>OZ005683.1:20404480-20792480 GCA_963930675.1 Gnaphalium uliginosum
CTCCACCATTTTAGTAGCATCCTCCTCGGAAGAGCTTGGGAAAGATAAAACGATCCGTGAAGTACCAGGCCTCTATAATCTCCTTAACTCATCATATCTGCCTTTAATCCTGAATTTCTTTGCATTTCTTTCCTTCATCAACTTGGAGACCATCTGTTTAAGCATTCGAATCTCACCATTTTGATGATCACCCTCTACTCCTTAACCTCCTCAGACAATTTTGTACAAATTTCCATCAATTCCATATGTTTATTTCTGTCTATGACAACCGGCACTTAAGCGTATTAATTACCTTAAGCTTGATTATCACTACCTGTATTTAGTTTGATATAGGGCTAAGTACAGTGACATTTTGGTATATTTATATATATACACACGTACGAAATTAAATATTTGTGACACCCGACACTTTAGGGTAATGATTACCTTAAGCTAGAACCATAATTACGTGTATTTAGTATTTGATTAGGCTAAATACTTGTAACTACTTGTATATGTTAATATACGCTTACGTGATTATTTGTAATTACGCGAAACAACCGGACGAGGTCCGACAATATATACGGCGTTGGTGATAACTTTTCATAAATAATGTAAACCTATTTTATAAATTAAATAGTAATTATTTACCCTATATTATTGTTATTAAATAATAATATACGAAAAACCTAGACGTTTTGCTTAAAACGTAACAAACGCAACGAAAATGCGCGAATCGCGCCTGACACCCGAACGAAACCGACAAATATTTTAAGAAGGTTCAATAAAGTATTTTTAAATATATTGGTCAAATTAAAATAGTGATTTTGTATCAAAAATAAAACACAAAATTAATATTTTAAGGATTTAATGTTTACGCGCGCAAATAACGTTTAACCGATCGAATAACATAACACGGGCTTGAGAAACTATTATACAAGCCCATGGCTCCGATTGGGCCGCCCCAACTGAGCCCATATCAGCCCAAAAACCAGCCCAACCCCCATTAGCCCAAGGCCCACTCTACTTATTCTCTTTTTCCTCCATTTCTCTCATTTTCACTCATTTCTCACACACACAAACACAAAACACTCTCCTCCTCTCTCCCAAAAATCTGCCCAAGAACACCACCACCACCACCAAAATCGGCCACCATCACCACCATAGTGTTCATCACATCTTCAAGAAGAAAATTAAGCTAAAAACTCAAGATTCAAGCTCTTCCAACAACTTCTCTTAAAAAATCACAACCTCTTTGTAAGAAAAGTTATTCTCTATCCAAATATCTTTAAAAACATGTTAAAGGGTTCACATAACAAAGATATGTCCAAAAGATTACATAAAAAAGTTTTTCATAACTAAAAACATTCAAGAACAACACATGCATATTCTGTCCAGATTTAACACCATTTTGACTTAAATGTTTCTCACCCAAAACTTGACCAAAATGGACGATTCAAAAGGGAAAACTTAATTTCAAGAAGTTAGCTTTCATTTCCAAGTGGTTTCACAATTTTTGGAGTTCGTTTGATACCCAAAATGATTTTTACAAAAACATGTATACGGGCTGTCCAAAAACTCAGAAATTTCACCCTTCTTGTGTTAATCATAACTCGAGATATACACCTCCAAATGACTTGAAACCACCGCCAAAAGTTCACAAATTTTGTTAGGTACAAATGTCGTTTAGATAACTTTTTCGGAAAATGTGTAGATTTTGCCCAGAAATCCGATCTTGTTGCATGTGTCCGGATTGGTCACTTTCTGACCTTAGGGAACAAACGGAATTTTTAAAAATACTTAGGGATACCCAAAAATTCTGGAAAAATTATTTTAAAGAGCTAACATATTAAGGAACAACATAGATTTTTCTTGGATTTTTATTTGAACATTTGGAATACGAAATAAAATGTACAAAAACTGACTTGTTACAGGCCTCTGTGTCGCAGAAGCCCAGTAGTCTGCGACACAAGCCTTTGTGTCGCCTTAGCGCCCGAATCGTCACATTAGGGACACAAGCCTTCGTGTCGCCATAGCGCCCGAATCGTCACATTAGCGACACAAGCCTTTGTGTCGCCATAGCACCCGAATCGTCACATTAGCGACAAAAGCCTTTGTGTCGCCATAGCACCCGAATCGTCACATTAGCGACACAAGTCTTAGTGTTGCATAATACCTTAGTGTCGCATATAGCGACACTAACCCAGTGTCGCTAAAAACACAGAATCTATACGTTTTTAGTTAAAGCAATATAAGCATAAATAAAAATTTTCCATGCATAAATAACCCAGCTCGACCCCAGCTAGGGGCTCTGCCCCTTGGACCCCGCTACCAGGGGCACTGCCCCCGGACCCCCGTCATTAATGGGCTTCGCCCCTTGCCACACTGATCAATTACCATAACTGGAAAGTAGAAATATGCATAACATAATTAATCAAATATGTGTTTTCACAAAATATCACCAACGACCCGTACATGTTTTCTAAGCACAAACTGTGACACCCGACACTTTAGGTTAATTGCTAAACCTAGCTGGAAACCCTAATTACTTGTATTTAGATGGTATTAGGCTAAATATGTGTAATTACCTGTATATTTGAATATACACTTACGTGATTATGTGTTTATCTGTAATTACGCGAAACAACCGGACGAGGTCCGACAATCTATACGGCGTTGGTGATACACTTTCATAAATAATGTAAATCTATTTTATAAATTAAACAGTAATTATTTACCCTATATTATTGTTGTTAAATAATAATATACGAAAAACCTAAACGTTTTGCTTAAAACGTAACAAACGCAACGACAATCCGCGAATCGCGCCCGACACCCGAACGAAACCGACAAATATTTTAAGGATGTCAATAATGTATTTTTAAATATATTGGTCAAATTAAAATAGTGATTTTGTATCAAAAATAAAACATAAAAGATTTAATGTTTACGCGCACGAAAAACGTTTTACCAATCGAATAACGTAACACGGGCTTGAGAAAACAAATGTGCAAGCCCAAGGACCCAACTAAGCCGCCCCAACTGAGCCCAAGGTCCGCCCCAAGGGCCCAAATCGGCCCAAGAGGGCAGCCCAAGGCCCACAACTACTTAATCCCTACTCCTTTCTTTTTCCTCATTCACACACCCAACTTTCACACACTCTTTCTCTCATCTTCTCTCTACTCCCCTACTCTCTCTCTAAAATCTGCTCATTTTAACACCACCACCACCCAAAAATCCGGCCACCATCACCACCCTCATCATTCACCCTACTTTCAAGAAGAAATCAAGCCGAAAACGCAAGAAAACGAGCCCTCAACGTCCATCTCTTTGTGCTTTCATCCTCCTCTTTGTAAGAACTTAAAAACTCTTCTAAAATACTTCTATAAACATGTTAAAAGGTTCATATAACAAAGAAATGTCCAAAATATAACATAAAAACGTTTTTCATGGCTTAAAATGTTCAAGAACAAAACATGCAATTTCGGACAGAAAAGTAGCTCGACTTTGAGAGGCTGTTTCTCCCTCAAAATTTGACCAAAATGGACGATTCAAAAGGCAAAAATTAATTTTAAGAAGTTAGCTTTCATTTCCAAGTGGTTTCATGATTTTTGGAGTTCGTTTGATACCCGAAATGATTTTTACAAAAACATGTGTCCGGGCTGTCAAAAAGGACAGAAATTTCACCTTCCTTGCTTTAATCATAACTCGAGATATATCCATCGAAATGACCTGAAACCAACGCCAAAAGTTCACAAATTTTGTTAGGTACCAATGTCATTTATATAACTTTTTCTGGAAATGTGTAGATTTTGCCCAAAAATCCGATCTTGTTGCATGTATCCGGATTGGTCACTTTCTGACCTTAGGGAACAAACGAAATTTTTAAAAATACTTAGAAGTACCTAAAAATCCTGGAAAAATTAATTTAGAGAGCTAACATACTAGGGAACAACAGGGATTTTTCTTGAATTTTCATTTGAACATTTGAAACACGAAATAAATTGTACAAAACCGACCTGTTTCAGGCCTCTGTGTCGCAGAAGCCCAGTAGTCTGCGACACAAGCCTTTGTGTCGCTATAACCCAAATCGTCACATTAGCGACACAAGCCCTTGTGTCGCTATAACCCGAATCGTCACATTAGCGACACAAGCCCTTGTGTCGCTATATTCCGAATCGTCACATTAGCGACATCAGCTTTTGTGTCGCCATACACCCGAATCGTCACATTAGCGACACAAGCCTTTGTGTCGCTATAGCACCCGAATCGTCCCATTAGCGACACAAGCCTTTGTGTCGCATAATACCTTAGTGTCGCATAACACCTTAGTGTCGCATGTAGCGACACTAGCCCAGCCAGGGGCTCTTCCCCTTGGACCCCGCCAGGGGTTGCCACCCCTTGGACCCCGCTACCAGGGGCGCTGCCCCCGGACCCCCGTCATTAATGGGCTTTGCCCTTGCCACACTGATTAATTACCCATAACTGGAAAGTAGAAATACTCATAACATAATTAATCAAGAGCTGTATTTTCACAAAATATCACCAACGGCCGGTACATGTTTTACTAAGCACAAACGATAACTGAACAATTGGACATTTCTAATTGTGCGAACTTATTTTAGGTGGACATTAACCCTCCACCTACATGATTAACATAGGTGGACATTAACCCTCCACCTACATGATTGGCTTAAGTGGACATTAACCCCCACTTATACAATCACTATGGATGGTCTTTTGAGACATCTACTTACACAGCCTTATACGTTTAGGACGTTAGAAGGTTGCATTCAGAAAACACGCTTTGCTTACTATTTGCTACTTGCTTGCTAATATCAGGTGAGTTTCATAGCCCCTTTTTACTTTTTCTAACAGGGGTGAGAATACATACAACTGCTTTTACACTGCTATTTTCTTGTGAACACAAGTACAAAACTCGATATATTGGTTGCATGAGTTATTTTACTAATCCTGAAGTCCCCCACATCATAGTTTGTTAGTATCGTTATAGCGTGAATGTTAATGAATAGTACTATTTGGGATTGACTCCCCCCGTCCGGGTTAGTAGCGCTAACTTGTCAAACGGACGCATTATCATTTGTTCTTACGAGTGTTGGATTAGGCACTCGCTGGGAGGCACCCCGATCGTGGCACTTGATTGTGACCCGACACCACAGTTAAGCTCAAACTATGAGCTCATGGCAACAATATACACTATCTTTACATTTTTGTAATACATTACATATCATTTTTGAATGATATAAACGGAAATCTTGTGTTCCATACGATGTTATATCAACTGCTTACAAACCTATGAACTCACCAACTTTATGTTGACCTTTTAGTATGTATTTCTCAGGGAACCAACCACAGTAGGCTTGCTCTTGGAGGGAGATAGCTCGAGTCGCATACTTTTCACAAACATCAGAGATTAGCTTGCATTATATTATGTTGAAATCTTGTACTAGATGCGTACTCTACTTTTGGCAAAACTTATGTAAACATTTTAACTATGTAATGTAATGATTTTTGAAACGTATCATATAGAGGTCGTTTGTTGTAATTCTTGTTTTGTGATATTGGATTTGGTCGGCTCCCCCAACGCAATACCCTACCTTCCGCTGCCACGTGTCTTGGGGGTGCGACAGATTGGTATCAGAGCCAAGGTTATAGCGAACTAGGTTGCATTAGTGGGCCTAGACTATAACCGTTAAGTTAGTATTCCTCATTAGGTATAACTAGTTCAGGAATTTCATCATTTAACTCTAGTTAAAGATAGCCTGATCAACTATGTATAATTAAAGGCGAATCGATACAAGATCGGAAATAGTTATATCAAATGGGAATACAGTAGAACACATGGACCGAGGATAGATTATGACAAAACCCTTATATGTGCTATTTGTACTAGGTTTTTATATGTATATATAAATAGACCTCACGTACTAAAACTCTTGCCACAGAAATGGCAGATTTTCCTACCGCAACTTCAACCGATTTAGGAAACGATACTCAAGCCTCGCTGAACCACACCTCTTCAAATTCGCGCGTGATACGCACCAATAGGAGGGCAACTGACTCTCCTCGGACTAGACCATATCCCGGCACTACTACCGCCAATAATACCACTAACAGAGCCCGCCGTCGGGCAAGTGCTCGCCGTTGGAATTGGCTACCAGCTACTCTAAATTCCTGGAGATCCGAAGAGGGAATTCAGGTTACTGCTGAGCCCCTGGATATCTCCCCATACACACAGGAACCCACCCACTACACTGTCCCAGTGTTAGCCGCCAGACTCCACCGCCATGAGAGGAGGCTAAACACTATGGACGTGGAACAAAACGACATGCGGGACAAGCTATCTCTAATCTGCCAAAACCAAGTAGGTATTTCGGAGGTCGTGAACCTCACCAATGACTTGTCCACAGACACTAGAGACGAACTCCTAGAATTAAGGGTAAGGATGCAACTTAGTGAGCAACGCTTGCAAGCAGTCGAAGAACTTCCTCGCCAAACCGAACAAACCGGAACCCATTCCAACTGGATGCACGTGACTCAAGATCGAGTTACACAAATCTCTCAAGACCAAGAGGACATTACGGAAACTATGGGTGTGGTGCATAACCAAGTCATAGGGAACCGAAATGAGATCTCCGTCCTGCAATCCCGACTGGAGCAATGTGAAACACGTCTACGGGAAACAGAGGAATACGCACGCTCGCTGGAGCAACGCTGGACAGTGGCTGAAGAGACTCTTAGGATGGTCGGCCGACTCACGGAGACCATGGAACGAGTCGTCACACTACTCCCTCCGCAAAGTCCAAGCCAGCCTTAAATTATTATCCTATTTCGTAACCTATGAAGGCGGGTTGTGCCCAGCAATTTAAATTTTATGAACTTTCGTATCTAGTCGGATGTATCAATGCCCGACACGTTTTGTAAACTTCGAATTATTGTAATCGACTTACCTTGCGCTCAAATTTTACCGCAATTTCTATTTTCCTAATATTGAATATCGTGCGTGAAACTCTTTATAGTCTTATCTTACACAACTGTGAAAGTTTGATTCTTGCACAACGAAATCTCATTTGTTTCATATTGTTTTCTTTTAAGAATCATGCCGCCCCGACGACAAACTTTCACCGCAGAAGAAATAGCACAACTTGTCGCGCAAGGAGTTGCCGACGCTATGGCTGCTCAAGGAGCGGTTGGGAACAATGGTCCTAACCCTCAAAACCCCGTGAACCCAATCAACAACCCACCAGCAACAAAACCTTGCACCTACAAAGATTTCATGAAATGCAAACCCCTCAATTTCAATGGCACCGAGGGAGCCATCGGCCTCATGCGATGGATAGAGAAAATGGAATCTGTTTTCCGAATCTCCAGCTGCACGGAGGAAAATATGGTCAAATTCTCTACTTGCACTCTCGCTGACGGTGCACTCACATGGTGGAACTCATATGCTCAAACCATGGGAATCGATGCTGCCTACCAACTTCCCTGGGATGAGCTCAAGAAGATGCTAAAGGAAGAATACTGCCCTCGAGAGCAACTACAACAGCTCGAGGAGGAATTCTGGCACCTCACTGTTCAAGGAAATGATATCACCAGCTACACCACCAGATTTCACCACCAGATTTCACCAGCTTGCTCTCCTATGTCCATCCATGGTGGACCCCGAACCAAAACGTATCGAAAGGTACATTTGGGGACTACCAGAAAAGATCCAGGGAAATGTAACCTCTTCCAAACCCGGAACCATCCAAAGTGCCGTCCGCATGGCACATGAACTTATGGCCCAAATTGTCCACCGTGAGACACCCACTGTGAAGACCTCCGGGGATAACAAATGGAAATGGGCCGGGAACAACAGCAACCATCAGCAGCAAAACCAAAAGCTCGAGACAATTAAGGCTTACACCTCCGGATCAGGAGAGAGAAAATGGTATGCCGGAAGTCAACCCTACTGCTCAAAATGTAATCGTCATCACAATGGCCCATGTAGTAACCAATGCGGCAATTGCAAGCGGTTTGGGCATCAAACCAAAGATTGCCGAACTCCCAACCTAAACACAAACTCAAACGCCAACCTTAACGCACCAAAAGCCTGTTTCGAGTGTGGTAACCCTGGGCACTTCAGAAATAACTGCCCGAAACGAAACAACAACAACAACACCAGCAGGAACAATAACAACAACAACTCCCGCGGCAGAGCCTTTGTACTCAACGCCGGAGAAGCCCGTCAGGATCCCAACGTTGTTACGGGTATATTTCTCCTCAACGATTTATCCGTTTCTGTTTTATTCGATACCGGAGCCGATAAAAGTTTCATATCAAATGAGTTATTGTTGATACATGTTTTGTATGTCTGTTAGTTGGTCTAGGTCAAAGTCGATTGTAATATTTTGATTGTGATATAAATGTTATTTGTTTTGGAAATCAAAATTAATGTCACTGTTTAGGCGACACAGAGCTTGTGTCGCAATAGCGACACAAGGCTTGTGTCGCATATGTCGGTCTGGCGACACAGGGCTTGTGTCGCAGGTCAGTTAGGTTTTGGCTATAAATAGATCATTACGGGTTCAGTTTTAGGGTCGACGAACATAGAGTGTTTTCAAGCGATCTGTGAGGAATCTTGTGTAATTGGTTGATTTGTTATTCGAGATATATGTAAAAGCTAATCGACTACTTTCGTGTGATTGTTAACGTGCATTGTACAATTGATTGTATTCCGCGCTTTCAATTGTTGAATTGATTCGATTTAGATCCAGTAACAAGGGTCCAACAAGTGGTATCAGAGCCAAAATCGTTTGATTTTGTGGTATTGAATCAATTTTGTGCGTTTTTTGTGTTAAATCACATACTTTTTAGCAATTACTATTGATTAGAGGTGGTAAAAGCTTGAAATCTGGTATTTCTGAAAGATCATTGAAGGCTCGTCCGATTGCAGGTCGTTAATTTTCATGGGGTTTACGAAAATTTTCGAATTTTGGGGTTTAAGTGCGGCTGACTTCGCAGCATAGCGACACAACCTCTGTGTCGCCATTAGAGTTTTAGCGACATAAGCTTTTTCTGCGACACAAACATTCTGTGTCGTATTAGAGTTATTTGCGACATTACCATTGCGACATTGGGTGCGACATTAACCTGAGACATTGGACAGCGACATTGGATTGCGACATAACCTTTGTGTCGCATTTGGACTCATTTATTCACTATTAGCGACACAACCTTTGTGTCGCCTGTTGCTTTATTGCGACACAACCCTTGTGTCGCCATTTGTGTCTGTTTGCGACATTACCTTTGTGTCGCTGTTTTAATTTTTGAATAACAATTTTTGTTTTATAAGTGTGCAGGAAATATAATGTCTCTTCAAAGCTTTACCCAGCTATTAAAACACAGTAATGAAGTTGGAAGCACAAACAAACCTCCATTATTTACCGCAAATACTGATTATGTGGAATGGAGGCAACGTTTTGAAGCCTTCATTTCATACAATGACCCAGACATGTTGATTCCTTTACTTGAACGTTATGAACATCCACCATCTGATGGACAATTTAATTCTATTAATGCTCCACCAAAACCTATTAGATCTTTGACTCCTGATGAGAAAAAGGCTTGGGATTTGGAGAGAAAAGTACATTTAGCCATCACAATGAGCATGTCTGCTGATGTTTTGAAAATGTTTAAACATTACACCATTGCTTATGATTTATGGAAGGCTATTGAACAAAGGTGTGGGGGTAATGAGAGATACAAAAAGAGTAAACTTGCACTTATTAAGAAGCAATATGAACTGTTTGATATCTTACCAAATGAGTCCATAAATGCACTGTTTATTCGCTACTCACATCTGGTTAGTGAACTTAATGAGGGAGGGGTATCTTTAACTACTGAGGATGTCAACAAGAAACTCTTAGGCGCTTTACCTAAGAAATGGAATCATCGTGTTATGATGATGGAGGAAGATGAACGTGTGATGAATCTTTCATTAGATGATCTTGTTGGAAGACTACAAGCTTATGCACTAGGTATGCAGAGAAAGGAAACTAAGTCTAGTGCACGAGTTCAAGATCCCAGCTTGTATGGTAGTTCGTCTCCTACTACTGGCGTGGCTTTATTATCTGGCAGCTCTAGTGGATCTTCTGCATCCTCTACTAAACCGACTATTCCTTCAGTTGGAAGAGTACCTTATTCTTCAAACACTCCAGTCTCACCTGATACTGAAGAGAATGCTGCTGTATTTCAAGCCTTTCTCAGTGCTTATGATAGTTTTCTTTCAAAGAAAACTAGCACCATTGATCTTACTGAGAGAGATTTTGAACAAATAGATCCTGATGATCTTGAAAGGATGGATCTACGTTGGAATTTTGCTATGCTAACCAGGAGAGCAAAGAAATTCTTGAAGAAAACTGGGAGAAAGAATCTGGATGATGACAGCGATTCTGGTCTTGGTTTCGATAAGAGTAAGGTGAAGTGCTACAACTGCCAAAATCTTGGGCACTTCGCTAGGGAATGTGAGAAAGCAAAGCATCCTGCTTCTGGCTTCTCCAAACCATCCACCTACACAAGACCACCTCAGAGGACTCCAGAGAAAACACCTGCCTCAAATGCTCTTCTTATTCAAAATGAAGAAGCGTATGATTGGAGTGAAGAGGCAAATGACGATCAAAATAGTGCTCTTATGGCTGAAATCTCCAATGTGCATGAGGTACCCATCGAAGAACCACTTTCTTGTATATCATGCATTAAATTAACTGGTAAAATTAACAGATATTCTGAGGATAACCAACGCCTCAATAATGAATTAGAAAAACTTGCTAAGGCTAATAAGATCTTAAAAGATAATGAACAAGCATTTGATAAGAAACTAGATGCTGCATTTTCTGACCGAAAGGAGCTAAAAGCTAAAATTTTTAGTCAACAAGATGCAATTGATAGTTCCCTTAAATTATTAGCTGATCTTAGAAAAGAACTTGCTGACTCACAGTCAGAAATTATTAACCTTCAAAGAAAACTGTCTAATTTCTCAACATCCTCACTTGTTTTTGACGAAATTCTTCAAGGGCAAAGGTATGATACTAAAAGTAAGGCTGGGCTTGGTTATCACCAAGTACCACCTCCTATGAATTATCTACCTATGCCTTCACAGGATGAAGCCAAAGACTTTGTGCCTTCTTTTTTAAAGGAAGTCATGAAATCTGTTAATGAGCCAGTTAAAGATTCTAAGCAAAATGTTGAATCTGAGTCTAATCTATCTACTGCTAATGAATCTGAAAAAACTGTTGAAACTAAGCCTGTATCTGTTAAGAAAACTGAATTTGCTAAAATCAAGATTTCAACTCCAGTTAGTGCACAGGAAATAGTTGAAGTTGAGGATTTGACTGAGGAAGTTAATATGAAGATTAAGAAAGAAAATATTAAGCCTGAAAATCATATAATAACTACTGAATTGAGTAACATGGCTTTTCAAAGAAAAGGCAAAGCTACGGCTGAGCCTCAAAAGAAGATTTTAAAGTTAGATAAAAAGAACAAATCATCTGAAAAATCTTCTAAACCTGTTGATATCTCGGATAAACCATCAACATCTTCACAAGCATCTAACTCATCGTGTACACACAAATGTACATGTTCTGTTAATGCTTCATTTAAACAACCTCCAGTGATTCATCCTCAACCTCAACCATTCGTTGAAAGACGATCTTGTTTCTATTGTAGGAAACAAGGTCATCTCATTAGTGTTTGTCCGTTGCTTTCTAAACAACGATTTGGGAGATACACGCCACGAAATTCTTTATATAGAAATTCATCTCAATCGAGGCGTAGCTCATCATCTCCCTTACCTGTCAAGAAAGTCAATAAGATTGTGCCAAGTAAACCTAGTGTCAAAAAGCACAATCCTATAAACAAGCCACCATCCAAACCTAAACAGGTTTGGCAGATTAAAAGGTCAACCAATGACCTGTCATCCTACAATAACACATCAGGAAACACCACTGATTTGTTAAAAGATAAAATTTTAACTGATGTTGTTATTGTAGATGACCTTGGAAGACCCAAGTCTGTGAAGGCTTGGGTCTCCACTTCTAACTAATTCACTCTTGCATTTTGTGTCTGCAGCAGTCCGAGGAAGTAAAAAATAGTAAATGGTACATCGATAGCGGCTGCTCACGACACATGACAGGCAACCTATCCCTACTTTCTGATTTGAAGCCATATAATGGGGGTTATGTTGCATTTGCTGGTGATAAGGGTGGAGAAATTACTGGACAAGGAACACTCACAAATGGGCAAGTGAGCTTTGAAAAAGTGAACTTTGTTGAACAGTTGAATCACAACTTGCTCAGTGTTTCTCAAATGTGTGACAAGAAATACATAACAGCATTTACTGATGTAGAATGCTTGATTCTGAAGCCGGGATTTGTGATTCCCGAGGAATGGGTGCTAATGAGAGCACCAAGGACAAAGGACACGTATGTACTAGATATGCGAACCGTTACATCCACTGAGCATACTTGTCTATTGTCTAAAGCTGATGAAAAGGAATCACTAATGTGGCACAGACGAATGGGACATCTTCATTTCCGCAAGATGAATTATCTTGTAAAACATGATCTTGTGTTGGGCGTTCCTAAACAATCTTTTGGATTAAATGATAACTGTGTTTCCTGTCTCAAAGGGAAACAACACAAGAAATTCCATAAGTCTAAGTTAGTGAATTCTATTGAAACTCCTCTTGAGTTATTGCATATGGATCTTTTCGGACCGGTGAGCAAACGGAGTATAGGAGGAAGTTATTACTGTCAGGTAGTGACTGACGACTATTCGCGATTCTCTTGGGTGTACTTCATTTCTTCTAAAGATGAGGTGCCTGATATTCTGATTTATTTGTTTGACAAACTAGAAAACATATGCAATCTGAAGATAAAGAAACTGCGGAGTGACAACGGAACTGAATTCAAAAATAAAACTTTAGAGATTTACTGTTTCAAGAAAGGAATAACTCATCAATTCAGTGCCGCAAGAACTCCACAACAAAATGGAGTCGCTGAAAGAAAAAATAGGACTCTCATAGAGGCTGCACGCACCATGCTTTCAGACTCAAAATTGCCTATCACTTTTTGGGCAGAGGCGGTCAATACAGCTTGTTATGTTCTTAACAGGGTTTTGACGGTGAAGAAACGCAATAAAACTTGTTATGAGCTTTTTAATAACCGTAAACCCAATTTGCAGTTTCTTGAACCTTTTGGGTGTCCCTGCATCATCATGAACACACGCGAACGAGTTGCTAAGTTTGGTGAAAAGTCAAGTGATGGTTTCTTCTTGGGGTATTCTGTTAATTCTCCTAACAAGAGAGTTTATAATAAATCAACCAAGAAGATTGAGGAGCACTATGAAGTTAAATGTTTACGATATACTGAATCTCCTCAAAGCACGGGACCTGACTCACTATTCAAATACGATGAATTGTTTGACTCATTTCATCTTCCTATGGATGATAATGTTGATCAGGTGGTGACCCTACTGCATGGAATGGATATATTCCAAGATGTATCTTCTCCTCCTAAAGCCACACCACCCTCAAACAATGATATCCCTTCTACTTCTGGAACAGCTCCTAGTGTATTTATTCCACAACCTAATCCTGAGATGCCGGGTTTTTCCAATGATGAATCTGAGGATAAATCTGATGAAGCTGTTCAACCGAATGACATTTTTGAAGTTGAGGGAGACTTAAACAACTTGGAATCTGAGATTGTGCCACCTCAAATTCCACAGCAACGCGTACACACATCTCACCCGACTGATAATATTATTGGTGAGTTGACTAAAGGTGTACAAACAAGACATCAAGTTAAGGCTACATCCGCATCATCTTCTTGCCTTGTAGCTGAGATGGAATCATGTTTTCTATCTCAGATTGAACCGAAAAATGTGAAGGAAGCATTAACTGACTCTCACTGGGTTGAGGCTATGCAGGATGAACTTCATCAATTTCAAAAGCTACAAGTTTGGAGTTTGGTTCCGCTCCCGAAGGGACAACACCCTATTAGTACGCGTTGGGTGTTTCGTGTAAAGAAAGATGATCGTGGGATTGTAATACGCAACAAAGCTAGACTAGTGGTACAAGGTTTCTCTCAAATTGAAGGACTTGATTATGATGAGGTGTTCGCTCCGGTTGCCAGGCTAGAATCGATCAGAATATTTCTTGCCTACGCCTCATACAAGAAATTCAGAGTGTACCAGCTAAATGCAAAAAGCGCGTTTCTATATGGGAAGGTCAGTGAAGAAGTGTATGTCAAGCAACCTCCTGGATTTGAAGATTCAGTGCATCCTGAATATGTCTACAAGTTAGACAAAGCACTGTATGGACTTCATCAAGCTCCAAGGGCATGGTACGAGACATTGTCAAAGCATCTGCTGACCAACGGATTCACACGAGGACAGATTGACAGCACACTCTTTATTAGAAAGGTTGGAAACGATTTGTTACTTGTGCAGGTATATGTGGACGACATTATCTTTGGATCTACCAATGATACGCTGTGTAAGGACTTCGAGAAAATCATGAAAGACAAGTTTGAGATGAGTGCCATGGGAGAACTTACATTCTTCTTAGGTGTACAGGTTGAGCAATCTGATAAAGGTATTTATATTCATCAATCTAAGTATGTCAATGACATCTTAACAAAATATCAGTTGCTCGACTGTAAAACCTTTGGGACTCCCATTGACATAAATCACAAACTTGGCTTAACTGAGGACGAAGAAGATGTAAATCAGCGAGACTATCGGTCAATGATAGGATCACTGATGTATCTCACAGCATCAAGACCCGACATAATGTTTGCTGTAGCTATTTGCTCAAGATTTCAAGCAAATCCAAAGGTTTCTCATATGAAGGCGGTTAAGCGAATCTTTAGTTACCTCAAATTTAGACCATATCTGGGTCTCTGGTATTCTAATGAGGATAACTTCGCTTTAACTGCCTACTCCGATTCAGATTTCGGTGGTTGTAATGTGGACAAAAAGTCTACGACTGGAGGATGCCAGTTCTTTGGTAGTCGCTTAGTCTCGTGGCAGTGTAAAAAGCAAACCACAGTCTCTACTTCATCTGCTGAGGCTGAATACATTGCTGCTGCAAGTTGCTGTTCTCAGGTTCTCTGGATTCAGCATCAAATGCGCGATTACGGGTTACTCTTAACTTTAACTCCTATCCATATTGATAATACTGCTGCTATCTCTATCATACGCAATCCTGTACAGCACTCAAAAACTAAACATATTGAACTTAGGTTTCATTTCATAAGGGATTGCTATGAGAAACACCTGATAGACCTTGTCCAAATCGATACATCTAAGCAAAATGATGATCTTTTTACAAAAGCTTTTTCACGATCTCGATTTGATGAACTTGTCTCTATGAGCGTGTTTATTTAAAATTAGGCAACTGCCACTCTTTATACTTGTTAGTATTAAAGAAATGCAATAGTTGCAACATTGTTAAAAAAAAAAAAAAAAAAAAAAAAAAAAAAGACGTTGAATTGTGTCTGTAAACAATCGGGAAATGATAGTACATCAGGAGACATGCATAAAATGGAATTTTAAGTTTTATGTTTGATGTGTCAGTAGATTTATCTAGCATACTTGAAATATCTTTTATAAATATTAGATTCATCAAATGATGTATTGATAGGCATTTGTTCTAAAAGTTCTTAAGAAGCTTAATTTTCAAAAATGCATATTATTTTATATAAAGACATATTAATATGTATGACTTTAAGTTGAAATAAGGGCAAAACTGTTCGAAATATTTTGACGCTTCGTCTTAATATTTGAATGATGAACATGTTATGATCTAAAAATATAGGGTCTTTGTATGATGTTATCTGGGGGAATATATTAGGTGTCTCCTCTGTTGTATGAAAATACAGACCTGGTTTCATCTAATATATTCTTGAAAAGAACTTAGGTGCCTAGTCTATGTTAAACGTTAGACAACTGTTACGTACCCGTGGCATTCAAATAATTCTCAAAATAACATGTACAAAAGTACAGAAAAGTTATAAAAAGTTTGCCTCGTACGGGTCTGTGTTAAGCTATGGTACTCTGTTGTACGAAAGTACAGACCTGTACCCTCTAGTTTAATTGTTCAGACTGGTGTTTGTTCAACCAGAACTATTGATTATGTGACTCTGTTGTACGAAAGTACAGACCTGTCACCGCTAACTTAGTTCTAAAGATACACCCATATCCTCACCTTCTATAAAGAAAATACTAACATGTTTTGATTTCAAATGTATATTTTAATGTGAGTTATATAATATAATATGCATGCTAATAATAACATAAGTGGTTCATCTCATTATGAGTTGAAATCATATACTTAAGAACAAATGTTTAGATGGATAAAATATTAATAATCGTCTTGAACTAATCTTTATAACAGATGATTTAAATATGCTAAGTAAATTTAAAAGTGGACAAACATACTGATAATCGAAATAACACTTACTATTCCTAATAATTATATTATCCTGATATGATCCCTACCCAGACTTAAACATTTCCGTCACCAAAAATATGTTATGAAGTCTCCGTTGATTGTAAAATTGAATCAACGATTTTATTTTTGTATTATCTATTAATTATCTGTAGCTTAATTAGTTTCTCCAAGTTTATAAGTTAATATCGAATCGGGTATCGAACTTTGAAAATCGAAAGCGATTAGAAAATTCACCAAGTGCCTCTATGCGACACAAGCTTTGTGTCGCTGCCTGTGTCGCTGCCCCTGTCGCTTCTTATGTCGCAGGCTATGTCGCTGCTTAGTGTTTGGGTATAAAAGCCAACCTCATGCGACCTTAAACCGTTCACTGTTCTTAATTACCTGCGACATCACATTTAATTTCTGCGACACAAGCATCTGATATAGCGACACAAGCAAACCGAGTGATTTTTCGACTTCATCTACATTTTCTTAGCGTTCTGTTGCAATTAATCCATACAATCTCTTTCTCCTTACCTTACTCGATCTAGTGGTATAAAGTTTTTCCCTTTTCACCGTGTATATTGTGTTTAATTGTGAATTAAAGTCACAGGTTTTTAGGGTTTTCGGTTTGGGATTAAATTGAGGTGTTTGGGTGTGCTTATCTTGATATCTAGGATATTTTAGAGTTCCTGATGTTCATACGCACCTTCGGGTTGCGTTAGCTTTGAAAACACCCAAAATTTTGAACCATCGGGATCTGGGCACGGGTTGGTGTTCATCTTTGCGACACAATATGCGACACAAGCCTTTGTGTCGCAGGATTTTTCAAATTAATTTAATACCAAACTTTGGGTGCGACACTAAGGTTTGTGTTGCTATGCTAGGCGACGCAAGCTCTTGTGTCGCTGTTCTATCAAAATTAATTTTCGTGCCAAGTGTTGGGTTGCGACACTAACATCTGTGTCGCTACTTCTTTGCGACACAAGTCCTTCTGTCGCTTGATTTAATTAATTACAAAACAATTGCCAAATGCGACACAACCCTCTTCTGTCGCATCCTTCTGTTGCGACACAAGTGCTTGTGTCGCTTACATGATTTGAATTAATTAACTTCAACTTTTGCGACACAAAGGTCTGTGTCGCCACCTTTGTGCGACACAACTCTTGTGTCGCCACTGCAGATTGTTTAAATTAACGTAATTATTACTAACGCTTATGTAGTGTTTCCTTTTTCGTGTCTTTTAGAAATGGCAGGACAAGATGCGTTTCTGAGGTTGCTTGAACCTCGTCACAACACGGTGGCTTTTCTAGAAGATGACAGGGATTCAGCTATCCCCTTTCGCCAAATGATCAAGTTTCTGAGGCGATCCAGGATTTTCTACGCTATCACTACTGCTCCTACTATCTACAGAGACCATGTTGGTCCTTTCTGGAGGAATGCGGTGGTCAATACCGAATTGGAACATACCCGGATTTTTTCCAGAGTTTTTGATAGGGAAATCATTATATCCGAGCAGCTACTCCGTGAGGTTCTTCTCTTCAATGATTCTCCAGACATGCCCACCCAATACTCAAATGTTTTCACTGCTGGTGGCATGGCACGTATGGGTTACCCTGGTGTACCCTCAGACCAGTACAGAAAGGGGCATCTCACAAGGGTCTGGCGATTTTTGATGCATGTCATAATAGTTTGTCTATCGGCGAGGAAAGCAGGTTTTGACGGGGCCAGTCACCGTACAGTCTCTGCCATGTTGGCCCTGGTCTACAATAAGCCGTATAATTTTTCCGGATATCTGTTCCGTGAAATGGTGGACAATGCAAAAGCTGAAAATGACAAATGGGTCATGTACCCAAGGTTTATCCAGTTGCTGATTAATCATCTGTTACCGGATCTTCCGGTCAATCCTGATGCAACCTTCCGCCAAACGCCAATGAACTTGCGGATTTTTGCCATCTGCAACTCTTATGGTAAAGGAGTTGCTGCACCGCCAGATGTGCCACTTTTCGGCCATATTGTACATGAGGGCTATGTCCCTCCGGCTAACGAAGGTCTTTTGGATGATGCTGCTGCTCCTCTTCCCTCTGAGGATGCCTTTGTCAATATCCCGATTCAAACCGAGGAGGAAAATATTAATGACATTTTGCAGGACATTGATACCTTTCAAGCAGTTGACGAGACTGCTGCTGATGCGGCCTCGGATGATACTGTCTCTGTGGATCCAAACGACACCCCAACGGATTCGGATGGTGATGTTCCTTCACCGAAAACCATTGAAAGCCTCCGAATCCATAATACTCATCGATATGAGCGGGTTCAATGCCGCATTAGGGCAGGACGGATGCATGTGCCGTCTAACCGGGGGAAACGGCCCCGGGACGCACAGGACTCAGATGATGATACTTTCGCACCCCGTCCTCGTCCTCGAACTAAACCTCATCCGGTCTCTACTTCTGCTGAGTCTCAGCCACAACCACAAACGCTAAATCAGATAATGGCTCTTCTAGACAGAATGAACACGCAGTTGGCTGAGCAAGCTTCTAGAATCACGGAGTTAGAAGCAACGGCGGCTAGGGTTCCTCAGCTGGAGAGTCGCCTGTTAGAACTAGAGGCCTTAGCTGTTGTTCCGGGGGAGTTAGGCTTAGATGAAACAACATCAATGGCCCCTGGTTCAACTCAAATTGTAAATACTAATGATGTAACCGAAGAAGCTATAAATGAAAATATTAATTTGGATTACTTTGCGTACTCTGCACCAATTCCAGGACAACCAATTCCTTTAAATGTAGATTACTCCGAAGCAAACCTAGAGTATCTACAGAGTCTGATAAATGAGGAAGGGCAAAGTACAGAAAATGATAATGAAGAATTTGTGTTTGATAATGATGAAGGGGTTGATATTGAAGAAGAAAACATTCACGAAGACTTTGTGAATGTTGATGAAATGAATTTGGGAGAGGAGATGGAGGTCTCTGATACTGAAGAAGTTGTAGAGCCTCAACCGTGTAAAGACTCTACTCCTGCTCCGGCTAAAACCGAACCATCTACTTCTACTGTTGCTGAACCTAATACGTCAAAGACCTGTAAATTCTATAAAATCAGCAGCAGCAAGCGCTATAAAATCAGCAGCTGCTGAACCATCTACTTCTACTACTTTCGTGTGATTGTTAACGTGCATTGTACAATTGATTGTATTCCACGCTTTCAATTGTTGAATTGATTCGATTTAGATCCAGTAACAAGGGTCCAACAGTTATGTCCACTCCTCAACGTCACTCCCACCGCCTTAGATGCTAAGTACACCGTAGAATTAGCAAATGGCAAACTGATTGTGGCCGATAGTGTAATACTCAACTGCACTCTAAACCTCGCAAACGAACTTTTCCCCGTAGATCTTATACCTATCGAAATCGAGAGCTTTTATATTATCATAGGCATGGACTGGCTGTCCAAACATCGTGCCGAAATTGTTTGCTTCGATAAAATCGTCCGTATCCCCCTCGTTACCGGTGGAAACTTGGTCGTACAAGGGGAGACCGAAAAACCTAACCTCGTCATCATCTCGTGTATGAAAACTAGAAAATACCTGCGAAAAGGGTATCAGGCAATCCTCGCACACGTAACAGAGAAGAAGTCAGAGGAGAAACGACTCGAGGATGTACCCATAGTCCGAGATTTTCCAGAAGTCTTTCCCGAAGACTTGCCTGGCCTTCCTCCACCTAGACAAGTCGAATTCCAAATAGACCTTGTGCCCGGAGCTGCACCCGTGGCACGAGCCCCATACCGTTTAGCCCCGTCCGAGTTGCAGGAGTTGTCCACCCAATTACAGGAACTCCTGGACAAAGGATTCATCCGACCGAGTTCTTCACCTTGGGGAGCTCCAGTCCTATTTGTGAAAAAGAAGGACGGATCCTTCCGAATGTGTATCGATTACCGCGAACTAAACAAACTAACCATCAAGAACCGATACCCACTTCCGAGAATTGATGACATGTTTGACCAACTTCAAGGGTCGAGCTACTACTCAAAGATCGACCTACGTTCAGGTTATCATCAACTTCGAGTCCGCGACACTGATATTCCTAAAACAGCTTTCCGAACTCGCGACGGGCATTACGAATTCCAAGTGATGCCATTCGGCTTGACCAACGCACCGGCTGTATTCATGGACCTTATGAATCGGGTGTGCAAACCATACCTAGATAAGTTCGTTATCGTGTTTATCGACGACATCTTAATCTACTCACGCGACGAAACCGAACATGGCCAACATCTAAAAACCATATTGGAACTACTCAAACTCGAGAAGTTATACGCCAAGTTCTCCAAATGTGAATTTTGGATGCAAGCAGTACACTTCCTAGGGCATGTCATAGACAGTCAAGGCATACATGTTGATCCAGCTAAGATCGAAGCCATCAAGTGCTGGAAAGCACCTACCACTCCCACTGAAGTACGTCAATTCTTAGGTCTCGCTGGATACTATCGGCGATTCATTGAGAATTTCTCCAAAATTGCCCAACCATTAACCACCCTGACTCAAAAAGATAAGAAATTCGACTGGACCGACAAACAAGAATCTGCCTTCCAACTCTTGAAACAGAAACTCTGCAGTGCACCAATCTTGTCCTTACCAGAGGGCAGCGATAACTTCATAGTTTACTGTGACGCCTCAGCCCAAGGACTTGGTTGTGTGTTAATGCAACATGATAAAGTCATCGCCTATGCCTCACGCCAACTGAAAATCCACGAAAAGAACTATTCAACTCACGATCTCGAATAAGGAGCCGTAGTTTTCGCGCTCAAAATCTGGAGACACTACTTGTATGGCACCAAGTGCACCATCTACACCGACCACAAAAGCCTTCAACACATTTTCGATCAGAAGGAATTAAACATGAGACAACGTCGTTGGGTTGAGTTACTTAGTGACTACGACTGCGAAATCCGATACCACCCGGGTAAGGCAAATGTTGTTGCTGATGCCCTAAGTCGAAAAGAACGAGTAAAACCCCTTCGAGTTCGAGCCCTTGGTTTAACTGTTCACAACAACCTAACTACTCAAATCCTCTCCGCTCAACTCGATGCACTCAACGAAGAAAACGTTAAAAACGAAGCCTTGCGAGGCATGGATAAACAATTTGAAACCAGATCCGACGGAACCCGATACTTCTCCAACCGAATCTGGTTACCAAGCTTTGGGAACCTACGAGAATTGGTGATGGATGAAGTTCACAAATCCCGATACTCTATTCATCCTGGTTCAGAGAAAATGTATCACGATCTCAAACAACGATATTGGTGGCCCAATATGAAAGCTGACATAGCCACTTATGTTAGAAAATGTTTAACCTGTTCCAAGGTAAAGGTCGAATATCAGAAACCCTCCGGGTTGCTGCAACAACCCGAAATACCTCAGTGGAAATGGGAACAAATAACCATGGACTTCATCACGAAACTACCAAAAACCTCGAGTGGTTGCGATACCATTTGGGTAATCGTTGACTGTCTCACAAAGTCCGCCCATTTTCTAGCAATCAAAGAAACCGACAAGATGGAGCGTTTGGCTCGCATCTACATCAAAGAGATTGTAGCAAGACACGGTATACCCATCTCAATCATCTCGGATAGAGATAGCCGTTTCACCTCTCGATTTTGGCAAACACTTCAGAAAGCTCTTGGTACTCGCCTTGATCTGAGCACCACTTACCACCCACAAACCGATGGTCAAAGTGAACGAACCATCCAAACCCTGGAAGACATGCTACGTGCTTGCGTAGTTGACTTCGGAAACAGTTGGGAAAACCACCTACCCTTGTGTGAGTTTTCGTACAATAACAGTTACCACACCAGCATTAATGCTGCCCCTTTCGAAGCACTTTACGGAAGAAAGTGCCGATCACCTATTTGCTGGACCGAAGTGGGCGATAGCCAACTCACCGGTCTCGAAATCATTCATGAAACGACCGAGAAAATCGTAACCATTCAAAACCGACTAAAAGCCGCTCGTGATCGCCAAAAGAGTTACGCCGACATAAGACGCAAACCACTAGAATTCCAAGTTGGGGACAAGGTACTTTTGAAAGTGTCACCTTGGAGAGGTGTCATACGTTTTGACAAACGCGGTAAACTAAACCCTAGATACATCGGACCATTCGAGATCCTTGAAAGAATCGGTCCGGTGGCATACCGACTGCAGCTACCACCACAACTCAGTAGCGTGCACAATACCTGTCACATTTCCAATTTGAAGAAATGCATGTCTGATGAGACACTTGAAATTCCGCTCGACGAAATCCATATTGATGACAAACTTCATTTCGTCGAGGAACCCGTAGAAATCATGGACCGGGAGGTCAAACGCTTGAAACAAAGTCGTATTCCCATCGTTAAAGTCCGGTGGAATTCCAGGCGCGGTCCTGAATTCACTTGGGAACGGGAAGACCAGATACGGCTGAAATACCCACATCTATTCTTAGATGCCACACAGACCACGACAACAAACTAATTTCGGGACGAAATTCCTCTAACAAGGGGAGAATGTGACACCCGACACTTTAGGTTAATTGCTAAACCTAGCTGGAAACCCTAATTACTTGTATTTAGATGGTATTAGGCTAAATATGTGTAATTACCTGTATATTTGAATATACACTTACGTGATTATGTGTTTATCTGTAATTACGCGAAACAACCGGACGAGGTCCGACAATCTATACGGCGTTGGTGATACACTTTCATAAATAATGTAAATCTATTTTATAAATTAAACAATAATTATTTACCCTATATTATTGTTGTTAAATAATAATATACGAAAAACCTAAACGTTTTGCTTAAAACGTAACAAACGCAACGACAATCCGCGAATCGCGCCCGACACCCGAACGAAACCGACAAATATTTTAAGGATGTCAATAATGTATTTTTAAATATATTGGTCAAATTAAAATAGTGATTTTGTATCAAAAATAAAACATAAAAGATTTAATGTTTACGCGCACGAAAAACGTTTTACCAATCGAATAACGTAACACGGGCTTGAGAAAACAAATGTGCAAGCCCAAGGACCCAACTGGGCCGCCCCAACTGAGCCCAAGGTCCGCCCCAAGGGCCCAAATCGGCCCAAGAGGGCAGCCCAAGGCCCACAACTACTTAATCCCTACTCCTTTCTTTTTCCTCATTCACACACCCAACTTTCACACACTCTTTCTCTCATCTTCTCTCTACTCCCCTACTCTCTCTCTAAAATCTGCTCATTTTAACACCACCACCACCCAAAAATCCGGCCACCATCACCACCCTCATCATTCACCCTACTTTCAAGAAGAAATCAAGCCGAAAACGCAAGAAAACGAGCCCTCAACGTCCATCTCTTTGTGCTTTCATCCTCCTCTTTGTAAGAACTTAAAAACTCTTCTAAAATACTTCTATAAACATGTTAAAAGGTTCATATAACAAAGAAATGTCCAAAATATAACATAAAAACGTTTTTCATGGCTTAAAATGTTCAAGAACAAAACATGCAATTTCGGACAGAAAAGTAGCTCGACTTTGAGAGGCTGTTTCTCCCTCAAAATTTGACCAAAATGGACGATTCAAAAGGCAAAAATTAATTTTAAGAAGTTAGCTTTCATTTCCAAGTGGTTTCATGATTTTTGGAGTTCGTTTGATACCCGAAATGATTTTTACAAAAACATGTGTCCGGGCTGTCAAAAAGGACAGAAATTTCACCTTCCTTGCTTTAATCATAACTCGAGATATATCCATCGAAATGACCTGAAACCAACGCCAAAAGTTCACAAATTTTGTTAGGTACCAATGTCATTTATATAACTTTTTCTGGAAATGTGTAGATTTTGCCCAAAAATCCGATCTTGTTGCATGTATCCGGATTGGTCACTTTCTGACCTTAGGGAACAAACGAAATTTTTAAAAATACTTAGAAGTACCTAAAAATCCTGGAAAAATTAATTTAGAGAGCTAACATACTAGGGAACAACAGGGATTTTTCTTGAATTTTCATTTGAACATTTGAAACACGAAATAAATTGTACAAAACCGACCTGTTTCAGGCCTCTGTGTCGCAGAAGCCCAGTAGTCTGCGACACAAGCCTTTGTGTCGCTATAACCCAAATCGTCACATTAGCGACACAAGCCCTTGTGTCGCTATAACCCGAATCGTCACATTAGCGACACAAGCCCTTGTGTCGCTATATTCCGAATCGTCACATTAGCGACATCAGCTTTTGTGTCGCCATACACCCGAATCGTCACATTAGCGACACAAGCCTTTGTGTCGCTATAGCACCCGAATCGTCCCATTAGCGACACAAGCCTTTGTGTCGCATAATACCTTAGTGTCGCATAACACCTTAGTGTCGCATGTAGCGACACTAGCCCAGCCAGGGGCTCTTCCCCTTGGACCCCGCCAGGGGTTGCCACCCCTTGGACCCCGCTACCAGGGGCGCTGCCCCCGGACCCCCGTCATTAATGGGCTTTGCCCTTGCCACACTGATTAATTACCCATAACTGGAAAGTAGAAATACTCATAACATAATTAATCAAGAGCTGTATTTTCACAAAATATCACCAACGGCCGGTACATGTTTTACTAAGCACAAACGATAACTGAACAATTGGACATTTCTAATTGTGCGAACTTATTTTAGGTGGACATTAACCCTCCACCTACATGATTAACATAGGTGGACATTAACCCTCCACCTACATGATTGGCTTAAGTGGACATTAACCCCCACTTATACAATCACTATGGATGGTCTTTTGAGACATCTACTTACACAGCCTTATACGTTTAGGACGTTAGAAGGTTGCATTCAGAAAACACGCTTTGCTTACTATTTGCTACTTGCTTGCTAATATCAGGTGAGTTTCATAGCCCCTTTTTACTTTTTCTAACAGGGGTGAGAATACATACAACTGCTTTTACACTGCTATTTTCTTGTGAACACAAGTACAAAACTCGATATATTGGTTGCATGAGTTATTTTACTAATCCTGAAGTCCCCCACATCATAGTTTGTTAGTATCGTTATAGCGTGAATGTTAATGAATAGTACTATTTGGGATTGACTCCCCCCGTCCGGGTTAGTAGCGCTAACTTGTCAAACGGACGCATTATCATTTGTTCTTACGAGTGTTGGATTAGGCACTCGCTGGGAGGCACCCCGATCGTGGCACTTGATTGTGACCCGACACCACAGTTAAGCTCAAACTATGAGCTCATGGCAACAATATACACTATCTTTACATTTTTGTAATACATTACATATCATTTTTGAATGATATAAACGGAAATCTTGTGTTCCATACGATGTTATATCAACTGCTTACAAACCTATGAACTCACCAACTTTATGTTGACCTTTTAGTATGTATTTCTCAGGGAACCAACCACAGTAGGCTTGCTCTTGGAGGGAGATAGCTCGAGTCGCATACTTTTCACAAACATCAGAGATTAGCTTGCATTATATTATGTTGAAATCTTGTACTAGATGCGTACTCTACTTTTGGCAAAACTTATGTAAACATTTTAACTATGTAATGTAATGATTTTTTAAACGTCTCATATAGAGGTCGTTTGTTGTAATTCTTGTGTTGTGATATTGGATTTGGTCGGCGCCCCCAACGCAATACCCTACCTTCCGCTGCCACGTGTCTTGGGGGTGCGACACAAACGATAACTGAACAATTGGACATTTCTAATTGTGTGAACTAACTTAGGTGGACATTAACCCTCCACCTACATGATTGGCTTAAGTGGACATTAACCCCCACTTATACAATCACTATAGATGGTCTTTTGAGACATCTACTTACACAACCTTACCAAACTCGATATATTGGTTGCATGAGTTATTTTACTAATCCTGAAAGTCCCCCACATCATAGTTTGTTAGTATCGTTATAGCGTGAATGTTAATGAGTAGTACTATTTGGGATTGACTCCCCCCGTCCGGGTTAGTCGCGCTAACTGGTCAAACGGACGCATTATCATTTGTTCTCACGAGTGTTGGATTAGGCACTCGCTGGGAGGCACCCCGATCGTGGCACTTGATTGTGACCCGACACCACAGTTAAGCTCGAACTATGAGCTCATGGCAACAATATACACTATTTTACATTTTTGTAATAGATTACCTATCATTGTTGAATGATACAAACAGGAAATCTTGTGTTCCATACGATGTTATATCAACTACTTACAAACCTATGAACTCACCAACTTTATGTTGACCTTTTAGTATGTATTTCTCAGGGGACCCGCCGCAGTAAGAAGCTTTCGGAAGCATTAGCTCGAGTCACATGTTTTCACAATCAAACCGGAGATTTGAATGCATTACTACATTTTGTAACTATGATTAGGATGGTAGTGGAAATCTATAGAATGTTTACTCGAAACTTGATGATTATGTAGACTTTTGTAAACAATGAAATTATGGAAATGTAATGATTTTTGAAACGTCTCATATAGAGGTCGTTTGTTGTAATTCTTGTGTTGTGATATTTGATTTGGTCGGCGTCCCCAATGCCCTACCTTCCGCTGCCACGTGTCTTGGGGGTGCGACAATACTAATTACGCGATTTCAATCGGATGGAATCCGACACTATAAATACGGACGTTGGTGAAAAACATTTTCTTAAATAACGTAACTATATTAATAATTGTTATTTAACTAATATTATTACGATAATTTATTAAACGTTATACGTTTTGTATAAAACGTACCGTACGCGATGAAAGCGCGCAAATCGCGCTCGACAACCAAACGAAACTCGTTTTGTATTTCAATAACTTAAAATGAAATATTTTAAATAAAACTTCAATCAAAAATCAACGCGATTAAGTCGTTAACGAAAAACATAATTAATAAACGTTTAACGTTTAAAAGAACGGCGAAACAAACAGGTAAACAACCACAACGCGTAACGTAAATTGGGGAACAAAATTTAAACCATCTACACCATGTGGGGCCCCCCAAAAATCTGCCTCACCTCCCATTCCCCTCCTTTTCTTTCCTTACACTCAATCACTTTCCCACTTCCACACACAAACCTACACCTACACTCAAACTCTAACCTCTCACTAGAACTCCACTTCTCTCTCTAACTCCAGAAAATCAGCCATCAAAAATCCACCCTACACCCATCCTTGACCACCACACAACCACCATTGACCACATCAATCCTCTGTCTTTTTGCAAGGAATCAAGCTCCACATCCTTCTCTCCTTCTCCCCATCTTAATACTTTGTAAGAAAACTAAATCTATATCTAGAATTACTTTTATAACATGCTAATAAGTTCACTTAACAAGATTATGTCCAAAACCTTGCTAAAAATCGTTTTCATCACTTAAAACACTCAAGAAATGCAACATAAATTTCTTTCCAGAAATATGTGCGACTTTCTCCAAAAAGTTTCGTACTCAAAACTTAACCAAAATAGACGATTCAAAAGGCAAAACTTAAGTTTAAGAAGTTTGATTTCATTTCCAAGTGGTTTCGTAATTTTTCGACAGTTTGACACCCGAAAACGAATTTACAAAAACATGTCGCCGGACTGACCTGAGTGTCAGATTTTTATGCCAACTTCTCGAGCCCATAACTCGAGCTACACAACTCCAAACGACATGAGGTTTCAGCTTAAATCTCACAAATTTTGTTAGCTTTAAAAGTATTATGATTACACTCTCTGAAGTTTTTTGAATTTATCTCAGTAATTAAAAAAATGTGCATGTGTCAAGATTGATCACAGTTGGACCTCAGAGGACAAATGGAATTATTAAAAATACTTAAACTTACTCAAAAATTCTAGAAAAATTACTGTAAGTAGCCAAGACATAGGGGAACAATTGATATTTTTCTTGGATTTTATTTCGGACTTATGAATTATAAAGTCGGGCCTACAAAAACGTGTATGTTCTTGAAATTTTGGACATAGGGACTGTTATGGTATTAAATTAGAAACGACACTTTCAGGTTAACCACAAAACGTAAAACTTACTTTTTATAAGTCCTAAAATATATTTAAGAGTCGTGTAAAAGTTTCGGGTCAAACCGAGCACGTTTGACCAAGTCAACCAAAACGAGCCTCAAACGATAAAACGCGAACCATTTTATAAAACGCTAGGATTTATACCCAAAATGAGTTTTGGTAACTTTATTAAATAAACTTAGACAAAAACAACTCGTATAAACAAAACCCGAACGAAAAGGACACCTGAACACACTTAGACGAAAAACGACTTTAAGACCCTTAGTGTCGCACCAGGCCCAAATCGGGTGCGACACTAACCCTTATGTCACTAAACAATTCGAACGTCGCAACTTGCGACACTAAACCTAGTGTCGCATTAATCCCAACTTTCGAAATAATTGGGACACTGACCTAGTGTCGCAATCCATCCTAGTGTCGCACCTAGTGTCGCATAAAACAGTCTGATTTAAAACGTGTTTTCACTAAGTATTAAATTCGCGTAACAACAAATGAGCACATAGGAAAACAACTCAGAAAGACGTGGCATTTATACTTATACAAAGTATACATCGAAACGAAACATAATAACAATGTCATTAAGAATTATTATTACAAAACTTCACCAACGGGTTGTACACGTTTTTCGAAAACATTAAACATAATTGGACATAATAGTTGAGTGAACGACTAGCATAAGTGGACATTAACCCTCCACTTGCAAGAATAAATGGACATTAACCCCCCACTTACACACAATCTTATGCGTTTAGGGCGCTAGAAGGTTGCATCTTGGGACACGAACACCCACTATTTGATATACTCGCTTACAAGACCCAGGTGAGTCTCATAGCCCCACTTTTACTGCTTTTTACTATTGGGGTGAGAATACATACACTCTTTTTATGAACACAAGTACTGAAAACACTTATACGAATTACATGGGTAAGGGAACTAATCTACTTCATAACGAATTGTGGAAAAGTGGGGCGATTTCCGGCGAGTTTCCGGCGAGTTTTCTAGCTTGGGCTATTATCGGCTTTCACCATTTCGGTCATGATTTAAGCTTCTTATCCGTCCAACTGGTTGAGGTGAAGCTCTTGTTCAAGTGTTGGGTCTGGCTGGTGTTCTTTCCCGCGCTTCTGAGCTGGTTTCTGTTTTCTGTTTGGGTCTCGGCCTCCTGTGTTCGAGATGAAAGAAAAAGGAAATGCGAAAAAGAAAAAGAAAGGCTCAAGTGGCTTGGGCTCGAGTTGTAAGGGTGGCCAAGGTGGTTCTGGGTCGGGTCTAGTGGAGGTTGCTATTTCTGATGTTGCAGGTCATTCGGCGCCGCTGGAGGTTGAAGAAGACCGCCGCTGCGACACTTAGGGCGACACAAGCCGTTACCCTAACCCTATTAGCGACACAAGGACCTGTGACTCAAGGTCCTGCGACACAAGCATGTGCGACACAACGGCTTGCGACACAAGATCCTGCGACACTACTTTTATCCGTAATTCTTGCAACACAAACTTGTTTAGCGACAGTAGCTCGTTGTGTCGCACTCCTCCTACCTCTGGTAGCGACACTACAGGCGACACAACGGGCAACACTTCTAGCGACACTTCCCAGTGACGCATGGGTAATTCTCATGGTTCTCAGGGTGCAAATTCTGAAAATTTTCTTGCGCGGCGCGCTGCCCCCGCACCCCAGCGAACTTACCGCGAAGTTCGATCCGCGCAACCCATTATGATGATCTTAGAGTGTGGGCTGAAAACTTACTTGCTTATATGCGTGGGAATCAGGTTGGGGTGCAAGACCTTGGTAAATTCCCTGATTCCCGTTCTTTATCTCTTGCAAAACTGGTTGTGGGTGCTGATGCCAGCCAGTTCGGAAATGCTGTGAATCAGGTTGGGATTAAATATCCCTCTGAAATCCTTGATTTCTATGATGTTACTGGCAAAGATGCGAAGGAGGGTTGTGAGGCTGAACTGTCAAGTCACAGGGGCGAAAAAGATGATGATATGGCTGACAAGCAAGCGGGGGTTACCCCATCTCAACAGGATCCTGTCCCTAATGCTAATCTAGATGGCTCTAGTGGTAACTATTTCGCTACCCATGGTCTGGATAGGCTTAAAGCGGCTACGGTTGTTGTTCAACAACGGGCCAAAAACAACCCTTCCTTGGAATTAAGTCTTATGCTCAAGCTGTGGATCGTGTTGTTAAGAAGAAGGTTAATTTCCGTGCTTTGAATCTGGAGGCTCCTGATGATAGTGATGTGGTTGTGGAGATCCCTTTGGCCACGGTTGTTGAAGCAAGTAAAAAGTACTCGAACACTTTGTACGGGTACTTCATTGGTAAGAGATTAGCTTTTTCCGTGGTCCAAAACTATGTTATGAATGCTTGGAGGAAGTTCGGTATCGAGAAGGTTATGATGCACTCCAATGGCTTCTTCTTTTTCAAATTTTCTTCGGAGCATGGTATGAATGAGGTTCTTGAGGGAGGTCCTTGGATGATTAGACTGGTTCCTATTATGTTAAGAAAATTGAATTCTGATGCTGATTTAGCTAAGTAGGATCTTACAAGAGTGCCGGTGTGGATTAAGCTCCATGATGTTCCGCTTTTGGCCTTTAATGAGGTGGGTTTGAGCGGTATTGCCACCAAGGTTGGGACACCTCTTATGCTTGACTCCTATACTAGTACAATGTGTACTGAGGCTTGGGGTCGACCAAACTTTGCTCGTGCCATGGTTGAGGTCGTGTCGGGAGCCGAGCTGAAGGAAACTGTCACAGTGGCTATCCCCAAGCTCGGGGAGAATGGCAAGACCCTTTATACGGTTAGGGTCGAGTACGAATGGCGCCCGCCTAGGTGCAATATGTGTAAAAATTTCGGCCACAAAGATGCTGAATGCCCCAAGAATGTAGTTGTTGTTGAAGTTTCTAAGGCAAGTAACCCGGAATTTGTTGCCCCAAAGAAGACGGCCAGAGGCACGCTAAAGCAGGGCGGGAAACCCCTTGATGGTTTCTCTGTGCAGAAACAAAAGTCTAAAATGATTTTTAAGGTGAAAGACCTGGGAACTACCTCCAAACCGGTTCCAAAGGGCCCATTTCTGAAACCGACTTCCAAGTCTGGTTCGGGAGCTTCGAAACCCTTATCTTTGGGAAACCGCTTCGGTGCCTTAAGCGACGAGGAGAAAGAGGATGATCCAAGAGATAAGAAAACCCATAACCGGGATGATAATAGAAATGGCCCAAGCCAGCCCTGTAAGTTTAAAGGGGCGGTCTCCGGTTGTGGTACTTCGGCTGATGAATCTAAATCAGACATTGAGGAAGTTTATAATGAGACATCTGTGTACATGAAACTTCCTACGAAAGGGTCTCTTTCTGAGGGGGCAAGCACTCCCAGGGCCCCTAGTCTCCATGGTTAGTCTCGCCTCGTGGAATGTTATGGGTTTGAACCGTGTCCCCAAACAAAAAGAGGTTCAACAGGTGGTTAGTGAGAACAAGTTGTGCATCTGTGCCATCTTAGAGTCCCATGTCCATGTCTCTAATCTCAAACGTATCTGCTCTAAGGTGTTCAGAAGGTGGAGTTGGTCTTCTAATTCTTCTAGGAGCGCTAGTAGATCCCGCATTATTCTTGGTTGGGATCCTGACCGGGTTGATCTTATGATTATTTCTTTCACGGATCAGGTCATGCATTGTCAAGTCCGGTTGCGGGATAGGGACCAGTCTTTCTATTGCTCTATCATTTACGCGGGTAATTCTTATTCCCATAGAAGGAAGTTGTGGGATAATCTCCGTCTGCATAGCCAGTTTGTCCGTAAAAAGCCTTGGATGTTATAGGGTGATTTTAATGCCATTCTTAATTTGAAAGATTCTTCAGCTGGTTCCTCCAGGTGCACTATTTCTATGCGCGAGTTTAGGGAGTGTGTGGAGGATATTGGGGTTGTTGATGTGCTGGCCACGGGGCTTCACTTCACTTGGAATCAGAAGCCTCAGTCCGACTCGGGTATCCTGAGGAAGATTGATCGTATCATGTGCAATGGGGAGTTTCTGGGAGCTTACCTTGGGGCTCGTGCTTTATTTCAGCCCTACAGGATCTCTGACCACTCCCCTGCGGTGCTTACCCTGGACGTGATTCAAAAACCCCGTATTAAGCCCTTTAAATTCTTTAATCTGATTGCCCTTAAGCCAGAATTTAAAGATATTGTTATGGAAGCGTGGAAGGAGAACCTTGAAGGGCATTCTATGTTTCGGATTACCAGAAGGTTGAAGAGACTTAAAAAACCCCTTGCAAAGTTGATGAGGGACCAGGGTGACCTCCATAAGAAAGTCGATAAGCTTCGTACTGAATTGGATGAAGTTCAAAAAGCTCTTGACTTTAATCCTGACTCTGCTGCTCTGCGAGAGGAGGAGAGCCTTTACCTTTGTGCTTTCAATGTGGCGGTTCTCGATGAGGAACGGTTCCTGAAACAGAAAGCAAAAATTGAATGGCTTCGGGTGGGGGATTGTAATTCCAAGTTCTTTCATAACGTGGTTAAGGAAAAAGCTAATAGGGGTCGGATTGAGCGTGTGCATGACTTGCATAATGTTGTCCATGAGGGTGACTCGGTGCCCGTGACCTTTGTTGACTATTACCAGAAATTTTTGGGATGTGCTGGTGATACTACTCCGCTGGATACTTTGGGGCTCTTATCTCGTAAACTCTCGAGATCTAAGGCTGTGCTGATGATTCGTCCTGTTACCAAGGATGAAGTTAGGGTAGCTTTATTTTCTATTGGCAACTGTAAATCCCCGGGCCCTGATGGTTACTCGGCCGCTTTCTTTAAACGGTCATGGGACATCATTGGTGACGACCTGTTCTTTGCAGTTCGTGATTTCTTTAATAATGGCCAGATCCTAATAGAAATCAACCATACTGTTATTGCCCTTGTCCCGAAAGTTGCCTCCCCTTCTCGAATCAATGATTTTCGGCCTATTTCCTTGTGTAATGTCCTGTATAAGTGCATCAGTAAGCTGATCAATAATCGTATAAAGGATGGGCTGGAAGATATTGTGAGTGACAATCAGTCTGCCTTCATTCCTGGCAGGAGTGTCTCAGATAACATCCTCTTAACTCAGGAGCTTATGAGATGTTACCACCTTAATCATGGTGCTGCTCGCTGTGCTTTTAAGATTGACATTCAGAAAGCTTATGATACAGTGGATTGGGGTTTTCTTAGGACTATCCTTCATGGCTTTGGCTTCCACCCGATTATGGTAAATCTGATCATGACTTGTGTGTCTAGCACGTCCTACTCCCTGAGTATTAATGGAGGTGTGCATGGGTTCTTTAAAGGCAAACGAGGTATGCGGCACGGGGATCCAATGTCTCCCTATATCTTCACTCTAGTGATGGAGGTGCTGACCTTACTTATCCGGAGGAAGGTAGACGAATCTACTTCCTTTAAATACCATGCGAAGTGTGAAAATCTTGGGCTTGTTAACCTGTGTTTTGCAGATGACTTGTTTCTTTTTGCGCATGGTGATTTGGAATCTGCTACGGTGCTTCATTCCGCCCTTAAGGAATTTAAGGAAGTCTCCGGCTTGGTCCCCAGTATCCCGAAGAGTACAGCTTTCTTTTATAATGTCCCCGACTATGTGCGGCAAAGTATGCTCCACATCATGCCTTTTGAGGAAGGCACCCTTCCGGTTCATTATCTCGAGGTTCCCCTCATCTCCTCTAGGCTTGTCAAGTCTGACTGCAAAGTTCTGGTGGAGAAGGTTCAGAATAGGATTGGGGATTGGAAGAATAAGGCTCTCTCCTTTGCTGGTCGTGTCCAATTAATCTCCTCTGTTCTCACATCTCTTCATGGATATTGGGCGTCTATGTTTATTCTCCTTGCCTCTATTATAGGTGATATTGAGAAGCTTATGAGGGCCTTCTTGTGGTGTCAAGGCCCAATGAAGGCTGGTAAAGCTAAGGTGGCATGGGATGATATATGCCACCCAAAACAAGAAGGTGGTTTGGGGATCCGTCGTTTGAGTGAATGGAATATCTCTCTCATGGCCAACCACATTTGGAGCATCCTTTCCAGAAAGAATTCCATCTGGGTCAGATGGGTGTATGCTTACAAGCTTCGTGATCGCAGCTTCTGGGATGTCCCTGCTCAGAGTAGTATAAGCTGGGGTTGGCGAAGCCTTTTACGCATCAGGGATGTCGTCCGGCCGTATTGTTGGTATAAGATCGGTAATGGGAGGTCTGTGTCGGTTTGATATGACACGTGGTGTAACCAGTGTCCCATTGCCCGTATCTTTTCCAGTCTCCGTGACATTACTCGCTCGGGTTTCTCAACCTCTGATTCTGTTGCTGATCTCATTGAGGGTGACTCTTGGAGATGGCCGGCCGAATGGCTTCTAAGGTACCCTTCTCTTTCTCAGATTGAGGTCCCTACTCTTTCTCCTCTGCCTGATAAGCTACTATGGCGCGATTCAGCGGGAGAATTTCTCGATTTTCGGGTTGGTCAAGTTTGGGAATCCATTCGGCCAAGAGGTAGCGTTGTGGATTGGGCTCCTGTTGTGTGGTTTTCTTGTTGTATTCCTAGGCATGCTTTTCATCTATGGCTCGTCTTAAGAGGCAGACTGAAGACCCAAGACCGTCTGAGGCATTGGGATGTTGGTCCTTCTGTTGATTTAGCCCTGCTGCGTTGTCAGCTGTGTGGTTCTTGCCAGGACTCTCATGCCCACCTGTTCTTTGAATGCTCCTTCTCCTCTCAGGTTTGGTTCAGGGTTATTAATCATGCGAAGTTGCAGATTATGTCTGATAGTCTTGAAGTTCTAATGCCCTCCTTTTTATCTGCCACAAGCTCGAAAAACATTGACCATGTGGTATCTCGTCTGGTGTTGGCGGCTACGGCATACTTCATTTGGCAAGAACGAAACTTTCGGCTATTTGACAAAGGCAAAAGGTCCTGCAAGGAGGTGGCTGACGCAATCATCAATACGATTAGGTTAAAGCTGGTTTCCTTTACTTTCAAACCCTCTTTTCGTGCTCTCCGCATTATGGAGAGATGGAAGATCCCGAAAGGGGTGTGTTCTTCGTCAAGTTAATCCTTTCATCATGTGGACGCAGTGGTTTATCGCTTGGTTAGAGTCTTTGCTTGTTGTTGTTGCCTCATGGTTGTGTTGCCTCATAGTTGGGCCTTTGCTGGTTGTCATACTCAAGGCCTGTCTTGTGTATGCACTTAGTCTTTCCATCTGTTAGATTAAGTCTTTGTGGTTCTACCACATTCATTGTACTTGTATCGTTTATCATTTTATTCTAATAATATTTTCCGGGGTATTTTTTTCCCCTTAATAAAAAAAAAACTAATCCACTTAAGACCTCTTAAATATCATTGTTCGTTAATCTTGGTGAGCGCGAACATTATGGATAGATCTATCGGGTACAGACAATTCCCGTCTGGGCTTGTAGCACTAGCCAACCCACGGACGCATAATATTTCATAGTTTCAAGTGTTCTGGATTAGGCACTTCGGAGGCAACAACAACAACGTTAAGCTCGAACTTTGAGCCAATGGCAATAGTATACCTATTTTGGCATTCGTGCAACGCATTAAATCTTGTGATTCATACTGATACATTTATAATTACTTTAAACCTCTAAACTCACAAACATTATTGTTGATCGTTTTGGTATGTATTCTCAGGTTCACCAACGCAGTATGATTGCTTGAGGAAGCAATAGTTCGAGTCGCATGTTTTACAATCACTCTAAAATGGAGATTTCCTTGCATTACTATATTTTGTATAAATTAGTTATGTAATAGAATCTTCAGGCTAGATGCGAACTCTAGGAACTAGTATTATATTGTAAACATCTTATCATGGTAATGTATTACCACTTTTGAAATGTATTTTCAAAACGACTCATATAGAGGCTGTTAGGATAACTGATTCGGGTTTAGATTACCACTGTTTGTTAAAGCTGAAGAGATCAAGTGATTACAACTGAAGGTTGAAGATTAACACTGAAGGTCGAAGATTACAACTGTTTGAAGAACTGAAGGTTAACACTGCTACTAGGATTAACACTGTTAGTTAAGATTTGTAAGTAGTTTCCACTGTTTATGTAATTAAGACTGTTAGTGTATGTTGAAGTGGTTAACACTGTTAGTTGAATTTATACTTAGACTTTCATAAATGAAGCAGTTACCACTGTTGGAAGTTTGTTTCCACTGAATGTTCAAATGTGGTAGTTAACACTGTTTATGACTTTGTGATAAGAATGAGTCTGTTATGGAAGTTATCTAATTCCATAATAATAGGAGATTGTACAGGACTCTATGTGTTATAAATAGAGATCCTTAGAACCTAGAATTGATACGAAATTAGTGAATAAAAGATAGCGCTGCTTCAAGGTGTAAACCCTAATATAACAAGTGTATTCGTCTTATTCATATTAATAAGATTGGAGCTTTGATTTTATTATTGTGTTTTGTTATTTGTTCTCAATATTTATCTTTGATCTTTCTAATATAATTGAGTGTTATTCCGCAACTTCTCAATAATAATTCAAAGCTTGTTCAAGATTACAAGTGAATTGAATTGAATCGGGACTGTCAGAGGTCGTTCGTTGTAACTTTGTGTAATGATTTCTGATTAGTCGCGCCCCGACCCGACTTCCGCTGCACACGAAATTTGGGGGTGCGACAGATTGGTATTAGAGCTAAAGGTTATAGCGAAGTAGGTTGCATTAGTGGGCCTAGAATATAACCATCAAGTTAGTATTCTTCATTAGGTATAACTGGTTCAGGAATTTCATCATTCGACTTTAAGATAGTACAAGGATACTCAAATGGTTTTAAGAAACTAACCAATGGTTTTCTTTTGATGAATAACTCATGGGGTGTCTTGTTGTAGGGTTTAACCACCAAAATCCTATTTTGCACATAATAAGCAGTACTAATAGCCTCTGCCCAAAATGTCATAGGAAATTTTGAATCAGCCAACATGGTTCGAGCAGCCTCAATTAGTGTCATATTTCTCCTTTCAGCTAGTACATTTTGTTGTAGAGTCGTAGGGGCACTAAACTGTATTTCAATACCTATATCCTCACATAATTTATTCATTACAAGGTTCTTAAATTTTGTTCCATTGTCACACCTGATGATTTTAACTTTATGGTTGGTCTAGTTTTCTATCCTAGTTAAGAATGACTTAAGTATTTTAATAGTCTCATCCTTAGTCCTAAGAAAGAATACTCATGTAAACCTGCTATAATCATCAGTGACTACTAGGCAATAAGATTTCTTTCTTATACTGCTCACATTTGTAGGACCAAACAAGTCCATATGCAAAAGATGTAAAGGTGAGCAAATAGTGTTCACAGATTTGGTCTTAAAAGAAGTTTTGTGCTGCTTACCTTTTAAACAAGCAACACAATGATCATCACATGTAAATTCCTTTTGTGGTAAACCCCTGACCAGATTACCCTTAACCAATTTGTTCATAGATTTGAAATTTATGTGACACATCCTTCTATGTCAAAGATCAGACTCATTAAGTGTAGCTTTTGAAATTAAACAGTTTAATTCTTGCTTAGGAAAAACATTTGCCATGTTGATACTGTACATATTATCTTTCCTTGGTGTTCTTGGAAGTATTTGACTTTCATCAACTACTTTGAAACCAGGAGCAAGAATAATACATTCAGTTATCTGAGACACACTGAGCAAGTTATATTTTAATTGTTCAACAAAGTACACATTATGATCATCTAATTTACCATTACCGATTATTCCCTTTCCTGTGATTCTTCCACTTTTTGGGTTGCTTCCAAAAGCCACAAATCCACCATCAAATTGAACAAAGTCTTGAAGGTAGGATCTGTCCCCAGTCATGTGCCTAGAGCATCAACTATCAACATGCCAAATATTCTTTTTAATTACTGGTTGTTTGCCCTAAACAAGAAAATAAAAGATTAGTTTTCTTTGGGGACCCAAGCCAAGATTGACTTGAGTCTGCCTTGTGCATCAATATAGTCATATCTTTTGAACGTTACTGATGCACTGTTAGAGGTGGAAACATTTGAGTTAGGTTTTGGTTTCCAAATCCAACATACTTAGGTTTTGGTTTTGTGACAACCGACACTTAAGCGTATTAAATTACCTTAAGCTTGATTACCACTACTGGTATTTAGTTTGAAATAGGGCTAAGTACAGTAGCGTTTAGTAAATATATACACACGCACGTAATTAATTATAATTACGCTAAACGATCTGAAAGATTTCAAAACTATGAATACGGACGTTGGTGAAAACTTTTTCATAAATAACGTAAATCTATTTTATAATTACATAGTAGTTATTTACATTATATTATTATTATACAATAATATACGAACACTTTACGTTTTATGCAAAACGTACCGTACGCGACGAAAACGCGCGAAGCGCGCCCAACAACCGAACGAAACTCGATCAAAAACTTACGCGATTAAAATCGTAACGAAAAACCTAATTAATAAACGTATAACGTTTAAACGAGCGACGAAACGAACGGGTAAACGAGCACCGCACGTAACGTAAACTTGGGGAACAAAATTTAGGCAACCCACATCCTTTTGGGCCCCCCTAAAACCAGCCACTCTACACCATACCTCCCTCTCCCTCACTCTACACCATACCCCCTCACTCCCTCATTCACTTTCACACTCAACCATTCTCCCATCTTCACTCAATCTCTCCCAACCTTTTCTCCCCTCTCTCTCTCTCTACAATTTCTAGCAGACCACAACACCACCACAAGCCACCACAATCACCACCATAAACCACCATAGCATCATCTCTTTCGGTTTACAAGAAAAAGCAAGAAAACGAGCTTTCGACCTTCATTCTTCGTGCTTTCATCAACTTCTTTGTAAGAAACTCTATCCCCCTTTTATTTTACTTGGAACACACTTATATTCATGTTATAATGTCCATATAACAAGATTATGTCCAAAAACAAAGTCGAAAATCGTTTTTGAAAACATAAAAACCTTAACAGTTTCTGGAAAGAAACTTGGCCCGACTTCAAGAGAAAGTTTCGTGCTCAAAATTCAACCAAAATGGACGAATCAAAAGACAAAATTTAAGTTTAAAGAGTTAGCTTTCATCTCCAAGTAGTTTCATAATTTTTCAAAATCGTTTGATACTCGAAAACAATTTTATAAAAACATGTTGCATTTCTGTCTCGGGTGACAGATTTTTGACTCAACTTCTCGAGTCCATAATTCGAGCTACACGACTCTAAAAGACTTGAAACGACTGTTAAAATCTCACAAATTTTGTTAGGTACAAATGTCGTTTAGATAGCTTTATTTGAAAATTGGTAGATTTTGCTCAGTAATTCGATCTTTGAACATGTGTCCAGATTGGTCGATTTTGGACCTCAGAGGATAGATGAAATTATTAAAAATAGTTAGACTTGCTCAAAAATTCCAAAAAAATTACTGAAAATAACTAAGACATAGTAGAGTAACCATGAATTTTTTTGAAATTTAATTCGGACATTTACTTAGCTAAATCGCGTGGACAAAATGTATGATTTTTCTGGAAAACCTGCGAAGTGAGATTTGAGAGTTAACTTTTTAACCCCGAACTAAGACTTGCGAATTGACTTTTTGACCTGCGAACGGAGACTTGCGAGTCGACTTTTGACCTGCGAACTGAGACTTGCGAGTTGACTTTTTGACCTGCGAACTGAGACTTACGAGTTGACTTTTGACCTGCAAGTTGACCCTCTGACTTGCGTTTTGAGACTGTACGAACTGACCAACGAGCATCGAATTCGCGTAACGACAACTATACTTCATACGATATAACTTACACATATAATACATATACTGTTATAAGTATACAACGAAATAAACATAATAATAATGTCTTTAAGAATTATTATTACAAAACGTCACCAACGGGCCGTACATGTTTTCTAAACACAAACGATAAATAAACTTTGGACATAACTAGTTGAATGGACAATTAGTACAAGTGGACATTAACCCTCCACTTGCATACATAAGTGGACATTAACCCCCCACTTACGTACAATCTTATGCGTTTAGGGCGCTAGAAGGTTGCATTTGGGACACGAACACCTACTAATTGCTATATTTGCTTACAAGACTCAGGTGAGTCTCATAGCCCCACTTTTACTTTTACTGTTTTACTTACTTTGGGGTGAGAATACACTGCTCTGTTTTTATGAACACAAGTACTATGAAAACTTATACGGATTGCATGGGTAAACTAAACCAAACTACGATGGTCTCCAACAAATATCATAGCCCGTTAATACTAAGCGCGAACATTATGGATAGATCTATCGGGAACTGACAGTCCGCCGTCCGGGGTTAGTCGCTCTAACTACTATACGGAGGCATAATAATTCGTATTTCGAGTGTACTGGTTTATACACTTAACTGGAGACACCAACTACGGTTAAGCTTCAGAACTATGAGCCCATGGCAATAGTATACTATGATTTACTTTGGCATTCGTGCTACTACGATAACTCTGAAATCTTGTGGTTCATACTATGATTTTAACTACGTAAACCTATGAGCTCACCAACATTATTGTTGACCTTTTAGCGTGTATTTCTCAGGTACTCAACAACAGTAGGGTTGCCCATAGGATTGCTTGCTAGCTCGAGTCGCATGATTTGCAAACAACAGATTTTCTTACATTACTATTTTGTAACATTAGTTATGTATTAGAATCTCTCAGACTAGATGCGAACTCTAAGTATTTGTATTATTCAGTAAACATTTTGTCAACGTAATGTATTTTCAAAACGACTCATATAGAGGTCGTTCGTTGAAATTTTGTGTAATGATCCATGATTAGTCACGCCCCGACCCGACTTCCGCTGCACAGTAAATTTGGGGGTGCGACAGATTGGTATCAGAGCTAAAGGTTATAGCGAACTAGGTTGCATTAGTGGGCCTAGACTATAACCGTTAAGATAGTATCCCTCATTAGGTATAACTGGTTCAGGTATTGCATCATTCGAACTTAATTTAACATAGCCTGATCAACTATGTACAATTAAAGAAGAACCGATGCAAGCTCTGAAATGGTTATGGCAAACGGGAATACATTAGTAGACCTGAACTATGATAGAAACGCGACCAGACCTATACGTGCAATACTTATTAGACTACTATATACTATATGTACATACTTAGACCTCACTTACTAATACGCTCGCCACAAGAGATGGCATACCTTCCTATTGTAGCATCACCCGACATAGGGGACGAGACTCGAATCATACCGGCTACTATGGAGAAAACCACGATAACCACTTGTCCACACGCATCAGACAACGACGTTACTAAGGACAACCCATCCGAAAGAGGACCCACTTGAGGAGGTTCTGTCTGAGGATGAACCAATGGAACTAGAACTACACGAGAATTCGTCACCCAGGAGCGACACATCTATCCCTCTGCTTCGTACTCTTCTCTTCCCTCTTATTGTAAACCTACTAATCACGTGTGTTATACTCGACTAGAAGGACTAACAGATCACCTCTAAACTAGACCCTACGTTATCCACACTACTACGACTGATACCCGAATCTCTAGAACCCGTCGTCGTACAGATGTCCGCTAATGAAATTGGACAACCACAACACCTACGTATTGGAAATGTTTTTCCAACAATGGGATTGATTCCAACGATTTACGCATAACTTGGTTTGCGACTTTGATCACTATAAACACAACTAGATTAGTATCGCTAGGGGTACTCGCAATGACTAAATCCACAAAACTATTTCAACAACGATTTGATCATTTTGATCACTACGCCAACAGGTACTTGCAACTACGGGATTACCGAATAATTCTACCAAACATTTGTTCACTTTGAAACGATAACACAATCATAATTGACTATTCTAAGAACACTACTCGGTCATTGTTATGACTACTTTTGAATCTCTTATTTGACTAAACCCAACTTTCGAGACGTGGAAAAAAAAACTACTAGAATATCCCGAGCTAGTCCACATCACATTCCTACTAACTCTATTACCTTGCGCTATTGATCGTCGTGTGTGATGCCCTATATACCTGCGATAATCTAAATCTCCGTACAAGAATCTCATTCCTTCTTTTACTCTCTTTCATTGAAGAATCATGCCGCCACGAAGACAGACCTATAGCCAAGCGGAAATCGCACAACTCATCGCTCAAGGAGTAGCCGATGCTCTGGCAGCTCAAGAAGCAAACAGGAACAGTGGATCGAATCCCCGGGTTGACAGCGAAGGCACAACAAACCCAACCCCGACAACCAAACCATGTTCCTCCAAGGATTTTATGAACTGCAAACCCCTCAGCTTCGAGGGCACTGAAGGAGCCATTGGACTAATACGATGGTTCGAGAAGATGGAATCAGTATTCCGTATTTGCAACTGTACTGAGGACTGCAAGGTTAAGTATTCTAAATGCACACTATTAGATGGAGCTCTCACGTGGTGGAACACTTACGCTCAGACTGTGAGAATAGATGCTGCATACCAACTTCCGTGGGAAGACTTGAAAAAGATGATGAGGGACGAATACTGTCCCAGGGAGGAACTTCAGCAGCTAGAAGTAGAATTTTGGAATCAAACTGTTACGAAAAACGACATCGCTGGATACACCACTCGCCTCCACCAATTGGCACTCCTATGCCCATCAATGGTGGACCCCGAGTACAAAAGGATAGAGAGATACATTTGGGGACTACCAGCGTAGATCCAGGGGATGGTCACTGCTTCAAACCCTTGAACGATTCAGAGCGCCGTTCGCATGGCCCACAACTTAATGGCACAGGTGGTCCGGCGTGGGACATCTACAACTAGGGACAACAAAAGAAAGTGGGATGGAAATCCCAGTAATAATCAAGGTCAACAACAAGCAAAGAGACCAGAAATGGGTAGGGTCTATGCTGCGGGTTATGAGGAAAAGAAAGGGTATAAAGGAAGCAAGCCCTTTTTCTCCGAATGCCACAGTCACCATGAGGGACCCTGTCGTACTCCTTGCAACAAATGCAGAGGCTATGGACACCGGACCGAAGACTGTAGGGTCAGAGTCTGCTTCGAGTGTGGAATCGCTGGACACTTCAGGAATGATTGTCCGAAGTTAAACAACAACAACAACGCCCGCCAGGATCCGTAACTTTGTTTCGGGTACGATACTTCCCGACCACTTAATTATTTCAACCTTATTCAATACTGGGCGACCTTAGTTCACTACACTATCACGCCTCAATGACTGAGATACTAAGCATTATTGTATGACTGGCACCGCAGAATAAGCATCGTAGAACTTGCCTTTGAACTTAGCAAGCGAATTCTCTCACACAAACTACGAACTATATAGGAAAGTTTTTCCTACTACGAACCACATAGGAATGTTTTACTACTACGAACCACAGAGGAATGTTTTTCCTACTACGAACCACATAGGAATGTTTTCCTACTACCAACCACATAGGAATGTTTTTCCTACAATGAACTATATAGGAATGTTTTCCTACTACGAACCCTATAGGAAATGATTTTCCCTACAATTGACTAATTAGAAATGTTTTTCTTACAATTTGTAAACTGAAACAATTTTCCAAACATATACGAATGGATGTGATTACATCACGAAAACGAACTTTCTCTCCTAGACTTAATGAACGCTAGGAATACCCACACTTCTCCTTAGACCCCACGTGACCTAGACTACGAACTAAATTTCGGGACGAAATTTTCATAACGGGGGGAGAATGTGACAACCGACACTTAAGCGTATTAAATTACCTTAAGCTTGATTACCACTACTGGTATTTAGTTTGAAATAGGGCTAAGTACAGTAGCGTTTAGTATATAGATACACACGCACGTAATTATTTATAATTACGCTAAACGATCTGAAAGATTTCAAAACTATGAATACGGACGTTGGTGAAAACTTTTTCATAAATAACGTAAATCTATTTTATAATTACATAGTAGTTATTTACATTATATTATTATTATACAATAATATACGAACACTTTACGTTTTATGCAAAACGTACCGTACGCGACAAAAACGCGCGAAGCGCGCCCGACAACCGAACAAAACTCGATTATTATTTTAATAAATTTAAATGAAATATTTTAAACAAAACTTCAATCAAAAACTTACGCGATTAAAGTCGTAACGAAAAACTTAATTAATAAACGTATAACGTTTAAACGAGCGACGAAACGAACGGGTAAACGAGCACCGCACGTAACGTAAACTTCGGGAACAAAATTTAGGCAACCCACATCCTTGTGGGCCCCCCTAAAACCAGCCACTTTACACCATACCTCCCTCTCCCTCACTCTACACCATACCCCCTCACTCCCTCATTCACTTTCACACTCAACCCATTCTCCCATCTTCACTCAATCTCTCCCAACCTTTTCTCCCCTCTCTCTCTCCGATTTCCAGCAGACCACATCACCACCACAATCACCACCATAAACCACCATAGCATCATCTCTTTCGGTTTGCAAGAAAAAGCAAGAAAACGAGCTTTCGACCTTCATTCTTCGTGCTTTCATCAACTTCTTTGTAAGAAACTCTATCCCCCTTTTATTTTACTTGTAACACACTTATATTCATGTTATAATGTCCATATAACAAGATTATGTCCAAAAACAAAGTCGAAAATCGTTTTTGAAAGCATAAAAACCTTAACTGTTTCTGGGCAGAAACTTGGCCCGACTTCAAGGGAAAGTTTCGTGCTCAAAACTCAACCAAAATGGACGAATCAAAAGGAAAAGGTTAAGTTTAAAGAGTTAACTTTCATCTCCAAGTGGTTTCATAATTTTTCGACATCGTTTGATACTCGAAAACAATTTTACAAAACATGTCGCATTTCTGTCTCGGGTGACAGATTTTTGACTCAAATTCTCAAGTCTATAACTCAAGCTACACTACTCCACATGACATGAAACCACCGCCAAAATCTCACATATTTTGTTAGGTACAAATGTCGTTTAGATAACTTTCTTTGAAAATGGGTAGATTTTGCTCAGTAATTCGATCTTTGAACATGTGTCCAGATTGGTCGATTTTGGACCTCATAGGATAGATGGAATTATTAAAATTACTTATACTTGCTCAAAAATTCCAAAAAAATTACTGAAAATAACTAAGACATAGTAGAGTAACCATGAATTTTTTTGAAATTTAATTCGGACATTTACTTAGCCAAATCGCGTGGACAAAATGTATGATTTTTCTGGTAAACCTGCGAAGTGAGATTTGAGAGTTGACTTTTTGACCGCGAACTGAGACTTGTGTCGCACCCCCAAATTCATGATTTGTGTTTATCATATGGTTTGTGGAAGCATTAGTTCGAGTGGGGGCGTCGACGTAAACATTGGACATTCATACATATCAAAGCATATGATTATCGCAGAACATATATGTATTAAGATGCCATAATTAATTGTTTACAAAATTTACGATTCATCGAATCGTAGAAGTAGAAATGTAGTTTAAGTTATACAAAAGAAATCCCATTGGCTTCAAAAGATGGCATCCTAAATCCCATTGGCTTCATAAGTATGCATGCAGTCTCACATGTGCAACTAATTCCCTAAAAAACATATTAAAAAGTCAACAAAATTGTTGAGTGAATTGACAGGTTTTATGTTTGCAAGTATAGTTTGATAAACCAAAGTTGTTTGTAAATCGTTGTTGCCATAACATTCAAGACGTGGTTTCGTTGGGATGTTACCCCAAAATACAGTTTAGTTGGGATGTTACCCAAAACACAATTTAAAAATACGTTGCTGGTCGTTCTCCAGCGTTTTCAAAATAGTACCGGTCGTTCTCCGGTTTATCAAATACTGGTCGTTCTCCAGTTTAACACGGTCGGTCGTTCTCCGGCCTATAACATGCTGGTCGTTCTCCAGCGAATCACAATACCGGTCGTTCTCCGGTTTATTACGTACTGGTCGTTCTCCAGTAAAACACTACCGGTCGTTCTCCAGTTTATCACAATGCTGGTCGTTCTCCAGCGTATCAAAAGTTACCGGTCGTTCTCCGGTTTATCACAAGTAGTAAAACGTTTTTGTAAACAGTTTGTATAAAAGTTTGAAACTCATTTCATAGTTGCACAATAGTATAAACCCGATCATAAACAGTTGTATAAAAGCATTGAAAGCAATTATATAATAGTGGTAGATTATGGCAAATAGTAAAACAGTAACTATGTTTTTCACCCCTGTTGGAAAGCATGTAAAAGCGGTAAAAGTAGGGGCAGTGAACTCACCTCGTGAGCTAAATACGTGAGTGCTAGCAAAGCGTGTGTCCAAGTAAAGTCCCTAACGTCCTAAACGCATTGTTGGGAAAAACAATGATCAAACCTAAGTTATAAATCTGAGGAGTCAAAATCTAACTTAGTTGTATTCAGGAAAAACTTAGTGATTTCCTGAGTCTGTGTTTCTGAGTCTGTGCTTCACAGACTGAAGAAATGTTTCTGAGTCTGTGCTCCACAGACTGAAGAATTCTCACAGACCGAAAGCCGTGCTCTACTTGAAGACTTATGAATTCATCATCTGAAGAATGAAGATTGAAGACAGAAGACTTCACAGACTGAAGATCACAGACTGATGATCACAGATTGAACATCGAAGAACGAAAGTACAATCGTACAAAAGAAGTTCTTCTTTCCCAAGGCTACGGTACAACTGAAGAGATGTTTGAGTAAAGTCAAACATTGGAGAAAGGTCTTCTTTTTCAGCAAAGAAACCTTTTACCTTTTTGCTTTTTCCGTTTCCAAGAAAAGCAAAAAGGAAAGAGTGCAAAGTTGCCCAAGATGTACTTGTTACCCCTTGGACAACTAACTGAGCTGGTTACTATAGAGTTATACTCAACTCTATAAATAGCAGCTCAAAAGCACTCCAAAATATCCGCCGTTGACAAACGTGTTGGAGAACCGAATTGGCAAATCCGGGTGGTCAGCAAAACTAAAAAATTCACGAAGCAGTTGCTCCGTAATAACCATTTCTTTGTCATCTACCCTGGAAATAATACGTGTTTCTAGCAGATCAGAGTTGATTATAGCTGAGTCCCAGAAGGAACCAACTTGATCCTTGTAAATAGGAGCGTTGGCTGAGATGGCAGTAAAGATGCGGGAACGGCGAAGAAAAGCGATCATTGGCCGAAACGGCGCAGCCGAATCCCGATCAGCCTCGAGAAAGGCCACGATATTATGCCTTGGCTCCCAATCATTAACATTTATATCTGCCATAGCTATAAACATGTAACACCCCGAAATTCGTTAAATTTAAAAGTTGTGTTCTGTTATGCGACACAAGGGTTAGTGTCGCAGGTAGCGACACAGAGCCCAGTGCGACACAAGGCTTGTGTCGTAGTGTCGGGCAGAAAGGCGGTTAGTAAGGGTTAAAAGTGTAAAACAGAGGGGTTAAACCTCACTTTTCGATTCCAAAACTTTCCAGATGCTAGTAAACACTTCCAGAGCTAATTGTGTGTGTGTTTTTGAAATTCTAGAGAGAGAAATCAAGATTTAATCTTTGAAAGTGTTCCTTTGTAATCTGAAATCATTTCCAGGTAAGAGTTTGAGTTTATTATGTGCTTTATCATCTTCAGAAACTTATTGGGGTTAAAAAGTGTGAATTTTACCCTGAAACTTGTTAAATTCGGAAGTTGCTGCTGTTCTGTTCGTCATTGCGACACAGGGTTGCGTCGCAGCTTGTGTTGCAGTGACGGTGTCGCAAATTAATACTGTTGCTTTAGCGACACAAGGGTTTGTGTCGCCAGTTTCCACTGTTAGTTACAACTGTTGTCATAGCGACACTAAGAGCTAGTGTCGCAGGTTGTGTCGCAATATTGTGTTGAGCGACACTAATTTAGTGTCGCAGGAAGGTGTAGCGACACTAGGGGGTAGTGTCGCAGGATTAATTGATATTTCAAATAATATTAATTATTATCAGAGTTAATTGAATGCGGTCGCCTCGACAGGTATTTCGGGTAGCAATTCATAAATATCTGATCATCGTCCTAGAGGTAAGTAGTAGGAAAGTAAAGAATATAATTGGCTAATTTTGTTAATACTAATTGTGTTACAAAGTTACATTAAATAACTGAGTGCATCATTGAGTTAAGAGGCCAATTGCTGAGTGAAAAATTGAGCCTATGAGATTGTTGAGAGGCCAATTGCTGAGTGAACAATTGTGTCTATGAGATTAAGCTGAAAGAGGCCAATTGCTGAGTGAACAATTGAGCCTATGAGATTGTTGAGAGGCCAAATGCTGAGTGAACAATTGTGTCTATGAGATTAAGCTGAAAGGGCAATTGCTGAGTGAACAATTGTGCCTATGTATATGTGAGTTAAGTGATCAATTGCTGAGTGATCAATTGTGTTTAGCTGTATGAATTAATGTATGATTGAAGGGTAACGACATGAGATGTCTGGTTTATTGTATTACTGTAAATGTGCTATTCCTTTACTTACTAAGCGATGTGCTTATGTATTGTTGAATGTTGTGTTGATAGGTACGCCTAAAGGGATGATGGGCAGGGATCCGGGCAAGCGACCCGAGAGCTGCTAGTGATGGACTTACTATAGCAAGATAGTAAGGAGATGGACTCATAAATCATGCTCTATATTAACACGTGATGTTTTGTAAAAAAAAAAATGATATAATTCGTGTTGAACCATGTGGTTATTACTTTATATTAATATATAAAGTGTTTATGAGAATTTAAATCGAGTATACATTGTTTAAAAAAAATATATATATATCTGGGACGTTTCAAAACACAAAAGAAACGTAGCTCGAGAAGCGTTACCATTAATACTCGAAGACAATTTGTTTCAATTAAAATGTCTCATGCGACACAAGGGATTGTGTCGCAGTAAGAGTGCGACATAAGCGTTTGTGTCGCTAGAGAGGTGTGCGACATAAAAGATGGTGTCGCATAAATCAATTTCAAAAAAAAAATTGCGACAGAAGCGCTTGTGTCGCTAACTAATTAAGCGACAGCAAGGGTTGTGTCGCATTTGCAATAAAATGATTTTATGTTAACACGGCGACAGGAAGCTTATGTCGCACAACCTGTGTCGCTAAGTAAGCGACACAAAAGGTTGTGTCGCAAGACAGCAATGCAACAGACACAAGTGCGACACAAGGGCTTGTGTCGCATCTTGTGTCGCAATGACGAACAGATGCCCAACCCAGAAAAACCCGATGATAAAATTTGGGGGTTTTTGAAATTGAGCACACCAAATGATGCGCCAATCTATGAAGAGCATAAAACCATGAGTGTTAACATGTTAGCAACGTATCCCGTGTCCAGTTTTACCCCAAACCAAAAACCCTAACAAACCGTATGTTTCATTCAACGATTAAACCAAAATTAGACGGGGAAAGAGAGTAAAAATGGTACCTATAAGTCGAGAAAGACGAGGAGAACAAGAAACACTGAATGGATTGCGAAGAAAAACGGCAGAAAGTGGAAAATCAAATCAAAGTGGCGTCGCAGAAGTTGTGTCGCAGTGTTTGAGTTGTGTCGCTATTTGTGTCGCAAGAATGTGTAGCGACTGAGAGGTAGGGTCCGGCTTTTATACCTCAACCCTGGATAGCGACACAAGATGCGACATGGAGAGCGACACAGGGCTTGTGTCGCATTGCAACACAAACCTTGTGTCGCACTATGGACAGTTTGTGAAGAGACGATTTGTTATTATCTCAGAGAATTGGATAAGCTAAATCTAAAACAATAGACTAAAATTATACAAGAAATAAACGAAAACAAAACGTAAAATCTTTTTGGTGACGAAATTGTTTAGGTCTGCTTTAGGAATCATATCAGGATAACATGCAATTATTAGGAATAGTAAGTGTTATTTCGATTATCAGTATGTTTGTCCACTTTTAATTTACTTAGCATATTTAAATCACCTGTTATAAAGATTAGTTCAGGACGATTATTGATGTTTTATCCATCTAGACATTTGAACTTAAGTATATATGATTTCAACTCATAATGAGATGAACCACTTGTGTTATTATTAGCATGCATATTATAGTATATAAATCACATTAAAATATACATTTGAACTCAAAACATGTTAGTATTTTCTATATATAGAGGGTGAGGGTATGGACGTATCTTTAGAACCAAGCTAGCGGTGACAGGTCTGTACTTTCGTACAACAGAGTCACATAAACAATAGTTCGGTTTGAACAAACACCAGTCTGAACAATTAAACTAGAGGGTACAGGTCTGTACTTTCGTACAACAGAGTAACATAATTTAACACAAACTAGTACGAGGCAATCTTTTTATAACTTTTCTGTACATTTGTACATTTTATTTGGGAATTGTAAGAATGCCACGGGTACGTAATAGTTGTCTATTGCTTAACATAGACTACGTACCTAAGTGCTTTTCAAGAATATATTAGATGAAACCAGGTCTGTATTTTCATACAACAGAGGAGACAACTAATATATTCCCCCAGATAACTCCATACAGAGACCCTATATTTTAGATCATAACATGTTTATCATCCAAATATTAAGACTAGGTGTCAAAATATTTTGGACAATTATGCCCTTATTTCAACTTAATGTCATACATATTAATATGTCTTTATATAAAATAATATGCATATTTGAAAGTTAAGCTTCTTAGTAACTTTAGAACAAATGCCTACCAATACATCATTTGATGAGGCTAATATTTATAAAAGGTAATTCAATTATGCTAGATAAATCTACTTACACATCAAACATAAATCTTAAAATTCCATTTTATGCATTTTTCCTCATGTACTATCATTTCCCCAATTATTTACAGACACAATTCAACGTCTATTTTTAGAAATGTAGCAACTTTTGCATTTCTCTAATACTAACAAGTATAAAGAGTGGCAGTTGCGTTTTTTTTTTTTTAACCAAGTCTAAAAGATAATTCTGACCAGAAATGAAGAGTTAGGCATTTGCTAAACTCACCATTCCAATCATGGATACTAGCTCATCAAATCGACTACGAGAGAAAGCTTTTGTGAAAAGATCTGCGTTTTGCTTAAGAGTAGGGATTTGGACAAGGTCAATGAGGTGCTTCTCAAAGCAATCCCGTATAAAATGATAACGAATTTCAATATGCTTTGTTTTTTAATGCTGTACGGGATTGCGTATGATGGATACAGCAGCTGAATTATCAATATGAATAGGAGTAAGAGTTAGAAGTAACCCATAGTCACGCATTTGATGCTGAATCCAGAGAACCTGGGAACAGCAACTGGCAGCAGCAATGTATTCTGCTTCAGCGGTTGAAGTAGAGACAGTTGTCTGCTTCTTACACTGCCACGAGACTAATCGGCTTCCTAGAAATTGACATCCTCCTGTTGTTGACTTCGCGTCCACTGAGCAGCCACCATAATCCGAATCTGAAAAAGAAGTTAGAGCAAAATCGTTTTCGTTAGAGTACCAGAGACCCAAAGAGGGTCTCCACTTAAGGTAACCTAAGATGCGTCTGACAGCCTTTTCATATGAAGCTTTGGGTTTTGCTTGATATCTAGAGCAGCTGGACACGGCGAATAATATGTCCGGCCTAGATGCTGTGAGGTACATAAGCGATCCTATCATTGAACGATAGTCACGCTGATTAACATCGTCTTTATCATCAGCAGGTCCGAGTTTGTGATTGATGTCAATGGGAGTTCCATAGTGTCTAGCATCGAGCATCTGATATTTTGTTAAGATGTCCTTGACATATTTTGTCTGATGAATATAAATTCCCTTATCAGACTGCTCGACTTGAACACCTAGGAAGAATTTGAGTTCTCCCATTGCACTCATCTCAAACTTAGACTTCATGACTTTTTCGAAATCTCTGCACAACACCTCATTGGTCGATCCAAAAATAATATCGTCCACGTATACCTGCACAAGCAACAAATCGTTTCCTGTCTTTTTGATAAAAAGAGTTGAATCAATCTGCCCACGAGTGTAACCATTTGTGAGCAGGTGTTGAGACAACGTTTCATACCAAGCCCTTGGAGCTTGATGAAGACCATACAATGCTTTATCTAGTTTGTAGACGTAATCAGGATGCACTGAGTCTTCGAAACCAGGAGGTTGTTTCACATAAACCTCTTCGTTGACCTTTCCATATAAGAACGCACTCTTTACATCCAGTTGATAAACACGAAATTTCTTGAATGAAGCATAAGCAAGAAATATCCGTATTGACTCTAAACGCGCAACTGGTGCAAAAACCTTGTCATAATCCAATCCTTCGATCTGAGTAAAACCTTGAACCACCAAACGAGCTTTATTCTTCACAACTACGCCACGGTCATCTTTCTTGACTCGATAAACCCAGCGAGTACCAATCGGATAGAATCCCTGAGGTAGTTTAACTAACTCCATCGTGTAAATCACCAATAATATTATCGACCGGGTGATTCACATTGACACGGCTACTTGGAATCTCTTCAGGTTCAATGACAGTTTCCAAATATGTATCGTCTCCCCAAGAGACTAAAGTCTCTTCAAGTACCTCTGTGACAGGTTCTACTTCACCATCTGATAAAGCTGGCATATCTGGATCTGTATCAGGATCTTGAACTGGTTCAGTAGTTTGAGGAGGAGGTGGTGGTGTTTTTGTAGGAGACTTGGATACATCAGAATATATATCAAGTCCATGAAGCATTGTCACCACTTGTTCAACTTCATCTTCAGCAGGAAGTTTGAAAGAGTCGAATATACTTTCATAGTCGAACAAAAATTCGGGCCCTGAACCTTGTGAAGGTTGAGTATAACGAAGACATGTTACCTCAAAATGTTCCTCCACTCTTTTTGTTGCTTTGTTATACACACGCTTATTAGGTGAATTATTTGAAAAACCCAAGAAATAGCCTTCACTCGATTTGTTACCAAATTTAGCCACTCGTTCTTTTGTGTGCATAATCATACAGGGACACCCGAACGGTCTTATTTCGTTTCTTAACTAAGGACACTCTATTCAAAATGTAGCAGGCTGTGTCGACTGCTTCTGCCCAGAAAGTGATAGGCAGTTTTGAGTCAGCTAACATAGTCCGTGCAGCTTCAATGAGAGTCATGTTCTTACGTTCAGCAACTCCATTCTGTTGAGGAGTTCTTGCAGCACTGAACTGATGATCAATGCCTTTCTTCAAACAGTATAGACCTATTGTAGAGTTCTTAAATTCTGTACCGTTATCACTTCGTAGTTTCTTGATTTTCAAGTTGCACAAGTTCTCCAGTTTATCAAATAAGTAGATAAGGATTTCACTAGTTTCATCCTTGGAGGCCAAAAAATAAACCCAAGAAAACCTTGAGTAATCATCAGTAACCACCAAGCAATACCATGCTCCACCTATACTCTTCTTGCTCACTGGTCTGAATAAATCCTTGTGCAACAATTCCAACGGTGCTTCAACGGAGTTTACTAATTTTGACTTATGGGTCTTCTTGTGCTGTTTCCCTTTTTGGCAGGGAACACAACGGTCATTGAGACCGAAAGATTGCTTCGGTACACCACGCACAAGATCATGTTTAACCAGATAATTCATTTTGCGAAAATGCAAATGACCCATTCGTCGATGCCACAATATTGATTCTCTTTCAGTGGCCTTGGACAGAAAACACGTTTGCTGCTTTGTTTCAACAGTACGCATATCCAGAATGTACGTGTCTCTGTCTCGAGGTGCCCTCAATAGCACCCATTCCTCGGGAATAACAAATCCCGGTTTCAGAATACAACACTCACTCTTTGTGAAAACCGTAGTGTACGACTTATCACAAACTTGCGATACACTTAGAAGATTGTGTTGCAACTGTTCTACATAATTAACTTTTTCAAAGCTCACTTTGCCGTTTGGGAGTGTGCCTTGACAAGAAATAACCCCTCCTTTGTCACCAGCAAACGCAACATATCCCCCATTATACGCATGAACATCGGAAAGCAGGGATATATTGCCGGTCATGTGCCGCGAGCAACCACTATCGATATACCATTTGCTATTTAGGACGGCTTCAGGTTGCTGCAACACCAAAAACAAAGAAGTTAATTAGTAACAGAGACCCAAGCCTTTACAGACTTGGGCACTCCAGACGCATCATCCACAATGATCACATCAGTCAAAATTTTGTTTTTAAACATCTCAGAATTATTGATTGATGTGACACTGTTGGATGTAGAATCATTTGATGATTCTTTCACTTTCCAAACCTTTTTAGGTTTGGAAGGTTGCTTGTCAACAACATTGAGCTTAGTAATTGATGATTTGGTTGGCTCAACTTTGCTGAAATTCTTAGCGGGTGAGGGAGAACGTGAACCTTTAACTGAAGAATTTTTAATTTTAGAAATTTTAGGAACACCTTTCCCAGACCGCTTTTTAGCAAGCAACGGACAATCATTTATTAAATGACCTTGTTTCTTCCAGTAGAAACAAGATCTTTTCTCAACAGGTTGTTGAAATTTTGGAACAATCCTATGAGGATGGTTGAAAGAAGTATCAAAGGCACATGCACACTTATGTGAGCATGTTGAATTTGACACTTGTTTAGAGAAAACAGTGAATTTAGAAGAAGTTTGATGTTTTTTAATATTTTCTTTGATTTTCAAAATCTTCTTTTCAGGCTCAGCCTTAGCTTTGCCTTTTCCACTTAAAGCCATGACTGAAGATTCATTAGTTATAATTACATTGTTTGGCTTTACGTTTTTCTTTTCAACCTTTGAGTACTCCTCTTCGGTTATATCCTCAATTTCAACAATCTCCTTTAAAATAACAGGAGAATCACTCGAAGCCTTGTTTACAACAGGCTCACAAACATCAGAAGGCTTAACAAACTCAGCCTTGACACCATCAGTAACTGTTTTAACAGATTTAACCTCTTGAGCCTTAACAGTAACAGTCTCAGGCTCACAAGTGCTAGGTTATTCTGCAGTTACTTTAACTTTTTCAGCCTGAAGTTACACAGGCTTACTAACTTTGACAGAAACAGATTTTACAGAATTTATGTCTACTTTTGAAGAAGTAGGCACAAATTCTAAGATGTCATCCTTAGCAGGCATTGGAAGATAATCTTTAGGAGGCGGGACTTGATGGTATCCAAGTCCAGCCTTACTTTTAGTATTAGTTCTTTGTGCCTGAAGAATCTCATCAAAGACTAATGAAGAAGTTGAAAAATTTGACAATTTTCTTTTTAAATCTAAAACTTAAGTTTGAGAATCAGAAAGTTCTTTCTTTACCTTAGTAAGCATGGTGACATAGCTATCTATTTCATCTTGCTGACTAAAGATTTTAGCTTTTAATTCTTTCTTTTCTTCAAAAATTGCCTTTAATTTTTTATCACACATCTTATCATTATCTTTTAACATATTATTTGAAACAGTTAACTGTTCTATGTTGGCGATAAGGCGTTCATTTTCTTCTCTTAGCCTGTTTATCTGTCCTGTCAAACGAATACAAGATAGACAAGAAAAGGGTTCATTATCAACCTCCTAAATGTTGGCCATGAAAGCTTTGTTTTGTTGGTCATCATCAGCTTGTTCTGACCAGTCAAATGCTTCATCTGACAAAATTAAGGCAGCAGATACCATTGCCTTTTCTTCAGCTTTAGCCTTTTCTGTAGATTTGTTCGGAGTAGGCCTTGTGAAACCAGCTGAAGGCTGTCTTGTTTCGCATTCACGAGCAAAGTGTCCATAGTTTTGACACTTGTAGCACTTGACCTTGCTCTTGTTGAATCCCAGACCCTTATCATTTGGGTCCTCCAGCGACTTTTCCCTATTTTCTTAAAGTAGGTCTTGGCTCTTCTAGTAAGCATAGCCAAGTTCCACCTTAAGTCCATTCGCTCCAGTTCGTCATCATCGATTTGACGAAAATCTTTTTCGGTCAAATCCATAGAACCAGCTTTCTTGCAGAGAAAAGTATCATAGGCGGATAACAACGCCGAGAAAAGTGCAGCATGATCTTGTGTAGCTGCAGGAATAGGCCCTTGATGACTTGGTGGTTGAAAGTAAGAACCACCACAAGAAGCACTTGGTTGATGACTTGAAGAGCCACCAGTTCCACCAGCCAAGAATGCAGAGCCAGATGTTCCGGTTGATGAAACATCCACTCCGTAGATCTTAGGATTTTGGACATTTGCAGTAGCTTTGGTTTCCTTTATTTGCATGTCCAAAAGATCAGCTTCTAGCTGACCAATAAGATCATCAAGTGACATATTCAGAATGTCTGGATCTTTTTCCATCATTAAAACTCTAGTATCCCATTTGTCAGGTAGGGATTCAAGAAGTTTTTTATTTACTCCGGTTTTATCCAGAGTTATTCCCCCTTCAATTAACTCACTAACCAACTGTGAGTATCTAGAGAACAAGTCAGACAGAGACTCGTTTGGAAGAATATCGAACACATCATACTGCTTCTTGACTAAGCGTAATTTATTCTGCTTATATTGTTCACTACCACCGCATCTTTTCTCAAATGCCTTCCATAAATCATAAGCGATTTCCAGATGTCGAAATTGCTTGAGAATTGACGGTGGTAATGCCATGGTGATTGCAGAATGAGCCTTTTTATCATTCTCAAAGGCTTTGCGTTCCTCAGGAGTCATTGATTTAATTGGTTTTAATGGTGCAGAACCAGTATACACTCCCGGACTGACAGGACGTTCGTATCTTTCAGTCAAAGCAACCCACATTTCGGGATCATTAAAAGAAACAAACGCTTCAAAGCGTTGACGCCAATAAGCATAATCCATCCCTACAGTATACATAGGTGGTTTATTCGTACTTCCAACTTCAGAGTTTTGCTTGAGTAGATCTCCAACTCATTGTAATGAAGAAGATGCCATTTTGATAACCTGCAAAACAAAACACACAAAGAACAAACAAAACTGTTATGCGACACAAGGATTGTGTCGCTAAATCAAATGGCGACACTACAGATGTGTCGCTAGAACTTAAGTATCAGTTAAACAGGCGACATAAGGTTTATGTCGCACAATTTTATGTCGCAATTTTCAAACTTGTGTCGCTTTCTTTGTGTCGCAAATTTTAATCTTGTGTCGCAAATTTTAATCTTGTGTCGCTATCTAGTGTCGCTTAAAACCTACACGCGATAGAAGATTGTGTCGCAGAAACCCTAAACGCGACAGAGGTTTTGTGTTGCAGAAACCCTAAATGCGACAGAAGCTGTGTCGCTGCTTGTGTCGCAATGTCGAGGAGAGCTGCGGCAGAAAACCCTAAAATTCGCAAACTTCCGTAACCCTAACAAAAAACCACGAACAATGGACGAATGTAATCACCAAAAACTTCCAGAAAATTTAGAATATTGATCCTTAACCCGAAATGCAAAGATTTAATTCCAAAAACTAGTCGATTTTAACCGAAAACACGGACTAACACGATCCGATAACACCAAATCCGTAGATTATAGCTCTGATACCACTTGTAGGTTCCCTGATCTTGGACCTAACCGGATCAATACAAACAATCGAGAGGCGGAATTCAAACGATTGTATAAAGTACGTAAAACACAAACGAATCAAATGCAAATCGAATGTATATTGATATAATAACCGATGAGCTTGATACACTGAGATGCCTTACAATATGCTCTGATAAACCCTAGATTCGTCAACCTCACAAATGAGGCCGAACTTCTCTATTTATAGCCAAAACGAAACTGACCTGCGACACAAGCTTTGTGTCGCACAGCCAGCTCATGCGACACAAGCCTTGTGTCGCATAAGCGACACAGGCTCTGTGTCGCCTGAAACAAGACTTGCAATATACTAATAATAGACAAAACGTCGTAATTACATAACAAACTATTACAAGCTAAGACCAACTGACAGACATACAAATATGCACCAACAAGCGTTGGCAGTTTCGGTGGAAAGAAGTATACACTTGTGGTTGTGGATGAATACACAAGGTATACTTGGGTCAGCTTTCTTAAGGCAAAAAGTGATGCTCCTGATGAGATTATTAATCTAATCAAGAGGGAAGAATTGCAGAAAGATGCACCTGTCAAGCAACTCAGGAGTGATCATGGTATATTTAAGAATTCTACTCTCATTGAATTCTGTACTGACAAAGGCATTATTCAAAACTTTGCCTCTGTCAGAACTCCTCAACAAAATGGTGTTGCTGAGAGAAGAAATCGTACACTCATAGAAGCTACAAGAACCATGTTATGCCATGGTCAAATGAAGATTTATTTTTGGGCAGAAGCAATCAACACTGCCTGTTATACCCAAAATAGATCTATTTTGATCAAAAGGCATGGCAAAACTGCATATGAGTTTTATCATAAGAAGGTTCCAACCATCCATTATTTCCAGACCTTTGGAAGTAAATGCTATATTCTCAATCAAAGGGATCAATTAGCAAAGATGGAACCTAAGTCTGATGAAGGAATTTTTAATGGCTATTCATCTATCTCAAAGGCTTACAGAGTCTACAACAACAGAAGGAATAAAATTGAAGAAACCATCAATGTCACCTTTGACGTTTCTTCTGCTAATAATGATCATGTTTCTCAGTCTGATGTTCATTCATTAGAAGAATTATCTGTTGTGGGATCTGAATCTCAAATCCAAATTGTTACTCACCAACAACAGGACTCTGAAAGTGATAATGAAGATGCTCAACCTGCTCATTTAATGACAGTACCTTCATCAACTGAAGATGAATCTGTGTCCAGAGATTCAAGATCTTCTGATACAAGTGTTCAGTCTGGTAGTCTTCAGTCTGAAAACTCTACAGACTCAGACTTGCCTCCTGTTGATGATAATGCAGAACTCAGTTCTGTTAATCCTCCACTAAATGAAAATGATTTATCATCCAATGATGAATCATCTTCAGGCGTCAAAGAACACAAGTATCATCCAATAAAAGAAATAATTGGAGATTATGTTTCTGGTGTACAAACAAGAGCTCAAGTGTCAAACTTATCTACTACAAATTTCTGTTTCTACACAAACTTCCTGTCAATGATTGAACCAAAGAAAGCTGAAGAAGCATTGAAAGATGATGATTGGGTTGAAGCAATGCAGGAAGAGTTAACAGAATTTGAAAGAAACAATGTTTGGACCCTAGTTCCTACTCCAAAAGGCAAAACCATTATTGGAACTAAATGGGTTTACAGAAACAAAATGGACAAGGATGGAGTGATAATCAGAAACAAGGCAAGGCTAGTTGCTCAAGGTTAGAAGTAGGAAGAAGGCATTGATTATGATGAAACATTTGCCCCTGTAGCTAGAATTGAAGCAATAAGGTTATTCTTAGTATATGCTGCATTCAAGGACTTCACAGTCTATCAAATGGATGTCAAGAGTGCATTTCTGAATGGTAACTTACAAGAGGAAGTCTATGTGAAACAACCTCCAGGTTTTGTAAGTTCAACTTTTCCAAATCATGTCTATAAATTGAAGAAAGCACTGTATGGACTAAAACAAGCTCCAAGAGCTTGGTATGACACTTTATCATCTTATCTTCTAAGTAATAATTTTACTAGAGAATCAATTGATAAAACTTTTTCTTCAAAAGGAACAAGGCAGATGTCATATTAGTCCAAATATATGTTGATGATATCATATTTGGGTCCACTGATGTAAAATTATGTAAATGGTTTTCAAATTTAATGTCAAAACAGTACCAAATGAGTATGATGGGTGAATTAACATACTTTCTTGGTCTGCAAGTACATCAGAAACCTGATGGAATCCTGTTGGTGCATATTTGTTTGTCTGTCAGTTGGTCTTAGCTTGTAATAGTTTGATATGAAATTACGACGTTTTGTCTATTTTATGTAATATTACAAGTTATGTTTTAGGCGACACAGTCGCTTATGCGACACAAGGCTTGTGTCGCATGAGCTGGCTGTGCGACACAAAGCTTGTGTCGCAGGTCAGTTTCGGTTTCTCTATAAATAGAGCATTTCGGCCTCATTGTTAGTGTTGACGAATCTAGGGTTTATCAGAGCATATTGTAAGGCATTTCATTGTATTCAAGCTGATTGATTATCATATCAATATCGAGTGATTTACGTTTGATTCGTTTGTGTTTTACGTACTTTATACAATCGTTTTAATTCCGCCTCTCGATTGTTTGTGTTGATCCGGTTAGGTCCAAGATCAGGGAACCTACAAGTGGTATCAGAGCCATAATCTACGGATTTGGTGTTTTCGGATCGTGTTAGTACGTGTTTTTCGGCTAAAATCGACTAGTTGTGGAATTAGATCTTTGCATTTCGTGTTAAAAGATCGATATTTTACATTTTCTGGAAGATTTTGGTGTTAAGATTCCTCCATTGTTCGTGGTTTTTCGTTAGAGTTTCGGAAGTTTGCGAATTTTAAGTTTTTCTGCCGCAGCTCTTCTCGACATTGCGACACAAGCTGCGACACAGCCTTTCTGTCGCATTTAGGGTTTTAGCGACACAATCTTCTGTCGCGAGTAGGTTTTAAGCGACACAACTTCGTGTCGTATTTAAGAGTTCAGCGACACGAGATAGCGACACAAGTTTGAAAGTTGCGACACAAAGATTGCGACACAAGTTAAAATTGCGACATAAAAGTTTGCGACACAAACCTTGTGTCGCCTGTTTAACTGTTACTAATTTCTTTGCGACACATCCTTAGTGTCTCCATTTGACTTAGCGACACAACCCTTGTGTCGCATAACAGTTTCGTTTGTATTCTTTGTGTGTTTGTTTTGCAGGTTATCAAAATGGCATCTTCTTCATTACAACGTGTTGGAGATTTACTCAAGCAAAACTGTGAAGTTGGAAGTACGAATAAACCACCTATGTATACTGTAGGGATGGATTACGCCTACTGGCGTCAACGCTTTGAAGCGTTTGTTTCTTTTAATGATCCCGAGATGTGGGTTGCTTTGACTGAAAAATACGAACGTCCTGTCAGTCCGGGAGTGTATACTGGTTCTGCACCATTAAAACCAAATTAATCAATGACTCCTGAGGAACGCAAAGCCTTTGAGAATGATAAAAAGGCTCATTCTGCAATCACCATGGCATTACCACCGTCAATTCCCAAGCAATTTCGACATCTGGAAATTGCTTATGATCTGTGGAAGGCATTTGAGAAAAGATGCGGTGGTAGTGAACAATATAAGCAGAATAAATTACGCTTAGTCAAGAAGTAGTATGATGTGTTCGATATTCTTCCAAACGAGTCTCTGTCTGACTTGTTCTCTAGATACTCACAGTTGGTTAGTGAGTTAATTGAAGGGGGAATAACTCTGGACAAAACCGAAATAAATAAAAAACTTCTTGAATCCCTACCTGACAAATGGGATACTAGAGTTTTAATGATGGAAAAAGATCCAGACATTCTGAATACGTCACTTGATGATCTTATTGGTTAGCTAGAAGTTGATCTTTTGGACATGCAAAGAAAGGAAACCAAAGCTAATGCAAATGTCCAAAATCCTAAGATCTACGGAGTGGATGTTTCATCAACCGGACCATCTGGCTCAGCATTCTTGGCTGGTGGAACTGGTGGCTCTTCAAGTAATCAACCAAGTGTTTCTTCTGGTGGTTCTTACTTTCAACCACCAAGTCATCAAGGGGCTATCCCTGCAGCTTCACAAGATCATGCTGCACTTTTTTCGGCGTTGCTATCCGCCTATGATGACTTTCTCTGCAAGAAAGCTGGTTCTATGGATTTGACAGAAGAAGACTTTCGTCAAATCGATGATGACGAATTGGAGCGAATGGACTTAAGGTGGAACTTGGCTATGCTTACTAGGAGAGCCAAGACCTACTTTAAGAAAACAGGGAAAAAGTCACTGGAGGACCCAAATGATAAGGGTCTGGGATTCAACAAGAGCAAGGTCAAGTGCTACAAGTGTCAAAACTATGGACACTTTGCTCGTGAATGTGAAACAAGGCAGCCTTCATCTAGTTTCACAAGGCCTACTCCGAACAAATTCACAGAGAAGGCTAAAGCTGAAGAAAAGGCAATGGTATCTGCTGCCTTAATGTTGTCAGATGAAGCGTTTGACTGGTCAGAACAAGCTGATGATGACCAACAGAACAAAGCTTTCATGGCCAACATTCATGAGGTTGATAATGAACCTTTGTCTTGTATTTCATGCATTCGTTTGACAGGACAAGTGAACAGGTTAAGAGAGGAAAATGAACGTCTTATCGCTAACATAGAAAAATTAACTGCTTCAAATAATATGTTAAAAGATAATGATAAGGTTTGTGATAAAAAGCTAAAAGCTATTTTTGAAGAAAAGAAAGAGCTGAAAGCCAAAATTTTTGAACAGCAAGATGAAATAGGAAGCTATGTTAATATGCTTTCCTTCGTAAAGAAACAACTTGCTGATTCTCAGGCTGAAGTTCTTGATTTAAACAGAAAATTATCTAACTTTTCAACTTCCTCTCTAGTCTTTGATGAGATCCTTCAGGCACAAAGAAGTGATACGAAAAGCAAGGCTGGACTTGGCTTTCATCAAGTTCCGCCTCCTAAAAATTATTTTCCAATGCCTGTTAAGGATGACATCACTGAATTTATGCCTAATTTTTCAAAGACGGCAATAAATCCTGTGAAATTTGCTCCTGTCAAAATAAGTAAGCCTGTGAAAATTTAGGCTGAAAAAGTTAAAGTAACTGTTGATCAACCCAGCACTAGTGAGCCTGAACCTGTTAAGGCAAAACCTAGTGAGCCTGAGATTGTTAAGGCTCAAGAGGTTAAATCTTTTGAATCAGTTACTGTTTGTGTCAAGGCTGAGTCAATTAAGCCTTCTGATGGTTGTGAGCCTGTTTTAAATAAGGCTTCAAGTGATTCTCCTGTTATTGTAGAGGAGATTGTTGAAATTGAGGATATAACCGAAGAGGAGTACTCAAAGGTTGAAAAGAAAAACATAAAGCCAAACAATGTAATTATAACAAATGAATCTTCCTTCATGGCTTTAAGTGGAAAAGGAAAAGCTAAGGCTAAGCCTGAAAAGAAGATTTTGAAAATCAAAGAAAATATTAAAAAGCATCAAAATTCTTCTAAATCCACTATCTTTTCTAAACAAGTGTCAAATTCGACATGCTCACATAAGTGTGCATGTGATTTTAATGCTTCCTTCAACCATCCTCATAGGATTGTTCCAAAATTTCAACAACTTGTCGAGAAAAGATCTTGTTTCTACTGCAAGAAACAAGGTCATTTAATAAATGATTGCCCGTTGCTTGCTCAAAAGCGGTCAGGGAAAAGTGTTCCTAAAATGACTAAAATTAAAAATTCTTCAGCAAAAGGTTCACATTCTCCCTACTTGCTAAGAATTTCAGCAAAGTTGAGTCAACCAAATCATCAAATGGTAAGCTCAATGTTGTTGACAAGCAACCTTCCAAACCTAAAAGGGTTTGGAAAGTGAAAGAATCATCAAGTGATTCTGCATCCAACAGTGTCACATCAATCAATAATTCTGATATGTTTAAAAACAAAATTTTGACTGATGTGATCATTGTGGATGATGCGTCTGGTGTGCCCAAGTCTGTAAAGGCTTGGGTCTCCGTTACTAATTAACTTCTTTGTTTTTGATGTTGCAGCAACCTGAAGCCGTACTGAATAGCAAATGGTATATTGATAGTGGTTGCTCGCGGCACATGACCGGAAATATATCCCTGTTTTCCGATGTTCATGCGTATAATGGGGGATATGTTGCGTTTGTTGGTGACAAAGAAGGGGTTATTTCTGGTCAAGGCACACTCTCAAACGGCAAAGTGAGCTTTGAAAAAGTTAATGATGTAGAACAGCTGCAACACAATCTTCTAAGTGTATCGCAAGTTTGTGATAAGTCGTACACTACGGTTTTCACAAAGAGTGAGTGTTGTATTCTGAAACCAGGATTTGTTATTCCCGGGGAATGGGTGCTACTGAGGGCACCTCGAGACAGAGACACGTACATTCTGGATATGCGTACTGTTGAAACAAAGCAGCAAACGTGTTTTCTGTCCAAGGCCACTGAAAGAGAATCAATACTGTGGCATCGACGAATGGGTCATTTGCATTTACGCAAAATGAATTATCTGGTTAAGCATGATCTTGTGCGTGGTGTACCGAAGCAATCTTTCGGTCTCAATGACCATTGTGTTCCCTGCCAAAAAGGAAAACAACACAAGAAGACCCATAAGTCAAAATTAGTAAACTCCGTTGAAGCGCCGTTGGAATTATTGCACATGGACTTATTCGGACCAGTGAGCAAGAAGAGTATAGGTGGAGCATGGTATTGCTTGGTGGTTACTGATGATTACTCAAGGTTTTCTTGGGTTTATGTTTTGGCCTCCAAGGATGAAACTAGTGAAATCCTTATCTACTTATTTTATAAACTAGAGAACTTGTGCAACTTGAAAATCAAGAAACTACGAAGTGATAACGGTACAGAATTTAAGAACTCTACAATAGGTCTATACTGTTTGAAGAAAGGCATTGATCATCAGTTTAGTGCTGCAAGAACTCCTCAACAGAATGGAGTTGCTGAACGTAAGAACAGGACTCTCATTCAAGCTGCACGGACTATGTTAGCTGACTCAAAACTGCCTATTACTTTCTAGGCAGAAGCAGTCAACACAGCCTGCTACATTTTGAATAGAGTGTCCTTAGTTAAGAAACGAAATAAGACCTGTTATGAGCTTCTTAACAATCGTAAACCAAATCTACAGTTTCTTGAGCCGTTCGGGTGTCCCTGTATGATTATGCACACAAAAGAACGAGTGGCTAAATTTGGTAACAAATCGAGTGAAGGCTATTTCTTGGGTTTTTTAAATAATTCACCTAATAAGCGTGTGTATAACAAAGCAACAAAAAGAGTGGAGGAACATTTTGAGGTAACATGTCTTCGTTATACTCAACCTTCACAAGGTTCAGGGCCCGAATTTTTGTTCGACTATGACAGTATGTTCGACGCTTTCAAACTTCCTGCTGAAGATGAAGTTGAACAAGTGGTGACAATGCTTCATGGACTTGATATATATTCTGATGTATCCAAGTCTCCTACAAAAACACCACCACCTCCTCCTTAAACTACTGAACCAGTTCAAGATCCTGATACAGATCCAGATATGCCAGCTTTATCAGATGGTGAAGTAGAACCTGTCACAGAGGTACTTGAAGAGACTTTAGTCTCTGGGGGAGACGATACAAATTTGGAAACTGTCATTGAACCTGAAGAGATTCCAAGTAGCCGTGTCAATGTGAATCACCTGGTCGATAATATTATTGGTGATTTACACGATGGAGTTAGAACCAGAGGGCAAACAGAGTGCCAGTTAGCTCAAATGGAGTCATGCTTTCTTTCTCAAATTGAACCGAAAAATATCAAGGAAGCACTGATTGACTCTCACTGGGTAGAAGCCATGCAAGAGGAGCTCCAACAGTTCAAAAAGTTAGAAGTTTGGGAGCTGGTTAAACTACCTCAAGGATTCTATCCGATTGGTATTCGCTGGGTTTATCGAGTCAAGAAAGATGACCGTGGCGTGGTTGTGAAGAATAAGGCTCGTCTGGTGGTTCAAGGTTTTACTCAGATCGAAGGATTGGATTATGACGAGGTTTTTGCACCAGTTGCGCGTTTGGAGTCAATACGGATTTTTCTTGCTTATGCTTCATTCAAGAAATTTCGTGTTTATCAACTGGATGTAAAGAGTGCGTTCTTATATGGAAAGGTCAACGAAGAGGTTTATGTGAAACAACCTCCTGGTTTCGAAGACTCAGTGCATCCTGATTACGTCTACAAACTCGATAAAGCATTGTATGGTCTACATCAAGCTCCAAGGGCTTGGTATGAAACGTTGTCTCAACACCTGCTCACAAATGGTTACACTCGTGGGCAGATTGATTCAACTCTTTTTATCAAAAAGACAGGAAACGATTTGTTGCTTGTGCAGGTATACGTGGACGATATTATTTTTGGATCGACCAATGAGGTGCTGTGCAGAGATTTCGAAAAAGTCATGAACTCTAAGTTTGAGATGAGTGCAATGTGAGAACTCAAATTCTTCCTAGGTGTTCAAGTAGAGCAGTCTGATAAGGGAATTTATATTCATCAGACAAAATATGTCAAGGACATCTTGACAAAATATCAGATGCTCGATGCTAGACACTATGGAACTCCCATTGACATCAGTCACAAACTTGGACCTGCTGATGATGAAGACGATGTTAATCAGCGTGACTATCGTTCAATGATAGGATCGCTTATGTACCTCACAGCATCTAGGCCGGACATATTATTCGCCGTGTCCATCTGTTCCAGATATCAAGCAAACCCCAAAGCTTGTCATGAAAAGGCTGTCAGACGCATCTTAGGTTACCTTAAGTGGAGACCCTCTTTGGGTCTCTGGTACTCTAACGAAAACGATTTTGCTCTTACTGCTTTTTCAGATTCTGATTATGGTGGCTACTCAGTGGATGCAAAATCAACAACTGGAGGTTGTCAGTTTCTAGGAAGCCGATTAGTTTCGTGGCAGTGCAAAAAGCAGACAACTGTCTCTACATCAACCGCTGAGGCAGAATACATTGCTGCTGCCAGTTGCTGTTCCCAGGTTCTCTGGATTCAGCATCAAATGTGTGACTATGGGTTACTTCTAACTCTTACTCCTATTCATATTGATAATTCTGCTGCAGTATCCATCATACGCAATCCCGTACAGCATTCAAAAACTAAACATATTGAAATTCGATATCATTTTATACGGGATTGCTATGAGAAGCACCTAATTGACCTTGTCCAAATCCCTACTCTTAAGCAAAACGCAGATCTTTTCACAAAAGCTTTCTCTCGTAGTCAATTTGATGAGCTAGTCTCCATGATTGGAATGGTGAGTTTAGCAAATGTCTAACTCTTCATTTCTGGTCAGAATTATCTTTTAGACTTGGTTAAAAAAAAAAATGCAACTGCCACTCTTTATACTTGTTAGTATTAAAGAAACGCAATAGTTGCAACATTGCTAAAATAGACGTTGAATTGTGTCTTTAAACAATTGGGGAAATGATAGTACATCAGGAAACATGCATAAAATGGAAATTTAAGATTTATGTTTGATGTGTCAGTAGATTTATCTAGCATACTTGAAATACCTTTTATAAATATTAGCTTCTTCAAATGATGTATTGGTAGACATTTGTTCTAAAGTTACTAAAAAGCTTAACTTTCAAATATGCATATTATTTTATATAAAGACATATTAATATGTATGACATTAAGTTAAAATAAGAGCATAAATGTCCAAAATATTTTGACACCTAGTCTTAATATTTGGATGATAAACATGTTATGATCTAAAATATAGGGTCTTTGTATGGAGTTATCTGGGGGAATATATTAGTTGTCTCCTCTGTTGTATGAAAATACAGACATGGTTTCATCTAATATATTCTTGAAAAGAACCTAGGTACGTAGTCTATATTAAGGTATAGACAACCATTACGTACCCGTGGCATTTCTAAATTCTAAAATATAATGTACAAATGTACAAGAAAAGTTATAAAAAGATTGCCACGTACTGGTTTGTGTTAAACTATGGTACTCTGTTGTACGAAAATACAGACCTGTACCCTCTAGTTTAAATTGTTCAGACTGGTATTTGTTCAACCCGAACTATTGTTTATGTGACTTTGTTGTACGAAGGTACAGACTTGTCACCTCTAACTTGGTTCTAAAGATACGTCCATACCTTCACCTTCTATAAAGAAAATACTAACATGTTTTGATTTCAAATGTATATTTTAATGTGCGTTATGTACTATAATATGCATGCTAATAATAACACAAGTGATTCATCTTATTATGAGTTGACATCATACACTTAAGTACAAATGTTTAGATGGATGAAATATCAATAATCGTCTTGAACTAATCTTTATAACAGGTGATTTAAATATGCTAAGTAAATTTAAAGTGGACAAACATACTGATAATCGAAATAACACTTATTATTCCTAATAATTCATGTTATCCTGATATGATTCCTAAAGCAGACTTAAACAATCCCGTCACCAAAAAGAAGTTATGATTTTGTCGTTGATTGTAAAATAGAATCAACGGTTATTTTTTTTTATTTTATTTATTTATTATTTTTGTTTTGTAGATTTTAGTTTCTTTTATTTATTGCTTTATTGTTCTTAGTTATACCAAGTCTCTAAGTAAATATCAAATTGACTCTCGAGTGTAAACTTTGAAATTAAATCAAACTACAAAACCTGTCCATGATGCGACACAAGCCTTGTGTCGCAATGCGACACAATGTGTCGCAAGCCATGTCGCATCTTGTGTCGCTATACAGGGTTGAGGTATAAAAGCCGAACCCTCCCTCTCAGTCGCTACATGATATTGCGACACAAAAAGCGACACAAGACACATTCAGCGACACAACCACTGCGACGTTAATTTAATTTGATTTTCAACCTTCGGCCGTGTTTCTTTGCAATTCATTCCGTGTTTTGTGTTCATCTCAATTTACTCGATTTATAGGTACCAATCTTAACCTTTTTTACCGTATAATTAGTGTTTAATTGTTAAAATAATATACGGGTTTTTAGGGTTTTGTTTATGGTGCAAATTAACGAGGTGTTTGGTTATGTTATGGGTTAAAACACATGATTTCTTGCTCTCCATACATAGTCGCATCATTTGGTGTGCTCAATTTCGAAAACCCCCAAATTTAGTCATCGGATTTTTCTGGGTTGGGCATCTGTTCATCAGTGCGACATAACCTGCGACACACAGACTTTGTGTCGCACTTGTGTCTCTTGCATTCCTGCGATGCGACACTAACTTTGTGTCGCTTTTGTTTGCGACACATGCTGTGCGACATAAGGCTTCTGTCTCCTTGATTAAAATAAATCAATTTATTGCAAAATGCGACACAACCCTTAATGTCGCTTAATTCGTTAGCGACACAAGTGCTTGTGTCGCACACTGTTTGAAATTGATTTATGCGACACCTCTGTCTGTGTCGCTTACCTCTATAGCGACACAAAAGCTTATGTCGCAGACCTTCCGCGACACAATCCTCTGTGTCGCATAAGACAATTTTTTGAAATTTATTGTTTTCGATTATTAATGCTAACGCAATTCGAGCTATGTTTCTTTTATATTAATAGCAATGGCAGATATTAACATCAATGACTGGGAGCCAAGGCATAACATCGTGGCTTTTCTCGAAGGTGATCGAGATTCGGCTGCACCGTTCAGGCCGATGATCGCATTTATTCACCGTTCGCGTATTTTTACTGCCATCTCAGCCACTGCTCCAATATACAAAGATCAAGTTGGCTCATTCTGGAACTCGGCTGTCATTAACTCTGATCTGCCCTTCACTCGAATTATCTCAAGGGTAGATGACAAAGAGTTGGTTATCTCGGAGCAGCTTATTCGCGAATTCTTTCAATTCGCTGACAACCCGGATTCGCCAATTCAGTTTTCCAACTCGTTCATCAATGGTGGCATGTACCGTCTTGGCTATCCGGGTGTCCCCAAGGATCAATACCGCAAGACCAACCTGACCAGGGTCTGGCGGTATTTAATGCACATCATTATCGTCTGCCTCTCTAGCAGGAAGGCTGGTTTTGATGGCATGAGTCTTTCTACAGCCTCTGCCATGCTAGCTTTGGTGTACAACAAGCCCTATAATTTTTCAGGCTATATCTTTAGGGCTATGGTTGACAATGTACACACCGGGGACAACAGATGGAACATGTACCCGCGGTTCATTCAGTTGTTGATCAACCATCTTCTTCCGGGGCTTCCGGTGAATACCGCTCACCGTTCTTGACAAACCCCGATGAATATTCGCATCTTTGCGATATGCGGCCAATATGCAAAAGGGGTCCCGGCACCGGCTGACGTGCCACTTTTTGGGCATATAGTGCATGAAGGTTATGTCCCTCCAGCAAATGATGATTTTCAAGATCCGGTTGTTCCTCCACCGCCAACTGCCAATACCGAGTCTTTTGTCAACGTTCCCATTCTTGAGGAAGACCCACTGCACAGTGTGTTAGTGGATATTGAAAACTTTGGTACGGTTGACGAGACTGCTGCTCAGGCGAACTCGGATGATACTGTAGATCTGAATGACACCCCAACTGACTCTGACGGGGATGTCCCTGATGCCAGAACCTGTGAACGCCTACGTGTACATGATTCCCAACGCTACGAGCGTATTAGGCGTCGTATACGTCAGGGACGGGTTCACATTCCTAAGAATCCTGGCAAACGTCCTCGTGAGGACTTAGATTCTGATTTTGAGCCAGACCCCCTGATCACTGAGCGCAAACGCACTCAAGTTGTCATTAATGAAGCATCTTCAGCCCGCGCTCGCTCTACCGCTCCACCAACTTCCCAGCCACAGCCACAACCACAACTGTCTCATATCATGGCTCTTCTAGACAAAATGAACAAGCAGTTGGCTGATCAAGCTGCTGTTAATGAAGTTCAGGCTGCTAGGATTTCAGAGTTGGAGACTTCTGCTGCTAGGGTCCCAACATTAGAGGGTAGAGTTTTAGAATTAGAAGCCCTTGCAGTTGTTTCGGGGGAGTCAGGCCTGCGTGCCATAGAAACAAAAGAAAGGACTTCCGCCGGAACACAAACAGATGATGTAAATAATGATTCTACGAATGAAAATATCCTTTTAGATTACTTTGCATCCTCTGCAAATATTCCAGGTCAACCGGTTCCACTAGCTGTAGATTACTCTGAAGCGAATATCACATATCTACAAAGCTTAATAAATCCGGTGAATAATGATGATATATCGTATGACTTTGAGGATGTTGAGGCTGAACCGGAGATCCCTTTAGATGAAGACGTATATGAAGAGTCAAATCGTCAAGATTCTCCTATTGAAAGACAACATGAGCCTGATCAAGCGCAACCAGAAGAACCATATGATCCAGATGCACCCATCATTGAATCGGATTCTTCTGAAGATGAACATTCATTGCCAACAACACAGTCCAAGCCTGTCGTGCGTTATCATACTGTGACTGTGGCGCCTAATACTTGCAAATGTTACAAAGTTCAAGGAGATTTCACTGGTTTGATCTACAGCTGGAAATTCGATGCTGAGAGCTCTCTCATGCTAATTAAAAGAAGGGACGGTGTTCAATACTTCCGGCCGAGATTCAATTGCATCAGCACCTTGCCGAAGATTGAACTTAATCATCTTGCGCAATTAGAATTGGTCAATAATACAAATGATCCTCGAGGCGCTTTCATTCAAAAGGTTCTTAGAAGAGAGATCTATAGCAGACACTATGCATGGATAAGACCTGAGCTGGGTGTTCGTTATCGTTTCAAGAAGAAGTTAGATCCTAGAACTCAAGAGCCTATAGTGAAATATAAATATCCACCAGCTGCAAGTCTGAAATCGGTTCCTCTTGAAAAATTACCACTAAATTTGTTAAAGAGATTTAGACATTGGTGGTACGACCCGAAGACTAGTGAAGCTGTGATTGAGTATCTGACCGAGAGAGATCAGGAACGGAGTCCGGGAGAGTGGATCTATTATCAACAGTTAAGAGGTTCAACCGTTCGTGTATTCGATCCTATTAGCCTCATCAACTTGACAAAATATGATTTAAGAGTTCTTCATGTCAACAAGATTATGCATTATGACATTGATCAAGAAGAAGCTCTAAAATTTCAGAAGATTGTTGAGATTTGTTTGAAGATGGGAATACATGCCGGTGGTACATTCCCTGCATGCTGGAAGTGTTAAAAGACCGAAGCTGAATAAAGAAATCTTAAAGACCAAGCTGAAGACACGGGGGAGTTTGTTGGTGCATATTTGTATGTCTGTCAGTTGGTCTTAGCTTGTAATAGTTTGATATGAAATTACGACGTTTTGTCTATTTTATGTAATATTACAAGTTATGTTTTAGGCGACACAGAGCCTATGTCGCTTATGCGACACAAGGCTTGTGTCGCATGAGCTGGCTGTGCGACACAAAGCTTGTGTCGCAGGTCAGTTTCGGTTTCTCTATAAATAGAGCATTTCGGCCTCATTGTTAGTGTTGACGAATCTAGGGTTTATCAGAGCATATTGTAAGGCATTTCATTGTATTCAAGCTGATTGATTATCATATCAATATCGAGTGATTTGCGTTTGATTCGTTTGTGTTTTACGTACTTTATACAATCGTTTGAATTCCGCCTATCGATTGTTGTGTGTTGATCCGGTTAGGTCCAAGATCAGGGAACCTACAAATCCTCATAAACCAAGGCAAATATGTTAATGACCTACTCACTAAATACTCTTTAAAAAAACTGTTCAACAATGAAAACACCAATGAGCACTGCAGATAAGTTGGATAATGATCAGTCTGGCAAGTCAGTCCGTCAAACAACTTATAGAGGTATGATAGGATCCCTACTATATCTCACTGCCAGTAGACCAGATATCATGTTCTCAACATGTTTATGTGCTAGATATCAATCTGAACCTAAAGAATCACATCTTAAAGCTGTAAAAAGGATTTTTAGGTACCTAAAAGGTACTCCTAACTTGAGTCTTTGGTATCCCAAAGACTCTGATTTTGATCTAATTGGTTATATAGATGCAGATTATGCAGGTTGCAAATTAGACAGGAAAAGCACTTCTGGTGGATGTCAACTGCTAGGTGGAAAACTAGTCAGTTGGTCAAGCAAGAAACAAAACTCTGTTGCTACATCCACTGCAGAAGCAGAATATGTAGCTGCTGGGTGTTGATGTGCCCAATTGCTATGGATGCAACAACAACTAGCAGACTATGATTTGGAGTTTACAAGAACTCCAATCATGTGTGATAACCAAAGTGCCATTGCCATCACTGAGAATCCTGTATTTCACTCCAGGACAAAGCATATTGAGATCAGACATCACTATATCAGAGATTGTGCTGCAAAAGGTAAAGTGATTCTCAAATATGTGCCCACAAATGACCAACTAGCAGATATCTTTACTAAACCTTTAAATGAAGATAGATTTTTGTATCTGCTTGGTCAACTAGGAATGCTCAACCCCTAGTAAAGCTTTTGAATCTGTATGATTCAACTCTCAGTCCGTGCTCGCCTTTCAATCTGTATGTCTGTACCTTCAGCTACATACAATCAAAAAAGCACAAACTAAGGGATATTTTGTAAATAACTTAAAGAAAATACCAAAAAAAAATTACAATTCTGTTATTTTCTCTCAGTCTGTCTGTTATATGGTTCAGTTTATGTGACGTCATCCAGACTCACTACACAGACTAACAATCTACACTCAGACTGGGCTCTTTTTATTTTTATTTTTATTTTATTTTTTATTTTTTTATTTTTTTAATAAAAATAAATAAACAACAATATCTTTGCATTTAATGCTAATACCATTTTTATGGTAATAATCATTAAAAGTTTTGACGTTTGTTGTCTATTTATCTGCTCAATACAAAAAGTGCACGTGCCTTAGCTCTACTGTTACAGAGAAAGGGATAAACAGTCAAGTGGGTCCCATTTAACGGAAATTTAATTTCTTCAAATACCCACTTCTGTTATTCTTCTTTTTCTTCACTTGTACTTGCACACGAAAAATACACAGAGTTTGTAAGCCCTAACCTAAATCGTTCAACCATTTTCGAAATCAATTTCAAGAAATCATCTCTAAAAATGGCTGATCAATGGGTTTACACTGCACCTGTCAACATCGCTGCGGCTAAACCCTTTAAACAGGGTAAACAGGTAAAACTCTGTATAAATAACCAAGTTGCTACCATTTTCATCCCTGATTCTAAAAAGAACCAAGGATTTGAGGAGTTGACAAACTTTATGTCTGCTCATCCTTTAAGGGGAGCATTTTTCAACACAATTCCTCAAATATATCCTGATTTTCTTATGGAATGGTGGTATACTTGCTCTTCAAATAGTACCAATACTGCAATTACTGGTACTATCAATCATGGTAAACGGGCAGTTACCATTAATCAAGAGCTAATTAGGAATGTCTTAGACCTGCCTGTGGGAAATAATTTTGAACCCATTCCAACCAAAGAAGCAGCAAGGGCTTCTCTTACTTTGGCTGGATATACCAAAGAAAAAGGCACAATTCTGATGTCAGGATTCACCCCCAAATGGAAATTTTTAATTTCTGGCATCATTAGAAGTCTAGGAGGTAAATCTGGTGGCACAGGGGAGCTAAATGAGTTTGAAACTCAACTGTTGAGCTCATTCATCACTGGTTTAAACATCAACTTTGCAGAGTTGTATTTTCAAGAATTATTAAAACTGGTGAATGAGTCAAACAGAATTTTTAATGTACCTTTTATAAGGCTACTCTCCTTGTGCATCCAATCCAGATTAACAAGGTTTGTATATATGTCCTTTAACAATAAAATTGCAGATATACCTGTCCCTATGCTCACCTATAAAGTGTTTAACCATCCGGTTCCACTTTCTGGAGCACCTATCACTGCTGCTATGCAGCAATGGATTGATCACCCATATGTTGCTTCTGCATCTATGGAGGGTGATGATTCAGGTGATAGTAAGGGTACTGAGACCCAGACTGTTGAAGATTGTGTGGCTGAAGCAGAGAACACATACTCCATTAACACAGACTCAACTCAGTCTGTGCACTTGGAGTCAGACTCAAACAATGCTGAGTCTGTTCCATCTTCAATAGAAGATGCAGGTAGTACTTCTTCTTCAACTGAGGAGATGGATATAGATAAACCTTCTTATCCTAGCCCATCCTGACCCACAAAAGAGAGTCACAAACAAACCAACCCAGATGAGTCACCACTCACTTTGGAGGAATCACCAGACTCAACCCCCAAAAGTATAACACAAATAGAATCATCATCCATGGAATTGGATGTCAATAGAACACCTTCCAGTGCTGTAGACCATTCCATTACAGCTCTGCTAGAGTCTATGGTGACAATGGCTACCCAACTGACCCAACCTAAACCTAGATTAGTCAGCTTGGATACCCACATTACTGCTACTACACTGACCCCTGTAGTATGCATTGAAGAAGATGCTCCAATTTTGAGCACTACCACCCCCCTCTTTACCCCACTCACAATGGCTAAACCTATAATGACCACTAGTCCTGTACTAGTTCACCTTTCAGTGAGTCTTTCCTTACACCCCTCTGCACAGATCGACAATGCCTCAGTCATGTCACAGACTGCGGTACAGATCTCAACTTCTTTGCTCCATGATCTACCATCTTATCACCGGATGGTTAGTGAGGGCATACAAACATCAACATCAGTTGCCAGTGATACTGTTCTATTACACCTAGAATTGTCTGAGGCAACAGGTGCTACACAATCAATTCCCAGTGATGTCTTATCCTATCACCGGATTCTATCTGAGGGAAACACAACTACACCACTCAATGCCTATGATCGCTTTTCCATGCACAGGACACAGAGTGAGGCAAAGAGTGCAACACCAAAAGATTCCAGTGATCTTGCTCAGTTTCAACATGAGTCAAGTGAGGAACATATTCCATCACCCAATTCTAACCCTTCCAACCAGACCCAGTCTGTGCCTTCTAGTACACTTAATGATGTGCTTTCTGCCATCAGCAGGTTGTCTGAATGGGTACAGACTGAGTTCAATAATAATAAGAAAGAGCTAGAGAAGATGAAGCATCTAGTCTCTACTATGGTGGAAAAGGTGGATATGCTGGAAGAAAAGGTATCCAATAGGTTAGATGAAATGCAGACCACCCTCTCAAGCTTAGCTGCTGATGTCAACAAGGGGGAGAAGATGAAGTTTGGATCTGCAGAAGCTAAAACCCCAAACGATAGTTCATTAAATAATAAATCCTTAGATTTAGGGGGAGATAGCAGTGAGGGAGATGATGGACCCGAAAGTGCTAGGGTGAAGTCTCTGACTGAAGCTCAGTCTGTGCCACAGACTGAAAATATGAGTGCACAGACTGAGGGGGAGTCAGAAGGATTGCAGGTAGGTGAACACACTGAGATGGTTGCACAGACTCAGGGGGAGTCAGCTATTGTCTTACACATAGACCCAATAGCAACTATCTCAGGCCTAGGTCAGATGGAGTTGAAAAGACCAAGGGAAGAAGAAGATGAAGATGTTCAACCTCTGCAAATCAAAAGAGCCAGGAAAGTAAAAAGGATGGCTAGGAGGATTCCTGAAAGGGATATCTTTGATTCCCAACCAAAGATGAAAGGGATCAAGACCTGGGATCAATTTGTAAAGCTAGCAGAAGAACAGGACATTGATGTTGAAGATGATGATGCCATCAATCCTGATTGCAGTTCTGAGTCTGAGGTATTTAGAAGATCAGATGATGATGAAGATGATGCTACTTTTGAAGGTGTAGATGAAGGTGCCTCAAAAGTCAAGACTGGAGAGTCTAAGTCTATGCCCTCTGAACCTGCACAGACTGAGACACAGCATCAGACACAGACTCAGAGCTCAAAGCAACAAGCAGCAAGCATTGATGCTCCAATCATCAGTGCTGAAGCCATCCAAGCTGAAGCCAATCCTGCAAGACCAACCACAATGACCAGAATACTGCCTCCAGGTAGAAGTGAACTTGAAGACAGAATGCAATGGAGAAGTGCTCATCTGATAAGCACATATCCTGGGTCGAGTTCTACTTTGGAAGAAGTTGATAGGATTAAGGGTAAGGGCAAGGAGATTGCCTTATCCAAGCAGGAAAGGTTAAGAAAGATCAAAAAGATGGTGGATGATCATGCTGCTGGAACAAGAAATCCTGAACTGTCAAATCTACAGGATGAACTCTTGCAACAAGAAGCAACTGCTCAAGGTATGACTTTAACTGAATACTTAAATGTATTATCAATTGAGGAGCAGAAGCTGAAGGAAGCAAGATTTGTTGACATGCTCTCCAAAGAATTAGAAGATGAAAGTTGTTCTCAGACTCAAATCAGAAGGAGTCAAGTTGAGCAACAAATCAAAGAAGATGAAGAGCTGTCAATAAAATTATAGAAGATAGAGAGCCTAAAATATCCACTTTCAGAAAGTCAAACCTCAAGCAGAAGATTAAAGACTGTCATCTGAATAAGATTGGACAGAAATTGAAGCTGGAGTTGACTTTAACCAAGAGCAAGAAAATGGTATGGGTGGATGACCTGTACACTCTAGGGCTTAAAGAATGGTAATCCATTGCTAATATTTTGAAGAGTGCAGCTGACAAAGAGTTGAAGAAAGAAGTTCTGGATGAGCTATCTTACCTGATTGAGTTAACTCTCAGTCTGGGGCTCATTTCAGAAGAAAAATACAAGTTGTTCTGCATAGCAAACAACTTTGTAATAAAGAAGAAGTCAGTTGAGTTATCTACAGAGAATGAGCAGAGAAGGGAGCATCCTCTACCAAAAGGTATCATTTTTATCGATAGATCCTATGTCCAGACTGAAAATATTGAAGGTATGTGCTACAGAGATATCAATGGGATAGAGTGCTTCTAGGATCAAGATAGACTATATGGAGAGTCTCTGCTGCATTGCATTGCCCTGCTGAAGGAATGCAAACATTCTCAAGCCAAGCAATTTAGAAGAAGGCTAATTAGCTGGTTATTCAAGAACCTTTCCAAGATCAGGATGATGATTGGGTTTGAAGATATTTGCAAGAAGATCATCCTGGAATATCAAGACTTTGAAGAAAAATCTGATAAGGAAATGGACGTATTGTTGAAGTGGAAAGTGGAAAAGATCAAAGAGATCAGGGCTCAGAGAAAAGATTGAAGATTGATAAACTTATGCTATTTACAATCTCATGTAATAACTGTAATATTTCTCTGAACTGACTATGATTTTGACTTTATGTATATAAGTCTTGATCCATATGTTATGTTTCACTTTAGTATTTATTATTTCTCTATTATCTTTTGTAAATAGATTTTGACATCATCAGATAGGGGAGATTGTTGGGAAAAACAATGATCAAACCTAAGTTATAAATCTGAGGAGTCAAAATCTAACTCAGTTGTATTCTGGAAAAAATTAGTGATTTCCTGAGTCTGTGTTTCTGAGTCTGTGCTTCACAGACTGAAGAAATGTTTCTGAGTCTGTGCTCCACAGATTGAAGAATTCTCACAGACCGAAAGCCGTGCTCTACTTGAAGACTTATGAATTCATCATCTGAAGAATGAAGATTGAAGACAGAAGACTTCACAGACTGAAGATCACAGACTGATGATCACAGATTGAACATCACAGACTGATGAGCACAGACTGAAGAGCACAGATTGAAGAGCACAGATTGAAGAATGAAAGTACAATCATACAAAAGAAGTTCTTCTTTCCCAAGGCTACGGTACAACTGAAGAGATGTTTGAGTAAAGTCAAACATTGGAGAAAGGTCTTCTTTTTCAGCAAAGAAACCTTTTACCATTTTGCTTTTTCTGTTTCCAAGAAAAGCAAAAAGGAAAGAGTGCAAAGTTGCCCAAGATGTACTTGTTACCCCTTGGACAACTAACTAAGCTGGTTATTATAGAGTTATACTCAACTCTACAAATAGCAGCTCAAAAGCACTCCAAAATATCCAAGATAATTAGTAACCAAGACCTTTAAGCTTAGGCTAAAAGCATTACCATACTCACTGTTAAATTTGTATTGATAATTGTATCATAGTATACTACTTGGATCGTATTCAAACAATCAGTGTGTTTGAATACTTCGTCTTACTTTTAAGAAAAACCATTTATTGTGAATAAAACTTTAATTCATAAAATATTCGGTGCTTCAATTAATCTTGTATTCCGCCTTGATTAATTAACTTGTTTGATATAACTTAGATATAAACTAATATATTAAATACTTGTTATTTAATCTGTATCTATGTTTTGGGACCTTCAAGACCTAACACGCATAATATCATAAGTATATGTAAGTGGATGTTTTAGTAGACCATCCATGCTAGTATTCACTCAACTAGAAATGTCCAATTGTTCGGTTATCGTTTGTGTTTAGAAAACATGTTTGGCCCGTTGGTGACGTTTTGTAATAATAATTCCCGAAGACATTATTATTATGTTATGTTTCGAACTAAAATATTTGGGGTTCGTTCTCGGTTTTAAAACTAAATTTTGAATATGTCGGTTTACGTTTAACATACGAACCGTATTCGTTGACTTTGGTCAAACCAACTCGGTGCTGAGCTTCTTTTACTTGTTCAAATAAATTAGTAACCACAATCATTCGAAAAGATTTTACTTTCAACACCATATCAATAGCTTTTCTACTGAGAGCATTTGCCACCACATTCGCCTTTCCAGGATGGTATAAGATCTCACAATCATAATCTTTCACCAAATCAAGCCAACGCCTCTGTCTCATATTAAGATCTCGTTGGTCAAAGAAATACTTTAAACTCTTATGATCTGTATAAATCGTACATTTTACTCCATAGAGATAATGCCTCCAAATTTTCAATGCAAACACCACCGCTGCCAATTCTTGATCATGAGTAGGATATCCTTTCTCGTGTGTTTTTAGCTGTCTAGAAGCATATGCTATTACTCTCCCTCGTTGCATAAGCACACAGCCCAATCCTACGCGAGATGCGTCACAATATACTACCATATCATCATTCCCTTCAGGGAGTACTAATATCGGTGCTTGACTCAGTTTCTCTTTCAAAATATTAAAGGCTCGATCCTGTTCCTCATTCCATTCAAATTTAGCATTTTTACACGTAAGCCTTGTAAGCGGAGTCGCAATCTTGGAGAAATTTTGAATAAATCTCTGATAATATCCTGCTAATCCCAGGAAACTTCGAATCTCTGTTGGAGTTTTAGGAGGTTTCCACATCATCACTGCTTCCACTTTGGCTGGGTCCACTTTAATTCCTTCTTGATTTATCACATGCCCCAAAAATTGAACTTCTCGAAGCCAAAATTCACACTTAGAAAATTTTGCATATAGCTTTTCGTTTCGTAACACTTGCAACATTTGTCTCAGATGCACTCCATGCTCCTCTTCTGTTTTTGAATATATTAAAATATCATCAATAAACACAATCACAAATTTATCGAGGAACATCCGGCAAACTCGGTTCATCAAATCCTTAATGCAGCAGGAACATTTGTCAGCCCGAATGGCATTACCACAAACTCATAGTGACCATAACGCGTTCGGAAAGCAGTCTTGGGAACATCCTCTTCTTTTACTCGTAACTGATGGTAACCAGATCGTAAATCAATCTTTGAAAAATAGGTAGCACCCTGGAGCTGATCAAACAAATCACCAATCCTCGGCAACGGATAACGATTTTTAATAATTACCTTATTCAGCTCTCTATAATCAATACACATACGCATACTCCCGTCTTTCTTTTTAACAAATAACAAAGGCGCTCCCCATGGTGAACTACTCAGACGGATAAACCCCTTTTCCAACAACTCTTGTATTTGTTTCATCATTTCTTGCATTTCTGATGGCGCAAGTCTGTAAGGGGTCTTAGCAATAGGAGTAGCCCCTAGCACTAATTCAATTCGAAACTCTACCTGCCTCTCGGGCGGAACACCTGGAAATTCCTCAGGAAACACATCAGGAAACTCATTTACGACTGGAAGATTCTCAATACTCATCACATTCTTTCGCATATCGATAACATGGGCTAAAACTGCCTAACATCCATGAGACAAATGCCTTCTGGCACGGGCATATGTACAAATTGACAAAGAAGATCTAGGCTTTTCTCCATATATATCTATCACTCCCCCACTTGGAGCAACAATTCGAATAATTTTCCTCTCACAACGAATAACGACATCATATTTACTTAACCAATCCATACCCACTACTGCGTCAAACTCACCCATCCTCATGGGTATAAGATAAATCATAAATATTTCATTATTAATTTCTATTCGACACCCTCTAAAAACTTTGGTCACATAAATAACACGATCATCGGCTATCTCAACATCTAGGGGTGTATCTAACTCACTTAACATTAATTGAAAGCTCTTGCTAAAGTTTTCAGAGACAAAAGATCTAGAAGCTCCAGAATTAAATAATACATAAGCGGGTAACGAGTTAATAAGAAAAGTACCCGTAAGAACATCCGGAGCATTCTTCGCTTCATCCGCAGTCAATTGAAAGGATCGACTCTTCACTCTTGACTGGTCTGAAGATTTCTTTTCATCATTTTTCTTAACCCCACTAGAACCCGTTGAACTCTTCAATCTCGGACATTCACTCTTTATATGCCCAGGTTCATAGCAATTAAAACATACTCGTACCGTCTTTGTACAATCACGGCTGATGTGGCCCTCTTGTCCACATTGATAACACGACCTCTTGTCGCCCGCACAGCTCCCAAAATGTTTCTTGTGACATTTCTGGCACATAGGCGCTTCTCGTCGATCCTCCCTTTTAAAACTTCCGCTAGTTTTGAATCTTTTAAAAGATCCTCCAGCTGGTTCGATCTTTCTCTTGGAGGAACTATCATCCTCCCGATTTATCTCAATCTCCCTTCTTCTCGCCTCATTCACAAACTCTTCAAATTTATTCCAACGACTCGGATCAACAAACTGTCGAATCTCTTTCTTTAATACCTCATGAAAATGATACATCAATCTCTTTGGATCCTCAGTGTATTTAGGGCAAAATCGGGCTTTATCAAGAAATACACCTGTCAACTCATTCACAGTCTCTGTCGTTTGTTTCATAAACAGAAATTCCTGGCGAAGCTTGGTCAACTCAGCTTCCGGTGAATAGGCTATCACGAACATATCCTTGAATTCCTTCCAAGATAAATTACCAACACGTTCTTCTCCTATGGATTGGCGCTGAACGTCCCACCATTCTTTCGCTCGTGCCTTTAATAAACTGGCACTATATACCACTTTTAACTTATCCGGACACTCAGAAATAGCAAACGCTGCCTCCATTTCAGAGATCCATCGATAACACTTGATCGGATCTGTCTCTCCTTCAAACTCTGGAGGTTTACATGCCACAAAGTCTTTATAACTCACCTTCTTCTAATCTTCTTTCATCTGGTCACTCTTTCCAGATCCTTCTGTATCTCTCTTTTGTAATTCCCCTGCTAGAACATCTCTTACGGTTTCAGTAATTTTCTCCAACAGGTATGGAAGAGATCTCTCTTGTGCCAACACAACTTTTTCAGTTATGAATTCTTCCATCTCATTCGTACTCATAAACGATAAATTCATCACATGCTCTTGTTCAGAGCTCTCAGTATTATGCTCATTAAAATTCTTCCCTTCCATCTTATACTGAAAGGGTTTATCAGCAAACACATTAGAATAGACTAAAATTCTCATTACATATTAGTCTATCTTTCGCAATTCTCTTTAGCATCACACAACAGTCATGGTATCGTATGAGTTCATATAATAATTATTACGTTGACCAGACGTAATCGTTATTACATAATACTCCCACCATACACTGACAATCATCAAATTATTACATCTCATCAGTTATAACAACTACTCAAATATCAACTCATAATACACAACATTCTCATCATGCTCCTTAGACTCATCTCATGGTCTAAGTTCAAGCACCCCTAATGATGGATACTCGAATCTCTTAAACCAAATGCTCTGATACCAACTTGAAACGTCCCAGATTTTTTTTTTTTAAACAATGTATACTCGATTTACATTCTCATAAACACTTTATATATTAATATAAAGTAATAACCACATGGTTCAACACGAATTATATCATTTTTACAAAACATCACGTGTTAATATAGAGCATGATTTATGAGTCCGTCTGCTTACTATCTTGCTATAGTAAGTCCATCACTAGCAGCTCTCGGGTCGTTTGCCCGGATCCCTACCCATCATCCCTTTAGGCGTACCTATCAACACAACATTCAACAATACATAAGCACATCGCTTAGTAAGTAAAGGAATATCACATTTACAGTAATACAATAAACCAGACATCTCATGTCGTTATCCTTCAATCATACATTAATTCATACAGCTAAACACAATTGATCACTCAGCAATTGATCACTTAACTCACATATACATAGGCACAATTGTTCACTCAGCAATTGCCCTTTCAGCTTAATCTCATAGACACAATTGTTCACTCAGCAATTGGCCTCTCAACAATCTCATAGGCTCAATTGTTCACTCAACAATTGGCCTCTTAACTCAATTTCATAGGCTCAATTGTTCACTCAGCAATTGGCCTCTCAACTCAATGATGCACTCAGTTATTTAATGCAACTTTGTAACACAATTAGTATTAACAAAACCAGCCAATTATATTCTTTACATTCCTACTACTTACCTCGAGGACGACGATCGGATATTTATGAATTGCTACCCGAAATACCTGTCGAGGCGACCGCATTCAATTAACTCTGATAATAATTAATATTATTTGAAATATCAATTAATCCTGCGACACTACCCCCTAGTGTCGCTACACCTTCCTGCGACACTAAATTAGTGTCGCTCAACACAATATTGCGACACTAGCTCTTAGTGTCGCTATGAAAACAGTTGTAACTAACAGTGTAAACTAGCGACACAAGCTGCGACACTAACTCTTTTTGTCGCTAAAGCAACAATACCCATTAGCAGTGGAAACTGGCGACACAAACCCTTGTGTCACTAAAGCAACAGTATTAATTTGCGACACCGTCACTGCGACACAAGCTGCGACGCAACCCTTGTGTCGCAATGACGAACAGAACAACAGTAGCTTCCGAGTTTAACAAGTTTCAGGGTAAAATTCACACTTTTTAACCCCAATAAGTTTCTAAAGATGATAAAGCACATAATAAACTCAAACTCTTACCTGGAAATGATTTCAGATTACAAAGGAACACTTTCAAAGATTAAATCTTGATTTCTCTCTCTAGAATCTCAAAAACACACACACAATTAGCTCTGGAAGTGTTTACTAGCTTCTGGAAAGTTTTGGAATCGAAAAGTGGGGTTTAACCCCTCTGTTATACACTTTTAACCCTTACTAACCGCCTTTCTGCCCGACACTGCGACACTAACCCTTGTGTCGCATAACAGAACACAACTTTTAAATTTAACGAATTTCGGGGTGTTACATTTCTACTTGAATTCAACTTCCTTTAACTTAATTTAACCCTTCACCACTGATTTCTTGCTCTTTCTCCCTGAATTGTCCTTTTTTCTCTCTCTCTAGAACTCTTCGTGTTTTGGAGATATGTACGTATGTGTATATGTGTGTTTGTATTAATATTTAAGTTAGAATGTTTTGAAAGGGTATTTACACTCCTAGTCCTCTAGTCTTATTTACTAAAAGTACATCACTTAATTGATTACTCCTTGTAGACGCAAATGCTCAGGAATCTACAGCTAATTGAATTTTAAACACAAACGGAAATTGTATTCGAATATAAACGTAAACCGAACGTGTAAATTGAATAATGTTTTCTGTTTTATTGATAATGAATAACAAATATAGAAACTCTCTCTCAGATTTTACAATGAAGAATGTTAACTTGAAACCGAAACACAACACTCTTATATATATATATACAGAGTACTGCGAAACTAAGAGACCTGCGAAACTTTGCTATTGCGAAACTCATCTGAGTTTCGCAACATGCGAAACTTGAACTAAGTTTCGTACAAAAACTAAGTTTCGCAATTCCCAGAGTGTCACAGTTTACAATTAATCGAAGCTAGGTAATCTATACAAGCTGTTGTCACAAGATGTTGATTTTGCATCAACAAACTCCCTCTTGACAATAGCTTGTATAAGTCTTCAAGTTGTTGTCACAAAATGTTGATATTGCATCAACAAACTCCCTCTTGACAATAACTTGTATAAATCTTCAAATCTTCAACTTTATCTTGATTGTTAAGATTTTAGCTTGATTGATGAGCTTGATGAGAAAGAGAATTCTTCCCGCATCCATCCTTCATAAAATCTGACTATTAGAATAAATCTTGATTTTCAAGATTACCCCCCTTGAACATCAGATTTGTCTCCTTGGTATTGTAACAATTAAGCAGCATCAACTTTAGGAACCCATTTTAGCATGGTTCCAATAGGCTTTGAGAGTTTTGAAAGCCATATATAAGTTGTGTCGACATAATCCAAGGACATCGAATTCCATCGAAAATATAAACGTGGTGTTTCATATCTGAATTGTTTCCGTGGAATCGAAGATGAAGGAGTTCTCCTTGGGGAGCAAGGAACAAAATATGTTCGTCTGTGCACCATATGGTATGAATGCGGTGGTGCAAGAACGAACAACTCCTGTCTGTAGTATTTTACAAACTCTGTTACCCGTTGCACCATATGGTATGAACGTGGTGGTGCAAGAGCAAACAACTCCTGTCTGGAGTATTTTGTCTTACGAGATTCCAGTGTAGGTCGTATCGGTTTTGAAGCTCTCTTTGTCTTCTTCTGATGTCTTGAAACCGATCTTTTAGCACATTTAACGTTTACGGAATCCCAACAATCAACCTTATTATGAACAAAGGTTCAGGTTGATTGCGATTTCTTAGAATACCTCTTATTCTTTTGCAAAGAATAATTAGTAAACTGTGAAATCATTTTCTCATAAACCTTCTTTGAACATGGTTTGGAAGATTTACTCGCGTAAATCTTTGTCGCAACCTTTTCTGGTTGTTTGGATGAGTGAGAGACTTGAGTGAGTTGGCCATGAAGATCTTGAATAGTTCTCAAAACAAGACTATGATCTTCTTGTAGCTTGATTTGCCCCATGTTTTGGTTCTCAAGTTCTAAAATCTGCTCTTCCAATCTCATAATTTTAGAACTCATCTCTACACGTTCAATTCTCCATGTTGAGTATTTGAGATTGAAGAGCTTTAACCTCATCTTCCTTCGTTACCGCCATCTCATTAACCCTTTCGTTTAAAATTTTTGGCTCCTTATCAAATCCGATTAACAACACTTCCCATAAATCGTAAGCCATTGCTTAATTTTTATAACAACAGGTTATATGTTGAGGTAAGCACGTAGTGATCATCTCATATGCTCTCGTGTCATTGTAAAATCGTTTTCGTTCATCGGATATCATAGCCCCTTTGAGTCTCGGTTTCTCGTATGGCTGCTCAGTAATCAAAACTAACAACTTCGAGTCCTTGTATACAATGAAATCCTCGAGCTCATTCTTCAATTTAGTAAAATCATAAAAGAATAGGGACTTAAATGGAGCAATCTTTGAAAAACCCATATTTAAAAAGCCCATTGTCACAAAAGAATAGGGACTTAAAATGATACTTTTTCCAAGCAAAATTTGAACACTTTTAAGCCTAGGAACAAAATTTGGTTACATAAAATTTTTCGCGACTTTTAAGCTTAGGAACATCGTTTTTTTTTTTTCTTTTATCGAACTATTGAAATGCTATAGTAAATTGCGAAATTTGGAGGAAGTTTCGCAAAAGAATCAAGTGTCGCACAGGGATGAGTTTTGCAGAGGTCAACTTTCGCAGTCAAAGTCTCGCAGTCAACTTTCGCAGTCAAACCTTCGCATAATTCAAAGTTTCGCAAATTTCGAAATTCCTAGGTACATGTATGAGTTTCGCACAAGAACGGTTATTTTACAAGTTTCGCATGTTCAAGTTTCGCACACCAGCAGATTTGCAGAAATCCAAAATCACTCAAAACTCAATCAAATCGACTAAATTTTGATCCCAATCTGCACGTAATCACTTCAGTAATACAAAACCGGTCTAAATTTATAGAATTTACCGTGAATTTCTTGCGAATTTGTTCAAACAGCCGTGGCTTTCAAACCGAAGGAAAAACCAAACAATTTCTCGATCAATTCACGTTATAATTCTCTTCAAAGAGCCATTCCTGCTATGATACCACTTGTAGACGCAAATTTATTCTTCTTGACCAGTTGCAATTTATTCTTTTTGTATTGTTCACTTCCACCACATCTCTTCTCAAAAGCCTTCCATAAATCATAAGCACTATCAAGATGTCTATATTGCTTGAGAATTGAAGGTGGTAGTGCCATTGTTATAACTGAATGAGCCTTTCTATCATTATCAAAGGCTTTGCGTTCTTCTGGAGTCATAGACTTAATAGGCTTCAGAGGAGCAGCTCCATTGTACACTCCAATGCATACTGGACGTTCGTATCTCTCGGTCAAAGCAACCCACATTGCAGGATCATTGAAAGACACAAACGCTTCAAAACGTTGACGCCAGTAAGCATAATCCATATCAAGCGTATACATTGGTGGTTTGTTTGTACTACCAATTTCTGAATTCTGCTTAAGTAGACCACCAATACGTTGTAGCGACGAGGACGCCATTTAAATAACCTGCAAAAGAAACACACAAAACAACAAAACGAAAAATAGTACTGTTTATGTAGGACAGGTAGTCTTATGTCGCAAAATTTTCCCTTTTTGAATTTTCCCTCCAAAATATGGTTCGAAAATATTTAAAATTGCGCAAGTAAAACGAAACTTTTTCAAAACCAAAATTAAGAACTTTTAAGCTTTAAGAACAAAATTTGGTCATGCGAAAAATTTCCCACCAAAAGACTTTTTTTTTTTGGTCATGCGAAAAATTAAGAATTTTTTTTTTTTTTGTCTTTAGCGACACTAAGTTAGTGTCGCACCTTAGTGTCGCACTTTAGTGTCGCAAGCTAGTGTCGCAAAATCCGATCTGGTGTCGCAAGCTTATGTCGCGAAAACCCTAAATACGACACAAAGGTTATGTCGCTGCTTGTGTCGCTAAGGCTGATTGTGTCACTAACGCCTGTGTCGCTAAAGCTTGTGTCGCACCTAGTGTCGCAATGTCGCGGCCGGCAGCTCCAAAAACCCTAAAAATAGAAAATTTTCCAAACCCTAACGAATTTCGAACGATAATTGATGAACAAACCCATAAATACACTTACAGAAGCTAAATATTCAACTGATTGAACCCAAAGCGTTGATCAAACCACCAAAAACACCACGAATCAAACCAAAAACATTTCAATTAACGACCAAATCTTTAAACAAATGCCCAAAGGCTCTGATACCACTTGTAGGTTCCCTTATTCACGGATCTAGACTTGTCGTTTGACTCAATTGAAAGGCGGAAACAATCAATCAAGCAATTGAAACGTAAACACAAACACAACGATTCTATAATCTTTGCGTATATATAAACACTTGAAGAATAAAGATTACAACTCACAAATTCTCCTCTTCTCACACTCTCAGCCGTTTCTCTCTCTCTCTCTATAGGGTTTGATCAAAACAAAAACGAAATTGTAACTCGATATATATAGTAACCTTACTGGACCCTGCGACACAAGCCCAATGTCGCAGGCCCAGCCCATTGCGACACAACCTTTGTGTCGCTATAGCGACACAGGCTCTGTGTCGCACAAACAGTATATTTGTGTATATTTTCTATTACTCTATTCATTTACATACTCGCATATACACACTAAACACGATACAAACGCAGACTAATTGACTTTTACAATTACAATTGTTTGACCAAATGACTGACACACATTATGCACCAACATACGTAAGTGTCGCTATTCTAACAATTGTGTCTCTAATCTAAACACAATCCAGCTAAATTTTCTAAACAAGCTTTTGTCATACAACTATGCATCAACAGTCATGCATTGTAACCTCAGGACATAGGATAAATACATGGTTGGAGATACCCCTAATGCATTGTCTTTCCCTCTTTGTAAACTACAAAAGGACAATCATCAACATTTATTTTTTGATTGTGAATATCTCAGTGAAGTGTGGGCAGAATTAAAAGGCACGGTGAGATTGGATTATACTCCTAACTCTTGTACGGAGATTGTGGAATACCTCTATAATAGATCAGTTACAAAGTCTATATGGAGTATCTTGCAGACATTAATTTTGGGTGCTTGTAATACTTTGTGTGGCAGGAACGAAATCTGAGATTATTCCAAAGGAAAGCTAGAACTTGATGTTTTGGTTGGTCAAATTAAAAATATCTTTAGGTTAAAGCTCATGGGTTTGAAAGTCAGGAAGTCAAAGCAAACTGTTGATGCTTTTGAAATATTGGATCTGGGATATACCATTGGAGAAGCATGGTAGTAATGATAATTGATCCACTGATTATTTATGATGAGGAAAATTGAAATGATCAGGGGTGGCAAGTATAACATATATATGTGTAACCCTGATGTTACGTCTGTTCTATATTGTCACAAGCTTTTGTTTGTAGGTCAAAAATGGAAGTCAATTATTTGGTGGTTTAGTGGTCAATTAAATATTCAACATGGGGTGCTTGGATTCATGCAAGATATCTATGGATTACTGTCTAGTCCATGCTTTATTAACGTGTTGATGAGGACTAACTATTTGAACGTTGTAGAAAGTAAGTCTGTTTTATTGATGGTAAAATACTGCATAAAAGGTTTTACTTTTTCCAGTCAAAATAAAAAGTCAAATATTCTGTATTTTAATGCATGTGCTGGAAAACCAAACTTGGTAATTGTTATGGTGAAGTATTATGATAAGTTCAAATTGGAATGAGTTTTATCAATCAATTTGGGTTAGAGAATTGTATGGGGAAATGCTAAAATGGGTCAGCTTGACTACTGGTCATGACTTTGGTCTTAAAGATGATGCATTTAAATCGGGTATCTTGACTGTACACAATGAATATAGGACAATGGCGTCTAAAGCTTTGATAAGTAAAAATGTAATGATGGAGAATGATGATCAGAAAGATAATGGAATGAAGATGATAGAATACAAGATGGATTCTAGTGAAGATGAGAAGATTGGAAGATTGAAGACAGAAAACTTGAGGATTTGTGGAAGACTTAGTTATAGGTTTACTTTATTGTCTTATACTATTATTGCAGTAGAATTAGTGTTGAGACATGTTTTGTGACAACAGATCTTGCTTGTCATAGCGTGTAATAGTACTTTTAGTAATTGTAATCAAGATTGTACATTGGTTTTGAATTGTAAATGAAATATATTGCTTGGTAAACATTTTAGAGTTAAATATCAAAATGTTGAAAAATGTTGACCAAGATTGACCGCGAACCGAGTAAGTTCGCAGGACAAAATTGACCTGCGAACCGAGTCAGTTCGCTGGGCCAATATGGGCTGCGAACTGAGTCAGTTCGCAGAGCCCAGTGACCTGCGAACCGAGACGGTTATATATGCAAATTAGGTTTTAAACCTAAAGAACTTTGGCTTATCCGGACATCCGTGCCTCCTGCGATTTCAGAGACTTCTCCAACACTCTAAAGGCTAGGTATTGATCGTTAACATTCGTTATAATCGATATGAAGCAATTAGACAATTGATTCGCTAATATATTGCGAAAGAATTCATTTTTTTTGTTAAAGGGGAAAAATTACCCCGGCAAATATTATTAAAACAAATGATAACAAATGATAAGCGTTACAAGCACAAATTGTGGTAGCACCACAAGACTTAATCAAACAGATATGAAAGACTAAGTGCATACAAAAGACATGCCTTGCATATGACAACCAGCACTAAGCCCTACCATTAGAAACCAATAACAAACTCCAGCCAAACTCCAACCAAGCAATAAGCCACTACGCCCGCATGACGAGAAATCAACTGGACGAAGGACACACCCCTTTTGGGATCTTCCATCTCTCCATGGCACGGAGAGCACGAGACGAAGATCTGAAGGGAAAAGAGACCAACTTCAGCCGAATCAGATTGATGATAGCATCAGCCACCTCCCTACATGACCTCTTGCCTTTGTCAAAAAGCCGAAAGTTACGTTCTTGCCAAATGAAGAATGCCGAAGCAGCTAGCACCAGGCGAGATACAACATGGTCAATATTTTTCGGACCCGTAGCAGATAAGAAAGAAGGCATAAAAACTTCAAGTCTGTCCGACACAATCTGCAGCTGCGCATGACTAATAACCCTGAACCAAACCTGTGAGGAGAAGGAGCATTCAAAAAAGAGGTGGGCATGAGAGTCCTGGCACGAGCCACACAGCAGACAACGCAGCAGGGTTAAATCAACGGACGGACCGACATCCCACTGCCTCAGACGGTCTTGGGTCTTCAGTCTACCTCGGAGGACGAGCCACAAATGAAAGGCATGCCTAGGAATACAACGAGAGAACCACACCACATGAGCCCAATCCACCACGCTCCCTCTTGGCCGAATGGAATCCCAAACTTGACCAACCCGAAAATCGAAAAAATTTCCATCCGAATCGCGCCATAATAACTTGTCAGGCTGAGAGAGGAGAGTGGGAACCTCAATCTGAGAGAGAGAAGGGTACCTTTGGAGCCATTCCACCGGCCACATCCAAGAGTTACCCTCAATGAGGTCAGCGACAGAGTCAGAGGTTGAGAAGCCCGGGCGCATAATGTCACGTTGACCCGAAAAAACACGGGCAATAGGACATTGGTTACACCAAGTGTCATACCAAACCGAAACAGTCCTTCCATTGCCGATCTTATACCAACAAAACGGCCGCACGACATCCCTAATACGTAACAGACTTCGCCAACCCCAGCTCATACTGCGCTGAGCAGGGACATCCCAAAAACTGCGATCGCGAAGTTTCTAAGCATACACCCATCTGACCCAGATGGAGTCCTTTCTAGAAAGGATGCTCCAAATGTGGGTGGCCATAAGAGAGACATTCCACTCACTCAAGCGACGGATCCCTAAGCCACCTTCAAGCTTCGGATGACAAATATCCTCCCAAGCCACCTTTGCTTTACCGGCCTTCATCGGACCTTGGCACCACAAGAAACCCCTCATAAGCTTCTCAATATCCCCAATTGTAGAGGCAGGGAGAATAAACATAGACGCCCAATACCCATGAAGGGAAGCAAGAACAGGAACACGACCAGCAAAGGAGAGAGTCTTATTCTTCCAATCCCCAATCCTATTCTGGACCTTCTCCACCAGAGCTTTAAAGTCAGACTTGACGAGCCTCGAAGAGATAAGGGGAATCCCGAGGTACCGAACCGGAAAAATACCTTCCTCGAAAGGCATGTTATGGAGGATATTATGTCGCACAGAACTGGAAACATTACAAAAGAAAGCAGTACTTTTCGGGATACTAGGAACCAAGCCCGAAGCTTCTTTAAATTCCTTAAGAGCAGACTGGATCACCGTGGCCGAGCCCAGATCCCCATGTGCAAAAAGAAATAAGTCATCTGCAAAACACAGGTTTACAAGACCAAGGTTCTCACATTTCGCATGGTATTTAAAGGAATTAGATTCATCAACCTTCCTTCGAATAAGCAAGGTCAGCACCTCTATCACAAGGGTAAAAAGATAAGGAGACATTGGATCCCCTTGCCGCAGGCCCCTTTTGCCCTTAAAGAAACCATAGACACCCCCATTAATACTCAGGGAGAAGGACGTGCTAGACACACAAGTCATGATTAGATTGACCATAACAGGGTGGAAGCCAAAACTATTTAAGATAGTCCGGAGAAAGCCCCAATCCACCGTATCATACGCTTTCTGAATGTCAACCTTAAAGGCACAACGAGCAACTCCATGGTTAAGGTGGTAACACCTCATAAGCTCCTGAGTTAAGAGGATGTTATCTGAAATGCTTCTGCCAGGAATGAAAGCAGATTGATTGTCGCTTACAATATCCTCCAACCCATCCTTGATTCGACTAGTGATTAACTTACTGATGCACTTATACAAGACATTACACAAGGAAATAGGCCGAAAATCATTAATCTGACTAGGGGAAGAAACTTTCGGAATGAGGGCAATAATAGTGTGGTTGATTTTTTTTAATATCTGGCCATTAACAAAGAAATCCCGAACCGCAAAGTACAGGTCATCACCAATAGTGTCTCATGACCGTTTGAAGAAAGATGCCGAGTAACCATCTGGCTTCGGGGACTTACAGTCACCAATAGAAAACAAGGCCACCCGAACTTCATCCTTAGTAACAGGCCGAATCATCAAGTCAGCCTTGGATCTCGAGAGCTTGCGGGAGAAAAGCCCCGAGCTATCCAGCGGCAAAGCATCACCAGCACAACCCAAACACTTCTGGTAGTGGTCAACGAAAATCATAGGCACCGAGTCTCCCTCATGGACTACATCATTCAAGTCATGCACTCGATCAATCCGACCCCTATACGCTTTTTCCTTAACCACATTGTGAAAAAATTTGGAGTTGCAATCCCCCACCCGAAGCCATTCAATCTTTGCTTTCTGCTTCAGGAATCGTTCCTCATCAATGACCGCCGCATTGAAAGCATGAAGAAAGAGACTCTCCTCCTCTCTCAGCGCAGCAGAGTCGGGGTTAGAGTCAAGAGCTTTCTGAACTTCGTCCAATTCAGCACGAAGTTTAACAACCTTCTTATGGATGTCACCCTGATCCCTCATTAACGCGGCAAGAGGTTTTTTAAGTCTCTTCAACCTCCTGGTAATCCGAAACATAGCATGTCCCACAATCTCCTCCTTCCACGCATCAATTACAATATCTTTAAATTCAGGCTTATGAACAAGCAGATTATAGAATTTAAAGGGCTTAACACGAGGCTTTTGAATCACGGGGAGAGAAAGAACGGCAGGAGAATGATCAGAAATTCTGTATGGCTGGAATAAAGCACGGGCCCCAGGGAAGGCATCCAAGAACTCTCCATTACACATGATACGGTCAATCTTCCTCAAGATACCCGAGGCAGACTGAGGACGCTGATTCCAAGTGAAGTGGAGTCCCGAGGCCTGCACATCAACAATCCCAATATCCTCCACACATTCCCTGAATTCGCGCATAGAGGTAGAGCGCCTGGAAGAACCAGAGGAAGAATCTTCCAGATTAAGAATGGCATTAAAATCGCCCAATAACGTCTAGGGATTAGCACCAACGAATCTGCTATGCAGGCGAAGACTATCCCACAGCTCCCTTCTATGGGAATAAGCATTACCCGCATAAATGACGGAGCAGTAGAAAGACTGATCCCTATCCCGTATCCGAACCTGACAGTGCATAACCTGATCCGTGAGGGAAATGATCATAAGGTCGACCCGGTCAGGATCCCAACCAATGATAATACGAGAGCCACTAACACTGCTAGAAGAGTTAGACGTACATCCCAGAAAAATGGATATTAATGAGGGCTCCAAGGAAGAAGGACATCTACGCCATTAACATGGGTGTTCCTAATACTTCAATGGAATCTACATGTCTTTTATCCAAGGCTTCTGAAGCAGACACACTTTTATGGCATAGGAGAATGGCTCATCTGAACTTTCGTAAAATGAACTATATAACCAAGAATGGTTTAGTTCTGGGTGTACCACAAAAACGTTTCGAGTCTGAAGATAAGTGTGTTCCTTGCATGAAAGGAAAGCAACATAAAAAACCACACAGATCTAAGACTGAAAACTCAATCTCCTCGCCATTTGATTTGCTACACATGGATCTTTTTGGCCCAATAAGCAAAAGAAGCATAGGTGGCAAATGGTACTGTTTAGTTGTTACAGATGATTTCTCTAGATTCTCTTGGGTATTCGTTTTGGGATCTAAGGATGAAACTCATGGTATTCTTATGGAGTTCTTAGATCTAATAGAGAATGTCTATAGAACACGAGTTAAGAGAATTCGTAGTGACAATGGAACAGAGTTCAAGAATTCAACGTTCAATGTCTATTGCTTAAGCAAAGGGATACAACATCAATTCAGTGCACCGTATGAACCTCAACAGAACGGTGTTGCTGAAAGGAAAAACAGAATGTTGATTGAAGGGGCTAAAACAATGCTTGCAGATTCAAGGCTTCCGGTCATTTTTTGGGCAGAAGCGGTGAATACAGCATGTCATGTTCTAAATAGAGTTCTTACGGTTAAAAAGCAGAACAAGACTTGTTATGAGCTTTTGAACAATAAGAAACCTAACTTAAAAGGGTTTGAACCCTTTGGAGTTTCATGCACTTTACTGAAGACTAGTAATCAACAGAAATTTGGTGAGAAGGCTGACGAAGGATATTTCCTAGGTTATGTGCCTAATTCACCAAACAAACGTGTCTTCAATAAAGCTACGGGACGTGTGGAAATAGTTTATAACATTGAAGTTACGAGATACACACATGACGTACATAAGGAATTAGATTGGCAATTCGACTATTCAGATCTCTTTAAGTCTTTTAATGTCCCAATCAGTGAGGACAAAGTTGACTCAGAAATCTCTGAACATTTATTGTCAGGTGATGGGGATATTGGCCCTGCACCAACATCGAATGTTCCTAGAGATACAACTTTTGTGGATCCTAATCGTGCATCAACGAGTGCCACACAACAATCTTCTGATGAGGTGTATAGTTCTGACTGAAGATATGCCACCATTGGAAGAAATTGGCACTAATCTAGAAGATGAAATACAATTTGAACCGGTGACAACAACAAGAGTTAACAAAAATCACCCAACTGAGAATATCATTGGGGATCCAAATGCATCTGTTCAAACTAGGGCTAGTATATCTGAGTACACTAGCCTGTATGCTGAAATGAAAGAGACAGGGGTTACAAATCTACGTCTATATTCATGCTTTATCTCACAAGTTGAGCCTAAGAATGTCCAAATGGCATTGAAGGACAATTCGTGGGTAGAAGCAATGCAGGAAGAACTTTCTCAATTCTCAAAACTGCAAGTTTGGGAGTTGGTTGATTTACCAAGTGGTGAATATCCAATTGGCACTAGATGGGTCTTTAAGTGTAAGAAAGACGATTGGGGAATCGTGATTCGCAATAAAGCTTGTCTAGGCGTTCTAGGTTTCAATCAACAAGAAGGAATTGATTACAATGAGGTGTTTGCACCTGTGGCTAGGCTTGAGGCAATTCGGTTGTTCTTAGCATTTGCAGCTTTAAAGAAAATGAAAGTTTATCAGCTGGATGTTAAGAGTGCCTTCTTGTATGGCAAAGTCAAGGAAACGGTGTATGTTTCTCAACCACCAGGGTTTACTGATCCAAAGTATCCAAATACAGTATATCGTCTTGATAAAGCTCTGTATGGATTACATCAAGCACCAAGAGCGTGGTATGAAACACTATCAACTTATCTTCTTGAGAATGGCTTTATTGATAGTACATTTTTTGTGAAATGGAAGAAGCAGGACTTTATACTTGTTCAAGTATATGTTGATGACATTATCTTTGTGTCATCTGACGAAAAGATGTGTCAAGAATTTGAGCAAGTTATGAAGGAAAAGCTTGAGATGTCTGTTATGTGAGAGTTGAACTTTTTCTTAGGGTTACAAGTTGACCAAAAGAAAGATGGATTCTTTATTCATCAATCTAAATATACACATGAGCTGTTAGAACGTTTCAAGATGGATGAATCTCGTATCTACAAAACTCCTATTCCAGAAAATCACGGACTCGGTCCTGATACATCGAGTGATCAGAATGTAGATCCTACTTTATATAGGGCTATGATTGGATCACTAATGTATTTGACTGCATCTAGGCCAGACATTATGTTGCTGTTTGTATTTGCGCAAGATATCAGGCTAATCCGAAAGAGTCACATATGCAAGTTGTAAAAAGAATCTTTTGTTACCTCAAAGGGAAGCCGAAGCTGGGACTTTGGTATCCGATTGAAGGAGACTTAGATTATGGTGGATGCAATCAAAATAGAAAGTCTACGACCGGAGGATGTCAATTCTTAGGAGGTAGACTTGTGTCTTGGCAGTGCAAGAAGCAAAGCTCAGTAACCATTTCTACATGTGAAGCTGAGTATGTTGCAGCTGGCAGCTGTTGTTCCCAAGTATTGTGGATACAACAGCAACTGCGAGATTATGGGCTAAACTTTACCGATACTCCTATGATGATCGATAATGAATCGATGATCTCTATAACCAATAATCCGGTAAAGCACAGCAAGATGAAGCACATTGATATTCGTCATCATTTTATTAGGGATTGTGCCGAGAAGAAGCTTATTAGGTTAGTCAAAGTTGCCTACACTGACAACTTGGCAGACCTATACACTAAAGCTTTCGACAGGGCGCGTTTTGAGACATTAGTTCAACTAAACGGAATGAGGAATCCAGAATAACTAGTCTTCCAAAGGAGTATGTAATAGTTAGTAAGTTTTATTTTTGGGTCTTATATTAAAAAAAAAAAAAAAAAAAAAAGGGGAAGGCGTATGGCATTCATTTGCTTGTTACCTTAGGGGAATCGCCTCCGATAAAAGAACAAAAGTAGTTTCTTTTAGAAAAAGTCTAAGTGTTTATCTACTGGGAAATGATAGTACATTAGGAGAATAAGCTTAACAAAAATAAGTATAACTCTTAAGTTAGATGTGTTAGTAGATTCCTATAAGTCACATTAACGTTACATCTTTACAACCAGGACTTTATTTATATTTATTTTATTATACACCTTTATCCACACGTTATACTTTGATAAGAATAAAATTAAGTCTAGACAGCTTCATCATATGATGTACTGGTAGGCAAATTATGCTATGACTTCTAAGCATTTAATAAGCATTAATTCTCATGTGTGTTATCTAGTGTGAACTACTATATGATGTATGACATAAGTCTTAATTTGTGACTGATAGTAGAGCCATACACTGTTATCAAGAAACTATGAACATATGAACAGACAAAGAGTTAGAAAAATGGCTATTAGCAAAACTACTGGTGACTTTGTTGTACTAAGTACAGACCTGAAACCTTTAGTTTTGCCAATGGGCTCAAACTTGTTTTGCTCATACTAAGGGATCTTCTGTTGTACTAAGTACAGATCTAGAACCACTAGTATCTTCAAAATGTGTTTGATGTTTGTCAAGTCTTAAAATAACTCAAGGATATGTTATATGTTACGAAAAGTGCATCATTTAGTAACCTCTACCTTGAATGTAAAATATACAGTGTTATGTGTTATACTTGATTGCTCAGTATGTCGTATATTAGGACACATTTGTTAATATGCATACTAACAATAAAGGTTTGCTTGGAAATTAGTGTATAATTTATTTATGTGGATCATAATATCAGTAATCGTCTTGAACCGTCAATGACAAATGAACGTTCACTTTGGTGGATAATTCGTTCTCATTAATATAAAAGTATGTTCAAAGAACGTGTTATATCATGTGGATAAAGGTAACCAAGTTATAATCTTATAAATATAAGTTCATAAATGGTTAAGTTGTAATTTTTCTGTAACTTATTTGAATTTCAGGATGTATGTATACTAACGATCTTCTTAAACTTGTTTAATAAATAATAAGATCCACCTTATTCTTCCTAATATGATCCCTAAGCAGATAAATTCTTAACGTCAAAAATATGCGAACTGAAATTATTGGACCAGTGTTCTTATATGCGAACTGAAATTCTTAACGTCAGATAAATTCTTCCTAATATGACGCTCCTGCGAACTGAGCCTGAATCTCAATTCGCCGCCCTTATATGCGAAGTGAATTATTGGACCAGCTTTGACCGAAGCGAACTAAATCTTTGACTTCGTTTGACCTGCGAAGCGAACCCAACAGGGTTGACTTCGTTTGACCTGCGAAGCTGTGACAACCATCAAAAATATTAGGTTAATACCTAACTTAATTCCACCTAAATCTGGACCTGATCTTCTTAAGTTAACGGTTAATACTGCTGGACAAAAAATTACTACTGTTAGTTATAGTTAGTACTGTTGGTTAAAAATTTTATACTGTTACGTTCTATCGCAAAGTTTCCACTGTTCTCGCAAAAATCCTAATGTACTGTTGTTGTCATTGTTAATACTGCTAGCACAATTCCTCAGTTAATACTGCTAGCACATTCCTCGGTTAATACTGCTAGCACGATTTACTTCAGTTTCTACTGGTAGTCGAGTTACTACTGCTTTCATTGTTACAACTGTTTATGTTACTACTGCTAGTTCAACTTCTACTGCTAGTTCAGTTTCTACTGGTAGTCGAGTTACTACTGCTTTCATTGTTACAACTGTTTATGTTACGACTGCTAGTTCAGCTTCTACTGCTAGTTCAGTTTCTACTGGTAGTCGAGTTACTACTGCTTTCATTGTTACAACTGTTTATGTTACTACTACTAGTTCAACTTCTACTGCTAGTTCAGTTTCTACTGGTAGTCGAGTTACTACTGCTTTCATTATTACAACTGTCTATGTTACTACTGCTAGTTCAGTTTCTACTGATTTAAAAGTTTTCTAAGTAGTTAATATGAAAAGTAACCGTGCATATTCTTTAAAAAGGAACATTAATATTTGAAATAAAGATACATATGCACGCAAAAAGGGTTATGATTACCTCTTTCCTCTCAAAAACGGCCAGCAAACCTATTTCCCATAAAACCAAATCAATTAACTTACTCTACCCATAAATCACCTCCACCCTCACCCAATCAAAATCTATGATATTAATCATATATACACTCTACACCATATTCCCTTTGTATTAAACAGCAGAAATATACACACACATACTCAAAACACTTTCACCTATTCTCTCCCAAACTCTCTCAACACTTATACCCGATTTTTAACTTAAACACCCAACTTATTCATCACCTTTCATCAAATAATCGACCACTTCAGAAAACCTGATCGATCTCAACTCTCTGTGGATAGAATCTCATCACTCAACACACACATTCCTGGTCGAAGAGGTAATTATGAAGTACAAGATGTTTACATTTTATCCTGCACAAACCCATTTATTTCTATTTCTGATTATTTCACTTCTGTCTTCATAATGTGCGTGCACTAGGGTTTTGTATCTGTAATTTCATGATGCTTTCTGTATAAAAACACACCTAAAAACTGTTCAAATTATTTACATTCGGATTTTATAATAAGTTGTGCTTTTGGTAAAGTAAGAGAGTTGGACAACTTTCTGTCTAGATTTTTAGCCAACTTTGGAAGGCTGTAACTCCATGAATACTCCACCAAAAGTGATGGTTTTTCTTCTAAAATTTACATTTATGTGTTATCCTCCAAACCCAACTGATTTCATGCAAAAATATTAAGATTTGGGTCTTAAAACACGGGTTGAATGACAAAGAGGTGAGAGTGTCGTGCAGTGGCTTAACTGGGAGTAGTTTGATATGTTAACTGTAATGTGTAAAAATTTCATGGTTTAACTCAAAGGAGTCGACTCTCTAACAGTTGATGATCACGGCTTGGATCACCAGATTTTCAGAATCTGATGTGATTTCATGTGAGAAACTGTTGCATGGGTTGATACTGTTAAAAATCACACAAAACCTAAATGATGCACCAATGACCTAGTATTTTGAGGTGCATCAAGAAGATGCCCAGAAAACGTTTTAGTCTTGATAAAAGAGTCACGAACTAAACAACAAAACCTGGGCAGAATCAATTTTTTTTTTTTTATAGTGGGTGACCAATTCGTATGAACTCACATATTAAAGCATATCACTAGACATTAATGGACACATTTTTACTTGGATTAGATCTCGGTTAGAGCTTCATTTCAGATTGTAACTTGCTCACAAATTATACTCGTTAACTCAACTCACAAGGTGAGTTCACTGTCCCCCTTTTCCGATTTCTGTTTTGGGGCTGAAAAGCATGAATTTACATTAAACTTTTGATTGTACTTTTACATGTTATCAACTGTTTTTGAACTGTTTTACGCAAACAGTGGTAAGTCATTATGTTAAGCTTGAGAATCCTTGCATAAAGTCCCCGGCAACTCATTCACTACTAACTAACTAGTAGCGACGGGCCGTAGATATTATGGGTAGCATGCTATTTAGGGTAGACCATCTCTCACTCACACTTCAACGTGGGTGCATAATATCGCCATTACCCATGTTGGTTGAAGAACATGGCGCATTTGGGGCAAACCTCGGTCGGATAATCGGATTAGTAGTGGTCTCAAGGCTTGAACATCTCTCTCTTTATTACCACATGTTTATTTACAACAATATTTAACAACCAAATGCTCATTATGCATACGTCCCCGAATGGACGAACACATGGGTGATAGCGTCCCCGATTGGACGGCTATACCCTTGCTTATGTCCCCGAGTGGACACATCTTTGGTTTATCAATTGTAAACTTTGAACTCACCAACTATGGCCATAGTTGACCCTTTTTTTTGTTTTGTCATGCTTTTCAGGAGAACGCCGGTAAGTTGGATCATGTTGTGGGCATGTGCATGGAGGCTTTTGAATTCTCAAATCCTTTTGATAAATGTCGAAACTTGGATTAAACTATGTTGAACATGTATTCGAATTTTTTTTTTATGTAACAGATAATGGATTTGATGAATTGTTTGATGCCTTTAAGGCCAAGCATATAATTAGGGTATTATCCTATATCATTTGCGTTGTGAATCCCTTAGCTGTTGCACCTCGTGTTTCCGCTTTAGCGGGGTGTGACAGAAGCAAACCCAACAGGGTTGACTTCGTTTGACCTGCGAAGCGAACATAAGGGTTGACTTTTGTTGACTATAGCGAACTGAATCACCTGTTTGACTTTAGTTGACTATAGAGAACTGAACCCTTATTGACTTTTATTGACTTTGCACATTAATTTAATTTGCGATCTGAACGTTTGACTTAGTCAATATTCAGTTTACAAATTTAACATTTTCGATGTGTACTCGATTTGTGAACTCTAGGTTTACGAATAAATTACACATTGGCACTTGTTAATTATTTGTTATACGTTTCGACTTACAAACTTATGTTTGTAGGTTAAATACGTATAAATTTACTAAGGTAATTTTCTAGACTTGTATTCGATGTGAGAACTTTATGTTTACAAATGAAGTACAAGTGATGACTCTTAACTCTCAATTATACGTTTAGACTTAAGAACTTATCTTTATAAGTTAAAAACGTTTCAATTTAACATGTTACATTTGTCTTCGATTTGAGATCTTTATGATTACAAGTAAAATACAAATTGCAATTGTTAATTATCTGTTATATGTTTCGACTTAAGGACTTAATGTTATAAGTGAAATGCATATAATATAGGAATTCTGTTCTATTATATCGAAAGACTTCCGATTCATATGTAGTCGTGTGGCGTGTTCCGATTTTCTATCGGCGGTATGATATTTCGGATTATCTACTAGGACGTACGAACTGTATATAATTTAGAGAAGATGATTGAAAAATTAAGTCTTGTATACTTAATCGTTCAATTAAGTTCAGTAAATTAAGTTATTAATTAATAGTAAACGTCGATGTTTGGTGATCATTATTGTTCACAATACATAAACGTTTAAAATTAATTAATGTTCGATAAGTTGTCCAATTATCTGAGCTAACTGCCATTTGTGTACATCTTATTATTACAGATATGGCTGCTCGATCTTTCACTCCTGGTCACAACATTTTGGTGAACTTGGATGTAAATGAACGTGGTGCTGCACGTTTCACAGAGATTCTGACATACTTAGCACATTCGAGGATTCGATATGCTATTACGGAGTCTCCGCTTTTGTCCCGAGATCTTTTGGATCAATTCTGGGAAAGTATTGAATATGACGGTGCTGCAAACCCTCCTGTTATTCGTACAAGGGTAAAGGATCAGGCCGTTCTTTTCTCCGCTGATGATCTGAGACAGACTCTACATCTGGGCACAATTGATCAGGAAGCTGGACCTTCTGTGTACTCCTCTGACTTCATTGAGGGTGCACTAGCTAGAATGGGTTATTCTGGACCCAAGAGAGGCCGTCAGTTTGTGAAGGCATTTGTACTTGGCCAGTGGAGATTTCTTTTCCACATTATTGTTACCATTTTCGGTAACAAGAAGGGCGGATACGATGAGCTGAGCCCTGAGCTGTTATCTGGCTTACTGTCCCTGGTTTATAATAAACCATACAGTTTTTCTTCGTATATATTCAATTCATTTGTTGGTCAGATTACTGGCGCTGTTAGATCGAAGTTTATGCTTTATCCGCGCTTTTGCATGTTACTTATTCATCATTGCATTCGGGGCTTGATGAACATTCAGCCAGATTTACATGTTGACCGGATTGGACTTAGAGGATACAACGCATGTTTTCTCCATTCTTCTCGACGTCCAGATCAGGTCAAGCCTGAAGCATGTGATCTTTTTGGTCATCTTCTTGATGCCACTTATGTTCCTCCGCCAAACAATGGATGGTTAGATGATGGAGCTCAACCGCAAGTACAACCTCAGCCAGCAGTTGTCGCTCAAAACCATGAGCCGCAAGAGCTTATAGAAGATGTTCTACATCAGGCTGCTCAACCTGACATTGCTGCTCAGGTTTTGCATGAGGTTTTGATACAAAATGATGATGCTACCGATCCTCTCTTAAATGAGATTGATCAATTTCAGGTATTTTTGGTATCATTATTATTCAACTTGTGTGTATTCTATATATTTACTTATCATCTATTATCAATCATCATGACTAGGCTCCTGAAGCTGTCGACCCAGAGGTCATTCGACCTGAGGGTGAACGGGATCAGGCTAGTTTGGATGCTGGGCCTTCTAGTGCTTTACGCAAGGATGGCGCCACTACATCTGACTCCGATAGTGAGGAAACTGATGATGATCTTCCTCGTCCTCCTACTTTTTCGGGTATTCCTGCGGGAATGATCCGGAGGGGTTCAAAGCTGATCATGGATCCTGCCTTAAAGGGCAAGCGCAAAGTTGATGATCTGGATCCTGATTTTTGCTTGATTGACGAGGACACAGACGATGAAGAGCATCAACCTCTTCAGACGCGAAGCCGAAAGCGCATTTGTTCTGCTTCTTCCCAGCTAACGATTGACGATTTGTCTAGTCCAGTTGCTCAACATACACAACCGTAACAGGCTAGACTTGTGACGCAACGTCCAAGTGCTCCGGTATCTGAAACCTCAGAGAAGGAGCCTGCTGTTGATGTTCCTATCACGATTCAGACTACCAAGGCTAGTAGAATCACAGCTCGCTTACTTCTGACAGACGTTGCAACCCAGATTGAACAACATTGTGTTCAATCTGCGACCACACCTACACCCCAGGCTACTACTTCTGTGAGAGCTTCTGAGCGGATTTCTAATTTGGAACTTCGAGTTCGGATATTAGAGACTCAGAATGCTACTCTGGCAAAGGAGCTTGTGTCTCAAGGCGAAGCCTATACTCATCTCCTGAAGTCTCATATGCTTTCAATCAGAGAGTCTGAAGATCAGCAGAAACAGCTTGATCGACTGTAAGGCCTTGTCACCAATTTATTGAAGGGCAAGTCGCCTCAGGGGGGGATCTTGCTATTTAATGAGGCTTGCAGAGAAGATGAACTGAGAAAGAAGAGACGAGATGATACAGATGATGATCCCAATGCACAGAAAGATAGAGAGCCGAATGGAACTTCAACGACTGGTGAGCTTCCTATAATTCAGGGGGAGTCTGAACCTGCTGAGGCAAGCGGTGATGGTGGTGATGGTGCTGGTACTGCTGATGGTGCTAGTAACATTGGTGAGAAACTCACCAAGGAATAATTTTAGATGTGTACTCTTAGATTGATTGTAATAATATTTATAATCAATGAAAGACTTACATTAAAAGTTATTTGTTTTATGTTCATATAATATAATATTAGTTATATAAGATTTAGACTTAAGATGTTATATTACAGGTTAAAATGATATAAGACTAATTATATAAGATTTAGACTTGAGATTCATCATGAGAAGTTAAAATTATATAAGATTAGTAATTGATTGTGATTTCATGAATGAAATGATAAAGAAATTCTTAGATTGATTATCTATTTCAATAAAAAAATTTATATTATATAAGATTAGTAATTGATTGTGATTTCATGAATGAAATGATAAAGAAATTCTTAGATTGATTATCTATTTCAATAAAAAAATTTATATTATTTATATTTGATTCATGACATGTGTATCACTTGTAGATGAAAGTGATTCTGACACTGAATTCGAAGAAGAAGTAGATTACGATCTTGAGGAGGGAGAGTTTGTACCTCTTGAAGATTGGACTTCTATTTCTAAGGTGTAGATCCCGATGCTAATATCGATGAACACATCGTGAGCCCTTCAAAGACTAAAGTCGTTATTCAGGATGAAGACAGAAGAAAGAGTGATTGATTTAGATGAAAATCTAGATGATTCAACTGATTCGGAAGATGATCTTCCTGATAGACTCAAAAATAATCCGATGTTTAGGCCTTTGAAGAGAAAGAAATAGGAAAAGACTAGGATTAGGGAAGTCGATATCACTGGAAAGCGAATACCAAGAAGAGGTATTATTGGATGGTACTACGACACAGATCTGAAGCTTGTTGCCATAAAAAGATTTGATGGTGTTCAATATTTTGAGAAGAAGCTTGCAGTCTTCAGTTTTTTGCCTAGGTTTGAAATCCGAGACTTGGCTAGATTAGAATTGAATAACCCTAGTAATGATCCTTTTGGAAGATATGTTGAAAAGATTATCAGGACTGAGGGTTGGTCGATGAAGTTTGAAAGAATTAAGCCAAGAGTCGAAAAGACAATCAAGCTTGACGAAAGAAGCGAAAGAACTGGAAGGCGTCGAAGGAAAAAGATATATCCAGCTGCAAAATGCATACAACAGATTCCTCTGAAAGCTATGCCTCAAGATATCTTAGGTAAGCTGAAGAGATGGTCTGTAGATTCAGTGACTGGAGAAGCTCTCATGTTTGAACATGATGATGAAGTTGAAGATGAAGAGAGAGAGAGAGATCTTAAAGATTTATGATCGACGACATCTAATGAACTTATCAAGGGCTGACCTATTAATATTACACAAGAATAGGATCACAGCAATTGAAGGATGGGAAGATGTTGCTCGAGATTATCAGTCAATGGTGAATACATGCATTAAGCTGAAGATATATGCTGGTAGCAAAATTTACAAGTGATTACCAAAGACAACTTGAAGACAAAGACTTAAAGACGCTAAAGCTATTGTCAAGGGGAGTCTGTTGAGACATGTTTTGTGACAACAGATATAGCTTGTAATAGCGTGTAATAGTACTTTTAGTAATTGTAATCAAGATTGTACATTGGTTTTAAATTGTAAATGAAATATATTGCTTGGTAAACATTTTAGAGTTAAATATCAAAATGCTGAAAAATGTTGACCAAGGTTGACCGCGAACCGAGTCAGTTCGCAGGACAAAATTGACCTGCGAACCGAGTCAGTTCGCTGGGCCAATATGGGCTGCGAACTGAGTCAGTTCGCAGAGCCCAGTGACCTGCGAACCGAGACGGTTATATATGCAAATTAGGTTTTAAACCTAAAGAACTTTGGCTTATCCGGACATCCGTTATAGACCCTATAACTAGTATTGAGGGATTCCGCACATTAATACCGTAGATAACCTCGTTATCGATCCGGCCCAACCGGACTTACAATGATTAATAGTAGTGGTTATAGATTTAGTTATTTAGATAATATAGTAGTAGTGATAGGTTTTTTTGTATATGTTTTGGATGTTCATTAAAAACATCTCCTCGGGTATACCCGTTGTAAACTTGTATTTTTTAATTTTTGGTTGATATAATTTTTTTTCGGGGTACCATCCCCTTTATCAAAAAAAAAACCTAAACGAAACATGTTAACACATGTATTAGTAATTGGTAAAACCCACAAAAAAATGAAAAAAAACTCGTCGAAAGTATACCTTGTGAGATGTCTAATCGAAGAGGAGAAATTGCTGAATTTTTTTTTTTTGTTAAAGGGGAAAAGACCCCGACAAATATTAATAAAAAATAATAAGCGTTACAAATACAATAATTGTGGCAACACCACAAAGACTTAATTTAACAGATAGAAGACTATATGCATACACAAAACAAGCATTGAGTATGACAACCAGCTATAAGCACAACCGTGAGACAACAACAACACAACTCTAACCAAACAATAATCCATTGCACCCGCATGAAGAAAAATTAATTAGAAGAAGAGCACACCCCTTTTAGGATATTCCATCTCTCCATAGTGCGTATTGGTGATTGCATCAGCCACCTCCTTGCAGGACCTCTTACCTTTGTCAAAGAGCCAAAAATTACGTTCCTGCCAAATGAAGTATGCGGTAGCAGCCAGCACCAGACGAGACACAACATGGTTAATATTTTTCGGACCCGTGGTAGATAATAGAGAAGGCATAAAAACTTCAAGTCTATCAGACACAATCTGCAGCTGCGCGTGGCTAATAAACCTGAACCAAACCTGTGAGGAGAAAGAGCAAACAAAGAAAAGGTGGGCATGAGAATCCTGAAAAGAGCCACACAGCTGATAACGCAGCAGGGCTAAATCAACAAAAGGACCAACTTCCCACCGCCTCAGACGGTCTTGGGTCTTCAGTCTGCCTCTTTAAACGAGCCACAAATGAAAGGCATGCCTAGGAATGCAACGAGTAAACCACACAACAGGAGCCCATTCCACCACGCTACCTCTCGGCCGAATAGAATCCCAAACTTGACCAACCAAAAATTCGAAAATATTTTCAGCCGAATCGTGCCATAATAACTTATCAGGCTGAGAAGAGAGAGGGGGGATCTCAATTTGAGAAAGAGAAGGGTACCTTTGGAGCCATCCCACTGGCCATCTCCAAGAGTCACCCTCAATGAGATCAGCAACAAAATCAGAAGTTGAGAAACCCGGACGCGTAATGTCACGGTGACCGGAAAAGACACGGGCAATAGGACACTGGTTACACCAAGTGTCATACCAAACCGAAACAGTCCTCCCATTACCGATCTTATACCAACAATATGGCTGAACGACATCCCTGATGCGTAACAAACTCCGCCAAACCCACCTCATACTGCTCTGAGCAGGGACATCCAGAAGCTGCGATCACGCAGCTTATAAGCATACACCCATCGGACCCATATGGATTCCTTTCTAGAAAGGATGCTCCAAATGTGGGTGGCCATAAGAGAGACATTCCACTCACTCAAGCGACGGATCCCCAACCCACCTTCTTGTTTTGGATGTCAGATATCCTCCCATGCCACCTTCGCTTTACCGGCCTTCATCGGGCCTTGACACCATAAGAAACCCCTCATAAGCTTCTTAATATCACCAATAGTAGAGGCATGGAAAATAAACATAGAAGCTCAATACCCATGAAGAGATGCGAGAACAGAAGAGATTAATTGGACACGACCAGCAAAGGAAAGAGTCTTATTCTTCCAATCCCCAATCCTATTCTGAACCTTCTCCACCAGAACTTTACAGTCAGACTTGACAAGCCTCGAAGAGATATGGGGGACCCCGAGATAACGAACCGGAAGGATGCCTTCCTCGAAAGGAATGATATGGAGGATACTTTGCCGCACAAAATCGGGAACATTACAAAAGAAAGTAGTACTCTTTGGGATACTAGGGACCAAGCCCGAGACTTCCTTACATTCCTTAAGGGCGGAAGGGATCACCTTGGCAGAATCCAGATTACCATGCGCAAATAGAAACAAGTCATCTGCAAAACACAGATTTACAAGCCCAAGATTTTTACACTTCGCATGGAACTTAAAGGAAGTAGACTCATCTACCTTCCTTCGAATAAGTAAGGTCAGCACCTCCATCACTAGAGTAAAGATATAAGGAGACATTGGATCCCCTTGCCGCAGACCCCTTTTGCCTTTAAAGAACCCATGCACACAAGTCATGATTAGATTAACCATAACAGGGTGGAAGTCAAAACCATGTAAGATAGTCCAGAGAAAACCCCAATCCACCGTATCATACGCTTTCTGAATGTCAATCTTAAAAGCACAGCGACCAGCGCCATGATTAAGGTGGTAACACCTCATAAGCTCCTGAGTTAAGAGGATGTTATCAGAAATGCTCCTGCCAAGAATGAAAGCAGACTGATTGTCACTCACAATCTCCTCCAACCCATCCTTGATCCGACTAGTGATCAACTTACTGATGCACTGATAACATCAAACAATGTCTTAATTATATTATAATATTCTTATTTCTAAGCATTTTTATTGCAAATTATTTATATATATTACTGATTTCGTTTATATTTGCAAAAAGATGTTTAAATTGAATAAATAAATAAACGGAGCGAAAACGAGCTGAAAAACTGAGGAAAATAAAGAGAAGATCAAAGACCAAGAAGAATGGGCCTTGAAGGAAGAAGAATCCAAGAAGAATAAGATATTGGGCCAACTAAAAGGATTGAAATCGGATTTGTAAAAGTTGAAGCCCAAGCAAAGAGCCCAGCCCGACATTGGAACATTCTGGAATTCACATTCAGCTGGCGGTTGGAATATCCAACCGGCGGTTGAACTCAAATATGGAAGTCGGTCGAACGCGCGGGTCAGAAGACGGGTTTTCGGGTAAAGATACAACCCAGCCGGCGGTTGAAAAATCCAACCGGCGGTTGGATTCGCGAATCTGAAATCTATAAATAGAGCCATTATCAACCCATAACCATACACAATTACATACGAATTAAGTAACCCTTAATTCGGTTTTAGGGTTTAAAGGTCGACTTTAAGGGCGATTAGGAGACTAGAAGGCTAGGGTTTGAAGATTTTCAACCCTAACGAAGATTCGTTCGGTTATTGGGGTTTGATTCTTAATCTTTTCTATTTGCAATGTGTAACAACTTGTTTTTAGATTTGATCTATCTTAATTTAATTATGAACTAATTCTTTATTGTAATTACTTAGATGAATGGTTTTTAGATAAAGGTTTCATTATATGTTTATGTTGATCTTAGTTATGAATGGTTATTGAGTTTGTTTGAAAGATCCATATTGATTGTGTGTTTATTAATTCTTACTTAACTTGGTCAAGAGACTTATGCTAGAACTAACGTTTGTATGAGTTGATTGATTATTTGCAATTAAGTAATTTATTAGTTAATTGTGACTTGACACTGTAACCGGTAATAGGTTAAGATCAATAGCAATTAATACAACCTAATTGGTGTGATAATTAGAAAACCAATAATTATAGACTTACGTTAACACAAAGTCACTGAATAAATCTCAATGATCCGTTGATAGTTTTAATAGCATAAATCTTATGTTGATAACACGCCTCAGTGTATTCAAGAGAATCTAGTATTAAGGTAAGGTTTATTAGGGATCAGTTAACCTTAACAGGAGGCTATCCATTTTAGTTGAAATCACCATAATAAATGATTAACAATCCATAAACATATCTGAAACCTGAATCGAGAAATCAGTAATCTAAGTAAATACATGCTTGCCTATCTGATTATCCTTAGTTATCTTTTCTATCTTATAATTGTTTTTAATTGTTTTTATTAGTTTTCTTATTAAAAATCGTTCGTACGGAACTAAAACGCACCCCTTATTTATTTGTGTGACACCCCTCAAATTTCGGTGTAATTACGTACATTAATCACGTGCATATCTTAGGCTAATTCCCTACTTAAGAGAATTCACACTATTTTTATGAGATAAGTCTAGCAAAGCCCAACAATTTTAATACGTAAAGTATTACTATTTTCGTAGTTAATTATAAAAACGCGCGAAATTATCGGAACGGGTCCGACAAAAATATACGATCGTCGGTGAAAACTTTTTCCTAAATAACGTAAATCTATTTTATAATTAAATAGTAGTTATTTACATTATATTATTATAGTACAATAATATACAAACGTTTTACGTTTCGAATAAAACGTACCATACGCGACAAAAATGCGCGAATCGCGCCCAACAACCGAACGAAGCCCGAAACATATTTCAACCAAAACTTATACGAATAAATCGTTAACGAAAAACTTGAATGATAAACGTTTAACGTTTAAACGAACGATGAAACGAACGGGTAAAAGAACACCGCGCGTAATGCAAATTAGAGAATTAATTTAACACACCCACATGGTGGGACCCACCCCAAAAATCTGCAATTTGGCTGAGAAACCCCCCATGTTTGACTACTCCAACACTAAACCTATCATCATCACATCTATCTCTACTCCCTCATTCCCTTTCACACTTCACACACTCAACGTCCCCTCTTGCCCTCTCCTCTCCCCACCCACGAATTCCAGCTGGTTTTCCCTGCCCCCAACTCCACCCAAGAGCCACCACTCATCCACCATACAACCACCACGAACCGTCGTCCGCCGCCACGTCAGAAATTCAAGAAAACGGACTTTTGAGCTCATTTCTTCTCCCTTTCGTCTACAACACTTGTAAGAACTCCAAAACTCTTCTAAAATACGTTTAACACATGTACTTACATGTTCTAAGGTCCACTTAACAAGATTATGTCCAAAAACTAAGTCGGAACACGTTTTTATAACACAAAAACAACCACAGTCTTGCTGGACAGAAACTTAACACAACTTCAACTAAATGTTTCGTGCTAATTTTTTAACTAAAATGAACGAATCTTAGCTCTAAAATAAAGTTCAAGAAGTTAACTTTCCAACAAAATTAGTTTCATAATTTTTGAAGTTCGTTTACTATATTAAATGATTTTTATAAGAAAACGAGTATAATCTGTTCAGAAAAGTCAGAAAATGACTCTTGGGGTTTTAACCATAACTAGAGATATACATCTCCAAATAACTTGAAACTACTCCCAAAGTCTCACAAATTTTGTTAGGTACAAATGTCATTTAGATAACTTTCTCTTAAAATTATGGATTTTTCCCAGTAATTAGATCTTGTTGCATGTGTCCAGATTGGTCAATTTTAGACCTCAGAGGACAAACATAATATTTAAAAATACTTAAACTTGCCTAAAAATTTTAGAAAAATTACTGGAAGTAGTCAAGACATAGGGGAACCTCTATGATTTTTCTTGTAATTTATTTCGGAATTATAATTTATGAAATCAAGCCAACAATAATGTAGATTTTCTGGAAATATAAAATGTGGAATGATTTTGCATAAAAATGAAAACCAACACTTGTGAACCTACTATAAATGGAAGGGCTGAATTATTATAACCTATAAACATATTTAAGAGTTTGGGGAAAGTTTCGGGTCAAACCGAGTAGGTTTGACCAAGTCAACATAAACAGGGTTCGGTTTTGATAAAACGTTAAAGTTACTATTTTTGGCAAGAATGGTAACAAAAAGGGTTTGGGTGACTTATTAAGTGATTTGGACCAAAAATGAGACTTGTAAACATAACCCGAACGAAAAACGACACTTATATTTGAACCGAGACGTAAACCGCAAGACGTTGACACTAAATATTAAATTCGCGTGACAACCGATAACCACATACTAAGGCAATTCGATAACACATGACATTTACTATTGTAAAGGGGTACAACAAAACAAATTTAATAAAATGTCCTTAAGATCTATTATTACAAACTTTCACCAACGGGTCGTACACGTTTATTTTCAAAAACAAAACACAATTGGACATACTAATTGAGTGAACACTAGCATGGATGGTCTACTAAAACATCCACTTACATCTACTTATAATATCATGCATTTAGGACGTTAGAGACTTTACTTGGATAAAAGCTTTGCTAGCACTTACGTATTTAGCTCACGAGGTGAGTTCACAGCCCCTCTTTTACTGTTTTTACTTCTTTTAAGATAGGGGTGAAAAACATAGTTACTGTTTTACTATTTGCTATAATCGAAAACTATTATATAATTGCTTTCAATGCTTTTATACAACCGTTTATGATCGTGTTCATACTATTGTGCAACTGTATTTATAAAATGAGTTCCATACTCTTATACGAACTGTTTACAAAAACGTTTTACTACTTGTAATAAACCGGAGAACGACCGGTAACTTTTGATTCGCTGGAGAACGACCAGATGTCACACCCCCAAAATTCATGATTTATGTTTATCAGATGGTTTGCAGAAGCATTAGTTCTAGTGGGGGCGTCGACGTAAACATTGGACATTCATACATATCAGAGCATATGATTATCGCAGAACATAAATGTATTAAGATGTCATAATTAATTGTTTACAAAAGTTTACGATTCATCGAATCGTAGAAGTAGAAATGTAGTTTAAGTTATACAAAAGAAATCCCATTGGCGTCAAAAGATGGCATCCTAAATTATTCGTGGGTCGCCTAGTTTCATAGGTATGCATGCAGTCTCACATGTGCAGCTAATTCCCTGAAAAACATAGTAAAAAGTCAACAAAATTGTTGAGTGAATTCACAGGTTTTATGTTTGCAAGTATAGTTTGATAAACCAAAGTTGTTTGTAAATCGTTGTTGCCATAACAATCAAGACGTGGTTTCGTTGGGATGTTACCCCAAAATACAGTTTAGTTGGGATGTTACCGAAAACACAGTTTGAAAATACGTTGCTGGTCGTTCTCCAGCGTTTTCAAAATAGTACCGGTCGTTCTCCGGTTTATCAAATACTGGTCGTTCTCCAGTTTAACACGGCCGGTCGTTCTCCGGCCTATAACATGCTGGTCGTTCTCCAGCGAATCACAATACTGGTCGTTCTCCGGTTTATTACGTACTGGTCGTTCTCCAGTAAAACACTACCGGTCGTTCTCCGGTTTATCACAATGCTGGTCGTTCTCCAGCGTATCAAAAGTTACCGGTCGTTCTCCGGTTTATCACAAGTAGTAAAACGTTTTTGTAAACAGTTCGTATAAAAGTTTGAAACTCATTTCATAGTTGCACAATAGTATGAATACGATCATAAACAGTTGTATAAAACCATTGAAAGCAATTATATAATAGTGGTAGATTATGGCAAATAGTAAAACAGTAACTATGTTTTTCACCCCTGTTGGAAAGCATGTAAAAACGGTAAAAGTAGGGGCTGTGAACTCACCTCGTGAGCTAAATAAGTGAGTGCTAGCAAAGCGGTTGCCCAAGTACGGTCTCTTAACGTCCTAAACGTAAGAGATTATTTATATAAGTAGTTGGCTAACTGTCGAACCATGTTAAATGTTCACTCGTTTCGAAAGATCATTGTGTTTAAAATTTGTGCGATACGTTGGTGACGTTTTCGGAATAATAATGCTTGATGTTATTATTATAATTCATGTTTCGTTGTTAACTTTGTAAAAGTACAAGTCTTGTGTTTCCAAGTTATTTTCTTATGTAGTTCATTCGTAAAAATTGATAGTTTGTAACAAATTAAATTTTGCTTATTTGGGTGTTGCGACACTAATGTAGTGTCGCAGAGTCGTGTTGCGACACTAAGGGATTATGCGACACTAAGGTAATGTCGCTAGTTAATACTGTTATCCTTGTGTCCCTAGTTAGTACTGCTATCCTTGTGTCGCTAGTTAGTACTGCTATCCTTGTGTCGCTAGTTAGTACTGCTATCCTTGTGTCGCTAGTTAGTACTGCTAGCTTTGCGACACAACGGTAGTGTCGCTATGATCACAGACTTAGTTCCTCAGACTGAGCTTCGGTCTGTGTTGTGATGTTTTATTTTGTGAACTCGGTTTACGTTTTTGTTTTAGCCCGAAGATTTTACACAATAAATCTTAATGTTTTAGTACTTGTAAAAAGTAGGTTTTATAATTTTTGGCAAACCCGAAGGTGCTCGTTTTTAACCTCGGGAATTGTTAACAGCTTTGGCCCGACTTTTCTCTAAAATACTCGGTTTTGTGAGCTCGATTTCAAAAATCATAAATCCGAAATAAACTATAAGAAAAATCACAGAGGTTCCCCTATGTCTTGAGTACTTCCAGTAATTTTTCTAGAATTTTTAGGCAAGTCTAAGTATTTTTAAATATTACGTTTGTCCTCTGAGGTCCAAAATTGACCAATCTGGATACATGCAACAAGATCTAATTTCTGGGAAAAATCTATGCATTTGTACCTAACAAAATTTGTGAGATTTTGGCGGTAGTTTCAAGTCATTTGGATTCGTGTAGCTCGAGTTATGGACTCGAGAAATTGAGTCAAAAATCTGTCACCTGAGACAGAATTGCGACATGTTTTTGTAAAATCGTTTTCGGGTATCAAACGGTGTCAAAAAATTATGAAACCACTTGGAGATGAAAGCTAACTCTTTAAACTTAACTTTTGCCTTTTGATTCGTCCATTTTGGTTGAGTTTTGAGCACGAAACTTTCCCTTGAAGTCGGGCCAAGTTTCTGCCCAGAAACTGTTAAGGTTTTCATGTTTTCAAAAACGATTTTCGACTTTGTTTTTGGACATAATCTTGTTAAGTGGACCTTAGAGCATGTAAATACATGTGTTAAAAGTATTTTAGAAAAGTTTTGGAGTTCTTACAAGTGTTGTAGACGAAGGGGAGAAGAAATGAGCTCAAAAGTCCGTTTTCTTGAATTTCCGACGTGGCGGCGGATGACGGTTCGTGGTGGTTGTATGGTGGATGAGTGGTGGCTCTTGGGTGGAGTTGGGGGCTGAGAAAACCAGCTGGAATTCGTGGGTGGGGAGAGGAGAGAGCAAGAGGGGAGGTTGAGTGTGTGAAGTGTGAAAGGAAATGAGGGAGTAGAGATAGATGTGATGATGATAGGTTGAGTGTTGGAGTAATCAAACATGGGGGGTTTCTTGGCCAAATTGCAGATTTTTGGGGTGGGTCCCACCATGTGGGTGTGTTAAATTAATTCTCCAATTTGCGTTACGCGCGGTGTTCGTTTACCCGTTCGTTTCGTCCTTCGTTTAAACGTTAAACGTTTATTATTCAAGTTTTTCGTTAACGATTTATTCATATAAGTTTTGGTTGAACTTTTATTTAAAACACTTCATTTTAAGTTATTGAAATATGTTTCGGGCTTCGTTCGGTTGTTGGGCGCGATTCGCCCGTTTTTGTCGCGTACGGCACGTTTTATTTGAAACGTAAAACGTTTGTATATTATTGTACTACAATAATATAATGTAAATAAAGACTATTTAATTATAAAATAGATTTACGTTATTTAGAAAAATGTTTTCACCAACGATCGTATATTTTTGTCGGACTCGTTCCGATAGTTTCGCGCGTTTTTATAACTAACTACGAAAATAGTAATACTTTTGTGACACCCGACACTTTAGGTTAATTGTAAACCTAGCTAGAAACTCTAATTACTTATATTTAGTTGGTATTAGGCTAAATATCTGTAATTACTTGTATATTTGAATATACACTTACGTGATTATCTGTTTATCTGTAATTACGCGAAACAACCGGACGAGGTCCGACAATCTATACGGCGTTGGTGATAACTTTTCATAAATAATGTAAACCTATTTTATGAATTAAATAGTAATTATTTATCCTATATTATTATTATTAAATAATAATATACGAAAAACCTAGACGTTTTGCTTAAAACGTAACAAACGCAACGAAAACGCGCGAATCGCGCCCGATACCCGAACGAAACCGACAAATATTTTAAAAAAGGATCAATAAAGTTTTTTTAAATATATTGGTCAAATTAAAATAGTGATTTTGTATCGGAAATTAAACACAGAATTTTAACGTTAAAGATTTAATGTTTACGCGCGTAAATAACGATTAATCGATCAAATAACGTAACGCGGGCTTGAGAAAATAAATGTGCAAGCCCGAGGACCCAATTGGGCCGCCCCAACCGGGCCCAAGGTCCGCCCTAAGAGGCCCAAATCGGCCCAAGAAGGCAGCCCAAGCCCACCATATTTAATCCTCATTTTCCCCTTTCTTCCTCATTTTTACACACACAACTCCACCCATTTTCTCTCTACTCTCCCTCTCTCTCGAGAAAAATCTGCCATTTTAACACCACCACCACCAAAAATCCGGCCACCATCACCACCATCATCATTCACCATACTTTCAAGAAGAAATCAAGCCGAAAACGCAAGAAAACGAGCCCTCAACGTCCATCTCTTTGTGCTTCATCCTCCTCTTTGTAAGAACTTAAAAACCCTTCTAAAATACTTCCATGAACATGTTATAAGGTTCATATAACAAAGAAATGTCCAAAATATAACATAAAAACGTTTTTCATGACTTAAAATGTTCAAGAACAAAACATGCATTTTCGGGCAGAAAAGTAGCTCGACTTTGAGAGGCTGTTTCTCCCTCAAAACTTGACCAAAATGGACGATTCAAAAGGCAAAAATTAAGTTTAAGAAGTTAGCTTTCATTTCCAAGTGGTTTCATAATTTTTGGAGCCCGTTTTTTACCCGAAATGATTTTTACAAAAACATGTGTCTGGGCTGTCAAAAAGGACAGAAATTTCACCTCTCTTGTTTTAATCATAACTCGAGATATACACCTCCAAATGACCTTAGGGAATTATTTCGTTAGGTACAAATATCGTTTAGATAACTTTTTCTGGAAATGTGTAGATTTTGCCCAGAAATCCGATCTTGTTGCATGTATCCGGATTGGTCACTTTTTGACCTTAGGGAACAAACAGAATTTTTAAAAATACTTAAGAGTACCTAAAAATTCTGGAAAAATTAATTTAGAAAGCTAACATACTAAGTAACAGCATATATTTTTCTTGAATTTTTATTTGAACATTTGGAACCCGAAATAAAATCGACAAAAACTGACCTGTTACAGGCCCTGTGTCGCAGAAGCCCAGAAGTCTGCGACACAAGCCTTTTGTGTCGCTATAAACCGAATCGTCACATTAGCGACACAAGCTTTTGTGTCGCTATAAACCGAATCGTCACATTAGCGACACAAGCTTTTGTGTCGCTATAAACCGAATCGTCACATTAGCGACACATGCCTTTTGTGTCGCTATAAACCGAATCGTCACATTAGCGACACAAGCCTTTGTGTCGCATAAATCCTTTGTGTCGCATAAACCCTTAGTGTCGCATAAACCCTTAGTGTCGCATAATACCCTAGTGTCGCACAATGGCGACACTAGCCCAGTGTTGCTAAAAACACAAAAATCGATACGTTTTCCTTAAAGCAATATAAGCATAAATAAAAATTTTCCAAGCTGACCTGGCAGCTCGACCCCAGCCAGGGGCTCTGCCCCTTGGACCCCGCTACCAGGGGCGCTGCCCCCGGACCTCCGTCATTATTGGACTTCGCCCTTGCCACACTGATTAATTACCCATAACTGGAAAGTAGAAATACGCGTAACATAACTAATCAAAAGCTGTGTTTTCACAAAATATCACCAACGACCTGTACATGTTTTCTAAGCAAACGATAACTGAACAATTGGACATTTCTAATTGTGAGAACCTATTTAGGTGGACATTAACCCTCCACCTACACGATTAGCTAAGGTGGACATTAACCCTCCACCTACATGATTGGCTTAAGTGGACATTAACCCCCACTTATACAATCACTATAGATGGTCCTTTGAGACATCTACTTACACAACCTTATACGTTTAGGACGTTAGAAGGTTGCAAACTTGGAACACATTGCTTGCTATTTGCTACCTGCTTGCTAACATCAGGTGAGTTTCATAGCCCCTTTTTACTGTTTTCTAACAGGGGTGAGAGTACATACAACTGCTTTTACACTGCTATTTTCATGTGAACACAAGTACAAAACTCGATATATTGGTTGCATAAGTTATTTTACTAATCCTGAAGTCCCCCACATCAAAGTTTGTTAGTATCGTTATAGCGTGAATGTTAATGAATAGTACTATTTGGGATTGACTCCCCCCGTCCGGGTTAGTAGCGCTAACTTGTCAAACGGACGCATTACCATTTGTTCTTACGAGTGTTGGATTAGGCACTCGCTGGGAGGCACCCCGATCGTGGCACTTGATTGTGACCCGACACCACAGTTAAGCTCGAACTATGAGCTCATGGCAACAATATACACTATCTTTACATTTTTGTAATACATTACCTGTCATTGTTGAATGATACAAACAGAAATCTTGTGTTCCATACGATGTTATACTAACTGTTTACAAACCTATGAACTCACCAACTTTATGTTGACCTTTTAGTATGTATTTCTCAGGGAACCAACCACAATAGGCATGCTCTTGGAGGGAGATAGCTCGAGTCGCATACTTTTCATAAACAACAGAGATTAGTTTGCATTGTATTATGTTGTAATCTTGTACTAGATGCGTACTCTACTTTTGGCAAAACTTATGTAAACATTTTAACTATGTAATGTAATGATTTTTGAAACGTCTCATATAGAGGTCGTTTGTTGTAATTCTTGTGTTATGATATTTGATTTGGTCGGTGCCCCCAACGTAACACCCTACCTTCCGCTGCCACGTGTCTTGCGGGTGCGACAACTTTACGTATTAAAATTGTTGGGCTTTGCTAGACTTATCTCATAAAAATAGTGTGAATTCTCTTAAGTAGGGAATTAGCCTAAGACATGCACGTGATTAATGTACGTAATTACACCGAAATTTGAGGAGTGTCACACCAGAAGTGTGATACACCGGAGAACGACCAGTATTTTTTTTGTTTCGCTGGAGAACGACCAGCTGCTTGATAAACCGGAGAACGACCGGTAGTTTTTGATAAACCGGAGAACGACCGGTACTTTTTTTTGTTTTGCTGGAGAACGACCAGCTGTTTGATAAACCGGAGAACGAGCGTTAGTTTTTGATAAATGTGTTACGCTAGAGAATGACTAGCACAATGTTTTAAACCTAGTTTTAAACTAAAGTTTTGATAATATTCCACGAAACACTATTTGACTGTTATGGCAACAACAACGATTCACAAATGACTTTGGTTTACTAAACTATACTTCTGAACATAAAACTTGTGAATTCACTCAACAACCATGTTGACTTTTTACTATGTTTTTCAGGGAATCAGCTGCACCAGTAAGCATGCATACTTATGAAAATAGGCAACCCACAAAGAATTTAGGATGCCATCATTTGAAGCCAATGGGATTTCTTTTGTATAATTAATATGTTTTAGTCATATTTACAAAATTCACTTTTGTATAACTTAAACTACATTCCTACTTCTACGATTCGATGAATCGCAAACTTTTGTAAACGATTAATTATGGCATCTTAATACATACATGTTCTGCGATAATCATATGCTCTAATATGTATGAATGTCCAATGTTTACGGCGACGCCCCCATCTCCGTACCCAATTGCTTCCGCTGACCAACGTTGACCGGTTTTGGGGGTGTGTCAATTTGTAATTTGTAATTTTAGATTTAATTAATTATTTTAATTTACACTGATTCCCTGTGGTTCGACTCGGTCTTACCAAAGCCATACTATAATACGAACATGTATTTTTGCCTGGTTGTGTTTAAGTTAACTTTAGTATTTCTAATCATTTAAAACTTGTTATTTTTAACTACAACTTAACACGCATAAAGTTTTTTGCAATTTGATAACATCAAATAATGTCTTAATTATATTATAATATTCCCTTATTTCTAAGTATTTTTATTGCAAATTATTTATATATATTACTGATTTCGTTTATATTTGCAAAAAGATGTTTAAATTGAAGAAATAAATAAAAGGAGCAGAAACGAGCTAAAAATTGAGGAAAATAAAGAGAAGATCAAAGATACAGAAGAATGGGCCTTGAAGGAAGAAGAATCCGAGAAGAATAAGATATTGGGCCTATTAAAAGGATTGAAATCGGATTTGTAAAAGTTGAAGCCCAAGCAAAGAGTCGAGCCCGACATTGGAATATTCTGGAATTCACATTCAGCCGGCGGTTGGAATATCCAACCGGCGGTTGAACTCTAATATGGAAATCGGTCGAACGCGCGGGTGAGAAGCCGAGTTTTCGGGTAAAAATCCAACCCAGCCGGCGGTTGAAAACTCCAACCGGCGGTTGGATTCGCGAACCTGAAATCTATAAATAGAGCCATTATCAACCCATAACCATACACAATTACATACGAATTAAGTAACCCTTAATTCGGTTTTAGGGTTTAAAGGTCGACTTTAAGGGCGATTAGGAGGCTAGGAGGCTAGGGTTTGAAGATTTTCAACCCTAACAAAGATTCGTTCGGTTATTGGGGTTTAATTCTTATTCTTTTCTATTTGCAATGTGTAACAACTTATTTTTAGATTTGATCTATCTTAATTTAATTATGAACTAATTCTTTATTGTAATTACTTAGATGAATGGTTTTTAGATAAAGGTTTCATTATATGTTTATGTTGATCTTAGTTATGAATGGTTATTGAGTTTGTTTGAAAGATCCATATTGATTGTGTGTTTATTAATTCTTACTTAACTTGGTCAAGAGACTTATGCTAGAACTAACGTTTGTATGAGTTGATTGATTATTTGCAAATAAGTAATTTATTAGTTAATTGTGGCTTGACACTGTAACCGGTAATAGGTTAAGATCAATAGCAATTAATACAACCTAATTGGTGTGATAATTAGAAAACCAATAATTATAGACTTACGTTAACACAAAGTCACTGAATAAATCTCAATGATCCGTTGATAGTTTTAATAGCATAAATCTTATGTTGATAACACGCCTCAGTGTATTCAAGAGAATCTAGTATTAAGGTAAGGTTTATTAGGGATCAGTTAACCTTAACAGGAGGCTATCCATTTTAGTTGAAATCACCATAATAAATGATTAACAATCCATAAACATATCTGAAACCTGAATCGAGAAATCAGTAATCTAAGTAAATACATGCTTGCGTATCTGATTATCCATAGTTATCCTTTCTATCTTATAATTGTTTTTAATTGTTTTTATTAGTTTTCTTATTAAAAATCGTTCGTACAGAACTAAAACGCACCCCTTATTTATTTGTAATTTGTAATTTTAGGTTTAATTAATTATTTTAATTTACAACGATTCTTTATGGTTCGACTCGGTCTTACCAAAGCTATACTATAATATGAACAGGTATTTTTGTCTAGTTGTGTTTAAGTTAACTTTAGTATTTCTAATAATTTAAAACTTGTTATTTTTAACTTCAACTTAACACGCATAAAGTTTTTGGAAATTTGATAACATCAAATAATGTCTTAATTATATTATAATATTCCCTTATTTCTAAGTATTTTTATTGCAAATTATTTATATATATTACTGATTTTGTTTATATTTGCAAAAAGATGTTTAAATTGATGAAATAAATAAAAGGAGCGGAAACGAGCTGAAAACTGAGGAAAGTAAAGAGAAGATCAAAAACCAAGAAGAATGGGCCTTGAAGGAAGAAGAATCCAAGAAGAATAAGATATTGGGCCAACTAAAAGGATTGAAATCAGATTTGTAAGAGTTGAAGCCCAAGCAAAGAGCCCAGCCCGACATTGGAATATTATGGAATTCACATTCAGCCGGCGGTTGGAATATCCAACCGGCGGTTGAACTCAAATATGGAAGTCGGTCGAACGCGCGGGTCAGAAGACGGGTTTTCGGGTAAAGATACAACCCAGCCGGCGGTTGAAAAATCCAACCGGCGGTTGGATTCGCGAATCTGAAATCTATAAATAGAGCCATTATCAACCCATAACCATACACAATTACATACGAATTAAGTAACCCTTAATTCGGTTTTAGGGTTTAAAGGTCGACTTTAAGGGCGATTAGGAGACTAGAAGGCTAGGGTTTGAAGATTTTCAACCCTAACGAAGATTCGTTCGGTTATTGGGGTTTGATTCTTATTCTTTTCTATTTGCAATGTGTAACAACTAGTTTTTAGATTTGATCTATCTTACTTTAATTATGAACTAATTCTTATTGTATTTACTTAGATGAATGGTTTTTAGATAAAGGTTTTATTATATGTTTATGTTGATCATAGTTATGAATGGTTATTGAGTTTGTTTGAAAGATCCATATTGATTGTGTGTTTATTAATTCTTACTTAACGTGGTCAAGAGACTTATGCTAGAACTAACGTTTGTATGAGTTGATTGATTATCTGCAATTAAGTAATTTATTAGTTAATTGTGGCTTGAGACTGTAACCGGTAATAGGTTAAGATCAATAGCAATTAATACAACCTAATTGGTGTGATAATTAGAAAACCAATAATTATAGACTAACGTTAACACAAAGTCACTGAATAAATCTCAATGATCCGTTGATAGTTTTAATAGCATAAATCTTATGTTGATAGCACGCCTCAGTGTATTCAAGAGAATCTTGTATTAAGGTAAGGTGTATTAGGGATCAGTTAACCTTAACAGGAGGTTATCCATTTTAGTTGAAATTACCATAGTAAATGATTAACAATCCATAAACTTATCTGAAACCTGAATCGATAAATCAGTAATCTAATGCTTGCCTATCTGATTATCCTTAGTTATCTTTTCTATCTTATAATTGTTTTTATTAGTTTTCTTATTAAAAATCGTTCCTACGGAACTAAAACGCACCCCTTATTTATTTGTAATTTGTAATTTTAGGTTTAATTAATTATTTTAATTTACACCGATTCCCTGTGTTTCGACTCGGTCTTACCAAAGCTATACTATAATACGAACAGGTATTCTTGCATGGTTGTGTTTAAGTTAACTTTAGTATTTCCAATCATTTAAAACTTGTTATTTTTAACTACAACTTAACACACATCAAGTTTTTAGCGCCGCTGCCAGAGAAGCGGTTTCTTAAATTAAAAGTTTGTATATTTCCTTTTAAAAAGATATCTTTGTACATTGTTCATCATCTGAAAAATCGGCTCACCCATTGTTAATACAACACAACAGAGGTACAAGGAGGGTCGCTCTGCTTTCCGAAAGAAGTAGGTTTTTAATAAGCTTCCCCGAATTCTGCACACCAACAATCCCAATATCCTCCACACATTCCCTGAACTCGCGCATAGAGGTAGAACGCCTGGAGGAACCAGAAGAAGAATCTTCCACATTAAGAATGGCATTGAAGTCGCCCATTAACGTCCAAGGGTTAGTAGGAAAAACTACTATGCAGACGGAGATTATCCCACAACTCCCTTCTATGGGAATAAGAATTACCCCCATAAATGACGGAACAGTAAAAGGACTGATCCCTATCCCGCACCCGAACCTGACAATGCATAACCTGATCCGTGAAGGAAAGAATCATAAGATCTACCCGGTGAGGATCCTAACCAAGAATAATGTGAGACCCACTAACGCTCCTAGAGGAGTTAGAAGTCCAACTCCACCGCCTAAACACTTTAGAACAAATTCGCTTGAGATTAGAAACCTGAACATGGGACTCCAAGATGGTACAGATGCACAACTTGTTCTCATTAACCACCTGTTGAATTGTTAAGTTTTATGGTGCAATTCTCATAATTTTTTGATTTGACGTTTGTGAGATAATTAATTTTTAAAAAGATGGGGGTAAATGAGTTTTTGTACAAATGACACAATTTCATTGGTTCTCACAAACTTTAAAAATTTATTGTACTTTAATGATCCCATCTCTATGATATAAATTTGACATTTTAAAAACTATATTAGTGAAACGTCCCAGGATTTTTTTTTTTATAAATATTAAATTAAATTATACAAAACACTTTATATATTAATATAAACAAACATTAACGTTGTCCGACACAAGTTGTACATTACTTTCACAAAATATCATATGTTTATACAGAGCATGATTTTCAAGATCGACTCCTTACTATCTTGCCATAGTAAGTCCATCACTAGTAGCTCTCGGGTCGTTTGCCCGGATCCCCGCCCTTCATCCCTTTAAGCGTACCTATCAACACAACATTCAACAACACATAAGCACCTCGCTTAGTAAGTAAAGGAAAATGCATTCACGGTATTATAATAACCCAGACATCTCATGTATTTATCATTCAATCATACATTTACTACATTCAACATATACTCAATCGTCACAATTGATCACTCAACAATTGGCCACGCAATTCATACAGTTAGACACAATTGATCACTCAACAATTGGTCACTTAACTCACATATACATGGGCACAATTGATCACTCAGCAATTGGCCACTCGGCTTAATCTCATGGGCACAATTGTTCACTCAGCAACTGGCCACTTAACTCAATCTCATACGCACAATTGGTCACTCAGCAATTGGCCACTCAACTTAGATATATGATATTTAACCACACACGTGATCTAATTATCGTTATTTGGTGCAACCTCGTAACACATTTAGTATTAATAAAAATCAGACAATTGAATTCTTTCCTTTCCTACTACTTACCTCAAGGACGACGTTCAGATATTTATGACTTGCTACCCGAAATACCTGTCGAGACGTTCGTATTAATTAATTCTTATTAAAATATTAATTAACCATTGCGACACTACCCCCTAGTGTCGCTGCTTATCATGGCGACACTAATATAGTGTCGCTTAATACATTATGGCGACACAACCTGCGACACTAGCTCTTAGTGTCGCTAAAACAACAATTACAACTAATCAGTAGAAACTAGCGACACAAGCTGCGACACTAACTTTTTGTGTCGCTAAAGAAACAGTATTAACTAGCAGTGGAAACTAGCGACACAAATCCTTGTGTCCTTGTGTCGCTAAAGCAACAGTTTTAATTTGCGACACCATTACTGCGACACAAGCTTTGTGTCGCAATGACGAACAGGGCAACAGTTCATTTCGAATTTTTGCAGGTTTCTGGGTACTTATAACACATAAATTGATCAAAACTCGACCAAAATTTACTTCTTAAAACACAAGCCCTTTACCCACACACTTTATAAATTCAATACCCATCAACTCATACAATTATCATTTTCAAAATTAACAATAGGATCAGATTCTTACCTGAAATGATTTTAGAAATACAAAGAGACACTTTCAAGGATTAATCTTTAGCTAATCTTAATTTTCTTTTTCCTTTCTCTCTCTAAAAACTCCAAGAACACACACTAGCTCCTCTAAATATTTCTGTAAGGTTTTGGAATGGAAAGTGGGGTTTAACCCCTCTGTTTTACACTTTTAACCCTTGCTAGCCGCCTTTTAACCCGACACTGCGACACAAGCCTTGTGTCGCACTGGGCTCTGTGTCGCTACCTGCGACACTAGCCCTTGTGTCGCATAACAGTACACAACTTTTAAATTTAACAAATTTCGGGGTGTTACAATTAGAAAAGTTCATCACATATAATAAAACGTACGAAAGTTAGGAGCATACAGTAAAGTTTTTAGAATGTTCACCTCATACAATAGAGGGTATAAAGGTGGACAATAGTAATGAGTGTAAAATTGAGCGCATAATAATACAATAAACCTGTTTGGGAATGCATCAAATTTGGACTCAATATTTATTGTGTGTAGCCAACTTATAGTTGCTGTTTTTAATTCATTTCAAAATTTATTTTTTAATATATTTTGTTGATGCATCATCCGTTTAAGGTGCCACGTGGCATCCATAGAAGATGACGTGTCATCAAATGTACTACATAATACATTAAAAAATGATTTTTCAAACTTGGATGCATTAAAAATAACAATCGTAAGTTGTTTACACATAATAGATATTAATTGATGTGGGCCCAAGTGTTGAAGATCGAGCCGTAGTGTTTATGGAGGCCCATCATCGTGGTAGAAAATGTACTTCACGAAAACAGCCATAACTTGAGCTACCGGGCTCCATTTCAGGCCCACGAACTACCGAATCAAAGCTTGGAGCGAGGCATACCTCTTGGTAAATTTGAGGCCAAAAAAGCCTTCTAGAATAAGTTACGGCCCATTTTATGTTTTTTAATTTATTTTTTGGACTTTTGTTTTGGGCCATCTGTTTGGCCTGTTAAGTTTTTTGGCCAATTTCGAATTTCCTCATCTTATTTTAGGGTTCTTGTTTGAGACAGAAAAATTAGTTTTGATTTTTAGGAAGTTTGATTTTTCTCTCAAATTGTGTTGAACATTTGAGTTAAATTTTATCCTTGTTGCGGTAATTTTTTGAATCAACGTGTGTTAGAAGGGATTAATCCTGGTATTCGGAGAATTAACAGGTTTAATTCATGTTCGTATAATTGTAATCTACATCACTAATAGATATTGAGTCCAAGTTAGATCCATTTTTCAAATACTTTTCACAAGATCAAAACCAATAGATGGGAGTTATAGGCGGGAGACAATCAAGTGAATTTAATATTAGTGAAAATTTAGGGAGGGAATTTTTTGGTTTCATTGAACTACAAATTTGGATCGGTATAAAATAGTAATAGTATAGGTTTTAAAAATGCATGTTTAGATCATTAGATGTGCCTTTGGTACAAATATCACATTGATTTGTAAATGTAAGCATAAAAAATAAATGAATTAAGTGTGCCAAAAGTTGAATTGATTTTGAGACATGTATACCGGAGTGAGTTTCAAATAAAAATGGAAATTTTTGTGAGAGTGGAGAAACCAATAGGAATGCACCACGTGTCACAAAACTCACTTTCACCCACGTTTTTAAAAATTAAATATCTCAAAAATGGCTTAATGAAAAATTATAAAAATTGCACCATAAAAACCAGCATTTTTTTCTCTTCGTTTAGACCACGTGATATACTTTCGATGAATTTTTTTTTATGATTGTACAATATTAGTAACACATGTGGTACTCGTTGGTATCACATGTGTTATTTGCTGGTATCACATCTGGTAACACATGTGATAGTTGTTTACAAAACTCAACGAAAACAAACAAAAAATTGGTCAAAAATATACCTTATGAGAGCTCTAATCGAATAGAAAAAAATGTTGATTTTTATGGTAGAATTCTTATGATTTTTCGACTTACCGTTTGAGAGATATTTAATTTTTAAAAACGTGTGGGAAAGTAGGTTTTATAATATGTGGCACGTTCTTGTTGGTTCCTCCATTCTCACAGAAAGTTGTTGTACTTGTTTGAACCTCACCCATGTATAAAATACTTGTTTTAAAAAACGGTGTAAAATATAATAGTTTGACGCGATATACTTTAACCATTTCAAAACTTAAAGTACGTTGCCGTTTATATAAATTGTACCAAATACAAGTATTTGCCACAAAAATTAGTGTCAAATTTTAATAAATTTATTTTTAACCATTATACGCAATAGATTAGTTATATTTCATAATGAATCAAGCGATTATACTATTTAAGTAGGTCGTTGAGTGAATAAGATTGTCCTTCCAAGTGAATAAAAATATATTTTCACGAAAAAAGAGTTGATATGCGGAATAAAAGAAGTACTAAGCATTTATGTCTATTATCTTAGACCAAATTCGAATTCATAACTGTTCCAAATATATAATTATTGGCACCACTTTTACAATCCTTTCCAAATACTCAAGTATTTGGCACAAAGACCAAAACCGAACCAAATACATGTATTTGACACGGTTTTTTGGCCCTTCCAAATAAGTTGGTCCTAATAAGTCAATTTTTCTTGTAGTAGAAGTTTACAAATCACCGCTCTAATAATACTCATCGGTTTAAAATGAACCGACACTAATGAGTTCCAACGATTGAAACGGGTTACACTTGTCCGACACAAATGTTGTTACTTGAGGCGGTTCAAACCGCTACATTAGCCGTATTAGGACCCCACTTTATGACTGGTGCACGGCTCCATGGTAGACTTTGGACCCACGTTGCGCTCTATATACTCGTTTATGTGCTAGTAAATTGTAATAATTTCAATAGTATTTCTTAATATATACTATGTATTTGATATTATGTAAAGATCCGACCTGTTATGTTAACATCTCATGAATAAGTAACCAATTTTTTACAATAAGTATGTGATATAAAATACTAGAAATATAATCTTCAAAATTTCTGCTTCACCAACATTAGATAAACCATCTACACCTAAGCTAAGAGAGTGCCATGACATAATTTCCTAACAACCAACACCCGTACATAATTAAGGTTTTCTTAATTAATATTTGGTCACACCCTACTAAACAAGTTACATCAACAACATACATAACTTGTTACACATGCATAATCCACATCATTATATATACATCCATACACACTAGTATTTATCAACAAACGATACCACATGGCCGGAGAAAACACAATCAGTGGTTATAATATTGGAAGGTGGAGAGTGACGATGGTGGTTCCGTTGTTGAGGGTTCTTGCATTGTTTGCCACAGTTGCTGCTACAGTTGTTATGGCTCTCAACAAAGAGACACACACTTTTGCTGTTGCTACAATCGGAAATACTCCCGTTAAGATCGCTCTAACAGCAAAGTTCCAACACACTCATGCAAATTTGTAAGCTTTTCTTTTTTATTTGTCTCGGCGTGCTTTATTTTATTATAATATCCACTGTGATCTTGTTGTTTGGCGTTGTATTATGAACATAATAAAAAAAAAAAATTATCTTTTGCTAAGTGCAAATAACTGATCAGATGAGAAAACCATGAAATATATGGATTAGGGATCGAGCTACAATCGTTATTTTATAATCCTAATCCAACAAGGAATCAACTCGATCAAAATACTTCTTGATGGTTGATTTAAGGCTGGCGGATCCTTCCTTTCTTGTATATCTTATGCTAGATTTAAAATGCTAATACTAATACTAATCATGCATAACATTTTGTATTAATGCAGAATGTTTGTGGTAGCTAATGGAGTAGCGAGTCTTCATAGTCTCTTGATGTTATCATTGAGTTTTGTTAGCCACAAGTATAATTTCAAAGGCATGCGATTTCTAGTCATCGCTGCATTAGACATGGTAACACCACTCAATTTACTCCCACTTAATAAAAATTCTTGTGAAAACCAAATTAAAACAAAACTTTTAGCTAAAGTACCTAAATCAAAAAGGGTGTACGTATTGCATTTTTATAATGTGCATGATGATATGATATATGTAATTTGATGGTATATAACCATTCATCGATCTATAATATGTAACGATCATTGATGGTTACTACTATACTTTAATTGTGATATCATTGATATTTAATTTTTGGTGAGTCTAGGTAACGATTGCAGTGGTATCTGGGGCAGCAACTGCAGTTGCTTTCATGGGCGAACTAGCCAGAAATGGCAACTCACATGCACGTTGGAACAAAGTGTGTGACAATTTTGAGAGATTCTGCGACCAAGCATCCGGTGCCATGCTCGCGTCTTACATTGGGATATTTTTCTTGATGCTTGTAAACATTGTCAATATCTTTAAACTTGGAAGATTAAAAAAGAACCCTATAGTTGCGTGATTGTTCCATATTAGTTATGCTAGCAAAAAAAATAAAAATAAAAAGGTTATGTATTATTGTGATCTAAGTATTAATTGTCGAAAACCAACTATGTATCATTCGAAGATATATCATATATACTTGATGTGTTTTTTTCTATTTTCTTTCTAGTGTACTATTACGAGTTGTCAAACTAGACATAAATATTTTATGGGTTTAGTGGAGGGGAATGTACCTAACTTTAGTCCGATCTCTATAGTGTGTACTCAACTTTAATTTGGTCTATTATGTGTATCAATCTTTCAATTTGGTCTATTGTGTGTATCCGACTGACGTGATACTCGTTTTATGATGATGTGTCAATAACGTGTCATATGATGTGACACATTATACGGTTGTCACATCATCAAATTAGTCATTAGATACACACAATAGATCAAGTTGAAAGGTTGATATACACAATAGACTTAAATGAAGTTGATGTAGGTTCCCTTGTCTCGGACCTAACCGGATCAACACAAACAAACGAGAGGCGGAATTCAAACGATTGTATAAAGTACGTAAAACACAAACGAATCAAATGCAAATCAACTTGTATATAGATATATTTGCCAATTAGCTTAATACACTGAAATGCTTTACAAATGCTCTCTGAAACCCTGGATTCGTCAGCCTCACAAATGAGGCCGAACTTCTCTATTTATAGCCAAAACGAAACTGACCTGCGACACAAGCTCTGTGTCGCACAGTCGACCCATGCGACACAAGCCTTGTGTCGCATAAGCGACACAGGCTCTGTGTCGCCTAAAACAAAACTTGTAATATACTAATAATAGACAAAACGTCGTAATTACATAACAAACTATTACAAGCTAAGACCAACTGACAGACATACAAATATGCACCAACAAACTCCCCCGTGTCTTCAGCTTGGTCTTCAAAAATCTTCTAACACTTCCAGTTAGCTGGAAAATTTCCTCCGGCATGTACTCCGTGAGCCACGCAAACATCTACAACCTTCTGAAAATTTATCGCCTCAGCCTTAAACTCTTCAATATATTCAATCTTCTTAGCTTGAAGAGCTTTAAGATCATCCGTTGATAGATTAATCAAACTTAACGGATCATACACTCTTATCTTGGCAATCTTGGCTTTCCACAAATCTTCACGCTCTGTATCAAGGATATACACAATTTCAGCTTCGCCTGTGTAGCCATCATAAACCCAATATTGTAGCTTCTTCAAAAAATCTACCGAAAGTCTCTCCAAGGGAATGCACTTCAACGTTTTTGGGGATTTATACACAAATTTAATCCAGGGCCTGTTGGTAAGAGGATGTATCTTATTCCTATATATGTACCTCGTCCCCAGATTTGGTCTCAAAAGATAAAATTGTTTGCTGTAGACCTCTTTCCTCAATATCCTCTGCACTTGATTTCCCAATTCATTGTCTGAGTGATTTATGATGTTTCGTTGAGCCAGATGAAGAATTTCACAATATGGCAATGTGCTCAAAGCCTTGAAATTTGTAGCAAAATACTGCATCCCATCCTTCCTCTTAACTACAATTACTTTGTTCACTTCGTCATACTTCCAGCTGATTATTTGACCTTTGCATCGTTTGCTGCTGACTTTGTAAAATTTGCAGGTCTTAGACATATTTGACTCAGCAGCAGTGGAAGTAGACGGTTCAGCCATATCTGGAGCAGGAGTGGAGTCTTTGGATGATTCAGGCTCAACAACCTCTTCAGTATAAGAGATCTCCATTTCCTCTCCCAAATTTACTTCATCAGCATTCACAAAATCTTCATGAACATTTTCTACTTCAACATCAACCCCTTCATCATCAAAAACAGATTCTTCATCAACATTCTCTGCATTTATGTCATCTTTATTTTCATCCAACAAACTTTGCAGATACTCAAGGTTAGCCTCCGAATAATCAATATTAAGTGGAATTGGTTGACCAGGAATTTGTGCAGAAGACGCAAAATAATCTAAATTAATATTTTCATTAATAAAATCATTATTTACATCATCAACATTGGGAGTCCTAGTTGATGTTTCTAAGGCACTAGGGCCTGACTCCCCCGGAACATTAGCTAGGGCTTCCAATTCCAAAAGTCTACTTTCTAACTCTGGAACCCTAGCGGCAGAATTCTCCAATTCAGAAATTCTAGCAGCTTGAACTTCAATAACAGCGGCTTGTTCAGCCAACTGCTTGTTCATTCTGTCTAGAAGAGCCATTATATGATCCAACGTTGGTGGTTGTGGCTTAGGAGTTGATGTAGCAGCAGAACGAACCAAGTTATCTTGAGTTCGAGGACGAGGACGGGGCTCGGAGATATCATCATCAGAGTCCTGTACGTTCCGGGACCGTTTTCCCCGGTTAGGCGGCACATGCACCCGTCCTGCCCTAATTCGGCGAAGAACACGCTCGAATCGTAGAGAATTGTGGACTCGGAGGCGTTCAATGGTTTTCGGTGAAGGAACATCACCATCCGAATCCGTTGGGGTGTCATTGGGATCCCCGGATACAGTATCATCCGAGGCCGCATCAGTTGCAGTCTCGTCAACTGTTTGGAAATTATCAATATCCTGCAAAAATGCCTCTAGCTGAGGATGTTCTTCTTGGACAGGCACATTAACAAAAGTATCCTCTGGCGGAGGAGGAGCAGCAGCATCCAAAAATTCATCGACCATCGGAGGAACATAATCTTCATTTACAATGTGCCCAAAAAGTGGCACGTCCGCCGGTGCCGGGACTCCCTTTGCATATTGGCCGCAGATGGCAAAGATGCGAACATTCATTGGGGTTTGTCGAAAACGGTGAACAGCATTCACCGGAAGCCCCGGAAGAAGATGGTTGATCAACAACTGAATGAACCGCGGGTACATGTTCCATCTGTTGTCCCCGGTGTGTACGTTGTCAACCATAGCCCTAAAGATATAGCCTGAAAAATTATAGGGCTTGTTGTACACCAAAGCTAGCATGGCAGAGGCTGTAGAAAGACTCATTCCATCAAAACCAGCCTTCCTGCTAGAGAGGCAGACGATCATGATGTGCATTAAATACCGCCAGACCCTAGTTAGGTTGGCCTTGCTGTATTGATCCATTGGCACACCCGAATAGCCAAGACGGTGCATGCCACCATTGATGAAGGAGTTGGAAAACTGAATTGGCGAATCCGGGTTGTCAGCGAATTGAAAGAATTCGCGAATAAGCTGCTCCGAGATAACCAACTCTTTGCCATCTACCCTTGAGATAATTCGAGTGAAGGGCAGATCAGAGTTAATGACAGCTGAGTTCCAGAATGAGCCAACTTGATCTTTGTATATTGGAGCAGTGGCTGAGATGGCAGTAAAAATACGCGAACGGCGAAGAAATGCGATCATCGGCCTGAACGGTGCAGCCGAATCTCGATCCTCTTCGAGAAAAGCCACGATGTTATGCCTTGGCTCCCAGTCATTGATGTTAATATATGCCATTGCTATTAATATCAAAGAAACATAGCTCGAATAGCGTTAGCATTAATAATTGAAAACAATTAATTTCAAAAAAATTTGTCTTATGCGACACAGAGGATTGTGTCGCAGAAGGTATGCGACATAAGCTTTTGTGTCGCTATAAAGGTAAGCGACACAGACATAGGTGTCGCATAAATCAATTTCAAACACTGTGCGACACAAGCACTTGTGTCGCTAACGAATTAAGCGACATCAAGGGTTGTGTCGCATTTTGCAATAAATTGATTTATTTTAATCAAGGCGACAGAAGCCTTGTGTCGCACATCATGTGTCGCAAACAAAGTTAGTGTCGCATACAGAAGTGCGACACAAGCGCTTGTGTCGCAGCTTGTGTCGCATTGACGAACAAGTGCCCAACCCAGAAAAATCCAATGACCAAATTTGGGGGTCTTCAAAATTGAGCACACCAAATGATGCGACTATGTATGGAGAGCAAGAAATCATGTGTTTTAACCCATAACATAACCAAACACCTCGTTAATTTGCACCATAAACAAAACCCTAAAAATCCGTATATTATTTTAACAATTTAACACTAATTATACGGTAAAAACGGTTAAGATGGGTACCTATAAATCGAGTAAATTGAGATGAACACAAAACACGGAATGAATTGCAAAGAAACACGGCCGAAGTTTGAAAATCAAGTTGAAAGAACGTCGTAGTGGTTGTGTCGCAGAATTTGTCTTGTGTCGCTCTTTGTGTCGCAAAATCGTGTAGCGACTGAGAGGTAGGGTCCGGCTTTTATACCTCAACCCTGTATAGCGACACAAGATGCGACATGGCTTGCGACACAAGGGTTGTGTCGCATTGCGACACAAGAGTTGTGTCGCACCATGGACAGTTTTTGTAGTTTGATTTTATTTTAAAGTTTACACTCGAGAGTCAATTTGATATTATCTCAGAGACTTGGATAAACTAAAGGTAAAACAATAGACTAAAATTATACAGGAAATAAAATAGAACCGTTGATTCAATTTTGTAATCAACGTAAACAGAACTTAAAATCTTTTTGGTGACGAAATTGTTTAGGTCTGCTTTAGGAATCATATCAGGATAACATGCAATTATTAGGAATAGTAAGTGTTATTTCGATTATCAGTATGTTTGTCCACTTTAAATTTACTTAGCATATTTAAATCACCTGTTATAGAGATTAGTTCAGGACGATTATTGATATTTGATCCATCTAGACATTTGAACTTAAGTATATATGATTTCAACTCATAATGAGATGAACCACTTGTGTTATTATTAGCATGCATATTATAGTATATAAATCACATTAAAATATATATTTGAACTCAAAACATGTTAGTATTTTCTATATAGAGGGTGAAGGTATGGACGTATCTTTAGAACCAAGCTAGCAGTGACAGGTCTGTACTTTCATACAACAAAGTCACATAAACAGTAGTTCTGGTTGAATTAACACCAGTCTGAACACTTTAAACTAGAGAGTACAGTTCTGTACTTTCGTACAACAGAGTACCATAGTTTAACACAAACCAGTACTAGGCAATCTTTTTATGACGTTTCTGTTTATTTGTACATTTTATTTGGGAATTGTAAGAATGCCACGGGTACGTAATAGTTGTCTATTGCTTAACATAGACTACGTACCTAAGTGCTTTTCAAGAATATATTTGATGAAACCAGGTCTGTATTTTCATACAACAGAGGAGACAACTAATATATTCCCCCAGATAACTCCATACAGAGACCCTATATTTTAGATCATAACATGTTTATCATCCAAATATTAAGACTAGGTGTCAAAATATTTTGGACATTTTTGCCCTTATTTTAACTTAATGTCATACATATTAATATGTCTTTATATAAAATAATATGCATATTTGAAAGTTAAGCTTCTTAGTAACTTTAGAACAAATGCCTACCAATACATCATTTGATGAAGCTAATATTTATAAAAGGTATTTCAAGTATGCTAGATAAATCTACTGAACCATCAAACATAAATCTTAAAATTCCATTTTATGCATGTTTCCTGATGTACTATCATTTCCCCAATTGTTTACAGACACAATTCAACGTCTATTTTAGAAATGTAGCAACTTTTGCTTTTCTCTAACACTAACAAGTATAAAGAGTGGCAGTTGCGGTTTTTTTTTTTTTTTTTTTTTTTTTTAACCAAGTCTAAAAGATAATTCTGACGAGAAATGAAGAGTTAGGCATTTGCTAAACTCACCATTCCAATCATGGAGACTAGCTCATCAAATCGACTACGAGAGAAAGCTTTTGTGAAAAGATCTGCGTTTTGCTTAAGAGTGGGGATTTGGACAAGGTCAATTAGGTGCTTCTCATAGCAATCCCGTATAAAATGATAACGAATTTTAATATGCTTTGTTTTTGAATGCTATACGGGATTGCGTATGATGGATACAGCAGCTGAATTATCAATATGAATAGGAGTAAGAGTTAGAAGTAACCCATAGTCACGCATTTGATGCTGAATCCAGAGAACCTGGGAACAGCAACTGGCAACAGCAATGTATTCTGCTTCAGCGGTTGAAGTAGAGACAGTTGTCTGCTTCTTGCACTGCCACGAGACTAATCGGCTTCCTAGAAACTGACATCCTCCAGTTGTTGACTTCGCGTCCACTGAGCAGCCACCATAATCCGAATCTGAAAAAGTAGTTAGAGCAAAATCGTTTTCGTTAGAGTACCAGAGACCCAAGAAGGGTCTCCACTTAAGGTAACCTAAGATGCGTCTGACAGCCTTTTCATGAGAAGCTTTGGGCTTTGCTTGATATCAAGAACAGATGGGCACGGCGAATAATATGTCCGGCCTAGATGCTGTGAGGTACATAGGCGATCCTATCATTGAACGATAGTCACGCTGATTAACATCGTCTTCATCATCAGCAGGTCCAAGTTTGTGACTGATGTCAATGGGAGTTCCATAGTATCTAGCATCGAGCATCTGATATTTTGTCAAGATGTCCTTGACATATTTTGTCTGATGAATATAAATTCCCTTATCAGACTGCTCTACTTGAACACCTAGGAAGAATTTGAGTTCTCCCATTGCACTCATCTCAAACTTAGACTTCATAACTTTTTCGAAATCTCTGCACAGCACCTCATTGGTCGATCCAAAAATAATATCGTCCACGTATACCTGCACAAGCAACAAATCGTTTCCTGTCTTTTTGATAAAAAGAGTTGAATCAATCTGCCCACGAGTGTAACCATTTGTGAGCAGGTGTTGAGACAACGTTTCATACCAAGCCCTTGGAGCTTGATGAAGACCATACAATGCTTTATCGAGTTTGTAGACGTAATCAGGATGCACTGAGTCTTCGAAACTAGGAGGTTGTTTCACATAAACCTCTTCGTTGACCTTTCCATATAAGAACGCACTCTTTACATCCAGTTGATAAACACGAAATTTCTTGAATGAAGCATAAGCAAGAAATATCCGTATTGACTTTAAACGCGCAACTGGTGCAAAAACCTCGTCATAATCCAATCCTTCGATCTTAGTAAAACCTTGAACCACCAGACGAGCTTTATTCTTCACAACTACGCCACGGTCATCTTTCTTGACTCGATAAACCCAGCGAGTACCAATCGGATAGAATCCCTGAGGTAGTTTAACCAGCTCCCAAACTTCTAACTTTTTGAACTGTTGGAGCTCCTCTTGCATGGCTTCTACCCAGTGAGAGTCAGTCAGTGCTTCCTTGATATTTTTCGGTTCAATTTGAGAAAGAAAGCATGACTCCATTTGAGCTAACTGACACTCTGTTTGCCCTTTGGTTCTAACTCCATCGTGTAAATCACCAATAATATTATCGACCAGGTGATTCACATTGACACGGCTACTTGGAATCTCTTCAGGTTCAATGACAGTTTCCATATTTGTATCGTCTCCCCCAGAGACTAAAGTCTCCTCAAGTACCTCTGTGACAGGTTCTACTTCACCATCTGATAAAGCTGGCATATCTGGATCTGTATCAGGATCTTGAACTGGTTCAGTAGTTTGAGGAGGAGGTGGTGGTGTTTTTGTAGGAGACTTGGATACATCAGAATATATATCAAGTCCATGAAGCATTGTCACCACCTGTTCAACTTCATCTTCAGCAGGAAGTTTGAAAGAGTCGAACATACTGTCATAGTCGAACAAAAATTCGGGCCCTGAACCTTGTGAAGGTTGAGTATAACGAAGACATGTTACCTCAAAATGTTCCTCCACTCTTTTTGTTGCTTTGTTATACACACGCTTATTAGGTGAATTATTTGAAAAACCCAAGAAATAGCCTTCACTCGATTTGCTACCGAATTTAGCCACTCGTTCTTTTGTGTGCATAATCATACAGGGACACCCGAACGGCTCAAGACACTGTAAATTTGGTTTACGGTTGTTGAAGAGCTCATAAAAGGTCTTATTACGTTTCTTAACCATAGACACTCGATTTAGTATGTAGCAAGCTGTGTTGACCGCTTCTGCCCAGAACGTGATAGGCAGTTTTGAATCAGCTAACATAGTTCGACCAGCTTCAATGAGCATCCTGTTCTTACGTTCAGCAACTCCATTTTGTTGAGGAGTTCTAGCAGCACTGAATTGATGATCAATGCCTTTCTTTTAAACAGAACAGACCTAGTGTAGAGTTCTTAAATTCCGTACCATTATCACTTCTCAGTTTCTTGATCTTTAGATTGCACAAATTTTCCAGCTTGTCGAACAAGTAGATAAGGATTTCAGCAGTCTCATCCTTGGAGGCCAAAAAAATAAACCCAAGAGAACCTCGAGTAATCATCAGTGACCACCAAACAGTACCATGCCCAACCTATACTTTTCTTGCTCACAAGTCCAAATAAGTCCATGTGCAGTAATTCCAATGGCTTTTCAACAGAGTTGACCAGTTTTGACTTATGGGTCTTCTTGTGCTGTTTCCCTTTTTGGCAGGGAACGCAATGGTCATTAAGCCCGAATGATTGCTTCGGTACACCACGCACAAGATCATTTTTAACCAGATAATTCATCTTACGAAAGTGCAGATGACCCATTCGTCTGTGCCACAACAAGGATTCTTTTTCATTAGCCTTAGACAGAAAACACGTTTGCTGCTTTGTTTCAACAGTACGCATATCCAGAATGTATGTGTCTCTGTCTCGAGGTGCCCTCAGAAGCACCCACTCCTCGGGAATAACAAACTCAGGCTTCAGAATGCAACACTCACTTTTCGTGAAAACAGTAGTGTATGACTTATCACAAACTTGCGATACACTAAGAAGGTTGTGTTGCAGCTGTTCTACAAAATTAACTTTTTCAAAGCTCACTCTGCCGTTTGAGAGTGTGCCTTGGCCAGAAATTACGCCTCCTTTGTCACCAGCAAAAGCAACATATCCCCCATTATACGCATGAACATCGGAAAGCAGGGATATATTGCCGGTCATGTGCCGCGAGCAACCACTATCGATATACCATTTGCTATTTAGCACGGCTTCAGGTTGCTGCAACACCAAAAACAAAGAAGTTAATTAGTAACGGAGACCCAAGCCTTTACAGACTTGGATACTCCAGAAGCATCATCCACTATGATCATATCAGTCAAAATTTTGTTTTTAAACATATCCGAATTATTGATTGATGTGACACTGTTGGATGTAGAATCATTTGATGATTCTTTCACTTTCCAAACCTTTTTAGGTTTGGAAGGTTGCTTGTCAACAACATTGAGCTTAGCAATTGATGATTTGGTTGGCTCAACCTTGCTGAAATTCTTAGCGGGTGAGGGAGAACGTGAACCTTTAACTGAAGAATTTTTAATTTTAGAACTTTTAGGAACACCTTTCCCAGACCGCTTTTTAGCAAGCAACGGACAATCATTTATTAAATGACCTTGTTTCTTGCAGTAGAAACAAGATCTTTTCTCAACAGGTTGTTGAAATTTTGGAACAATCCTATGAGGATGGTTGAAAGAAGTATCAAAGGCACATGCACACTTATGTGAGCATGTTGAATTTGACACTTGTTTAGAGAAAACAGTAGATTTAGAAGAAGTTTGATGTTTTTTAATATTTTCTTTGATTTTCAAAATCTTTTTTTCAGGCTCAGCCTTAGCTTTGCCTTTTCCACTTAAAGCCATGACTGAAGATTCATTAGTTATAATTACATTGTTTAGCTTTACATTTTTCTTTTCAACCTTTGAGTACTCCTCTTCGGTTATATCCTCAATTTTAACAATCTCCTTTAAAATAACAGGAGAATCACTCGAAGCCTTGTTTACAACAGGCTCACAAACATCAGAAGGCTTAACTGACTCAGCCTTGACACAAACAGTAACTGATTCAACAGGTTTAACCTCTTGAGCCTTAACAATCTCAGGCTCACTAGGTTTTGCCTTAACAGGTTCAGGCTCACTAGTGCTGGGTTGATCAGCAGTTACTTTAATGTTTTCAGCCTGAATTTTCACAGGCTTACTTATTTTGACAGGAGCAAATTTCACTGGATTTATTGCCGTCTTTGAAAAATTACGCATAAATTCAGTGATGTCATCCTTAACAGGCATGGGAAAATAATTTTTAGGAGGCGGAACTTGATGAAAGCCAAGTCCAGCCTTGCTTTTCGTATCACTTCTTTGTGCCTGAAGGATCTCATCAAAGACTAGAGAGAAAGTTGAAAAGTTAGATAATTTTCTGTTCAACTCAAGAACTTCAGCATGAGAATCAGCAAGTTGTTTCTTTACGAAGGAAAGCATATTAACATAGCTTCCTATTTCATCTTGCTGTTCAAAAATTTTGGCTTTCAGCTCTTTCTTTTCTTCAAAAATAGCTTTTAGCTTTTTATCACAAACCTTATCATTATCTTTTAACATATTATTTGAAGCAGTTAATTGTTCTATGTTAGCGATAAGACGTTCATTTTCCTCTCTTAACCTATTCACTTGTCCTGTCAAATGAATGCATGAAATACAAGACAAAGGTTCATTATCAACCTCATGAATGTTGGCCATGAAAGCTTTGTTCTGTTGGTCATCATCAGCTTGTTCTGACCAGTCAAACGCTTCATCTGACAACATTAAGGCAGCCGATACCATTGCCTTTTCTTCAGCTTTAGCCTTCTCTGTAGGGTTGTTCTGAGAAGGCCTTGTGAAACCAGAGGAGGGCTGTCGTGTTTCACATTCACGAGCAAAGTGTCCATAGTTGTGACACTTATAGCACTTAACCTTGCTCTTGTTGAATCCCAGACCCTTATCATTCGGGTCCTCCAGCGATCTCTTTCCTGTTTTCTTAAAATAGGTCTTGGCTCTACGAGTAAGCATAGCCAAGTTCCACCTTAAGTCCATTCGTTCCAGTTCGTCATCATCTATTTGACGAAAATCTTCCTCTATCAAGTCCATGGAACCAGCTTTCTTGCAGAGAAAGTCATCATAGGCGGATAACAACGCCGAGAAAAGTGCAGCATGATCTTGTGTAGCTGCAGGAATAGGCCCTTGATGAGTTGGTGGTTGAAAGTAAGAACCACCAGAAGAAGCACTTGGTTGATGACTTGAAGAGCCACCAGTTCCACCAGCCAAGAATGCTGATCCAGATGTTCCGGTTGATGAAACATCCACTCCGTAGATCTTAGGATTTTGGACATTTGCAGTAGCTTTTGTTTCCTTCCTTTGCATGTCCAAAAGATCAGCTTCTAGCTGACCAATAAGATCATCAAGAGACATATTCAAAATGTCTGGATCCTTTTCCATCATTAAAACTCTTGTATCCCATTTATCAGGTAGAGATTCAAGAAGTTTTTTATTTATTTCGGTTTTGTCCAAAGTTATTCCCCCTTCTATTAACTCACTAACCAACTGTGAGTATCTAGAAAACAAGTCAGAAAGAGACTCGTTTGGAAGAATATCGAATACGTCGTACTGCTTCTTGACTAAACGCAACTTATTCTGTTTATATTGTTCACTACCGCCACATCTTTTCTCAAATGCCTTCCATAAATCATACGCAATTTCCAGATGTCGAAATTGCTTGAGGATTGACGGTGGTAATGCCATGATAATTGCAGAATGAGCCTTTTTATCATTTTCAAAGGCTTTGCGTTCCTCAGGAGTCATTCATTTAATTGGTTTTAATGGTGCAGAACCAGTATACACTCCCGGACTGACAGGACGTTCGTATCTTTCAGTCAAAGCAACCCACATCTCGGGATCATTAAAAGAAACAAACGCTTCAAAGCGTTGACGCCAATAAGCATAATCCATTCCTACAGTATACATGGGTGGTTTATTCGTACTTCCAACTTCAGAGTTTTGCTTGAGTAGATCTCCAACTCGTTGTAATGAAGAAGATGCCATTTTGATAACCTGCAAAACAAAACACACAAAGAACAAATAAAACTGTTATGTGTTGGGAAAAACAATGATCAAACCTAAGTTATAAATCTGAAGAGTCAAAATCTATCTCAGTTGTATTCAGGAAAAATTTAGTGAATTCCTGAGTCTGTGTTTCTGAGTCTGTGCTACACAGACTGAAGAATTGTTTCTGAGTCTGTGCTTCACAGACTGAAGAATCTCACAGACTGAAAGCCTTGCTCTTCCTGAAGACTTATGAATTCATCATCTGAAGAATGAAGATTGAAGACAAAAGACTTCACAGACTGAAGATCACAGACTGATGATCCCAGATTGAAGATCACAGACTGAGAGCACAGACTGAAGAGCACAGATTGAAGAATGAAAGTACAAGTGTACAGAAGATATTCTTCTCTCCTTAGGCTAGATACAACTGATAAGATGTTTGAGAAAGGTCAAACATCGAACAAAGGTTTTCTTCTCAGCAAAGAAACCTTTTACCTTTTGCTTTTTCTATTTCCAAGAAAAGCAAAAAGGGTAGAGTGCAAAGTTGCCCAAGATGAATGTGTTATCCCTTGGACAACTAACTGAGCTGGGTAATAGAAGTTGATACTCAACTCTATAAATGGCAGCTCAATAGCACTCTTCAAAGTATCCAAGTATCCAAGAAAACCAAGCACTCAAAGCAAAATAGTATACAAGACCTTTAAGCTTAGGCTCAAAGCATTACCACACTAACTGTTAAAGTTTGTAGTGATAATTGTATCTTAATATACTAATACTTGGATCGTATTCAAACCATTTGTATGGGTTTGAATACTTTGTCATCTGTGTGAGACAAATACTTTATTGTGAATAATACTTTGATTCATAATAAACTCTGTGTTAAAATTAATCTTGTTTTCCGCCTAGATTAATTTAAACTTGTTTGATATAAAACTTGGATATAAACTAACACGTTAAGATAACTGTTATTTAATCTGTATCTAAGTTTTGGGAACCTTGTGACCCAACAACTGGTATCAGAGCAAATAAAGATTTAATCTTTAACGATCAAAGGAACCCAGTTTATCAAACAATCATCTAAATCCATTTTTCTCTACATTTTCTTCCTTGAAAAATGACTTCTTCTATTGCTATGGCTGGGAAGGGAATTCCAATCTTCAATGGTGTAAATTTTACCCACTGGAAATTGAAAGCTGAATGGTTTCTTGCTAGCATTCATGATGAAATGCTTAGAGTCATTCAGGAAGGACCCATTATTCCTGGCAGAATAGTTCCTGCAACTTTAGATGCAAATGGTATTATTTTGACACCTGAAAAATTTGTTGAGGCTGCCAAAAGTACCTGGACTGATCTAGACAGGCAACTATATGCATTAGATTTTAAGGCCAAATCCATTCTGGGCAATGCAGTTACTGAGCCTATCTTTGCTAAGATATCTGGCTGCAAAACTGCTAAAGCCATATGGGATATGCTAACTGACCAATATGATGGTGTAAGTTTAGTACAATCCCAAAAGAAGAAGAATCTCATCAGAAATTATGAGAACTTCTCTGCTGGCCAAAATGAGTCATTATCTGATATTCATACCAGATTTCAGATCTTAATCAATGATCTTGAAAGGTATAATATCATCAAGGGACAGTTTGAAATCTGTGCAAAATTTGTTGATGTCATTCCAAACACTTTTTTTGAAGTTATCACTTCATTAATTGTAAGTGAAAAATTGGAGACATATGATCTCTCTGGCTTGTTTGGACTTCTACTAAATTTTGAAGAAACCAAAGCCAGAAAGGATCTAAATGCCAAAAGGATTGCAAAAGATCCATCTGCTGCCCTTGTTGCAACAATAAGGAAAAATAGAGAACTTTTCTCTAGAGCAGATTATCATCTTACTCTTACAGACTCAGAATCAGATGATGAAACTGAGTCTCTAGAAGCTGAAATGGCATTGCTAGCCCAAAGGTTAGAAAAAGCAAAATTCAAAGGTTCAAAGGTTCAAAGGTTCAAAAGGAAGGCCAACTTTTGATCCTAAGAAAGCTACTTGCTATAAATGTGGGCAAGTTGGTCATATTTCTTCTGACTGCAGAGTGAAGATTGCAGAATCTTCAAGTTCTAATAAGTGGGAAGAAAAGGCCAAGAAGTACAAGAAAAAGTACTTCAACTCCAAGAAAATTGGAGAGAAACAAAAACCAAAGAAACTAGAGAAAGCTTTGGTTGTTGAACAATGGATAGATGAAGAATCTTCATCATCTGAGGATGATGAAGATATGTGCTTAATGGCTATCACAGAGAGCCAGTTTGACAAAGATGTCAAATTTGCAGAAAAGGCATGTGTTCATCGAGAATGGGACAGAGGATCTGCTTACAATGTAAATCATTTTAAACTTTACTATAGTGATGCAGAAAAACAGAAAATGTTTGAACACATCTATGTAGATTTTTTGAAAAGACTGGAGAAAATACAAGATTTAAAAACCAAACTCAGTCAAGTTCAAAAAGATCTACAATCAAAAGTGAATGAAATAAACCAAAATAAACAGTACAAACTTGAGCTTGATGCTCAATATGACCTTCTCAAAAAGATCAAGCTGGAAAAAGAAGCTTATAAAAACAAAGCTGATCATTATGAAAGGATTTGTAAATCTTGGTGTATTTCATCACTTAAAAATGTGGACTGTTTATCCAAACAGATTCCAGCTCAGATACAAGCGGTCATAGGTGATGAGTTTGATCTTAAATGTCACATAAATTCAGAACTAAACTCAAAACCTGCTATATTTGTACCTGAGATTTTACCTCATACTTTTAGTCATACTGTGGGAGACAAAGTTATATTGACAAATGCTTTTGTTAGACCAAAAATAGTTGCTAAAGAACTAGTATATGAGACAGAGCCAGACTCTGAAGAGCCTGAACTTATAATCACTAATGAATCTTTAAAAACTATAGAACTTGAAAAGAAAAGATTTATAAAAGGCAAAGTTAATATTCCCACAGTACCATCTTTAAAAAGACAAAAAGAGGTAAAAGGAATCAAGAATAAACAGAAAGGTTACAATGTGTTTGAACCTTCCATATCTCAGTCTGTATCTGGTCTAGACAAAAATATGCCAAATGACAAATCTAAAGGCATATATCTCAGTCTGTGAGATATATCTGTCAGTCTGGAAAAATCAATTTTCAGTCTGGCAAACTTAACTCCAAATCTGTTTGTGTTAACACTCAGTCTGACGATAAAAAGTCAAATCTTAACAACCAGACTGAGACCATTAAGCTGCTTAGTGAAAACTTAATGAAGTTAACCACAGATTTTAAAACATTTGTTGAGTCAAAACAAGAGTTTAACAGAGGATCTAGTGCAAATAATAACCCAAAATCCAAAAGGACCATTATGTTGAACAGAAAATGTTACAACTGTGGAAATCTGGGACATGAAGGTATTAAATGCACAAAGTCCATTCTTAAACAGCCAAAGGCTGCTTTGATCAAACAAATGTCATCTACAAACAACAAAATCAAAAATAGAGAGGTTAAAAGTCAACTTCACAGACTTAGCACCAAAACTACTAAAGAATTGACTCCAACCAACTCTAAAGAACCCATCAAAAGATGGGTTCCCAAAAGTAACTAATCGATTTTGTTTGTCTTGTGCAGGGTAACAGCAAATGGTACCTAGACAGTGGATGCTCAAGACACATGACAGGTTTCTTGAAGAATCTGTCAGAGTTTGTAGAAGAAGAAAGACCTTTTGTCAAATATGGTGACAACTCTGTTGCCAAGATAAAAGGTTATGGTGTGGTGAAGGCTGGCAACATCAGAATAACAAAGGTGGCCTATGTTGAGGGATTAAAGCATAACCTGCTTAGTGCTAGCCAGATTTGTGATGATGATGGTGAAATCAGAATCAGAAAGAAGGCTGCTGTTATCTATAATTCCAAAAGCAAACCTATATTAGTTGCCAAAAGAGAAAGAGATATCTATCTCTTGGATCTTTCTTCTACAGACAACAATGTAGAGACCTGTCTCTATACTCAGTCTATGCCAGAACTAAGCTGGCTATGGCATAGGAGGTTATCCCACCTGAACTTCAAAAATATTAACCTCCTGTCAAAGAAGAAACTGGTTAGAGGTCTGCCTGATGTTACATTTGCAAAAGACAAACTTTGTCCTGCATGTACACTAGGGAAACAGACCAAGAACCATTTTCCATCCAAATTGTTAGCTACAATTGATCAACCACTGCATATGCTCCATATGGATCTGTTTGGACCCATGAGCATTAGCAGTTTGGGTGGAAAGAAATATACACTTGTGGTTGTGGATGGATACACAAGGTATACTTGGGTCATCTTTCTTAAGGCTAAAAGTGATGCTCCTGAAGAGATTATTAATCTAATCAAGAGGGAAGAATTGCAAAAAGATGCACCTGTCAAGCAACTCAGGAGTGACCATGGTACAGAATTTAAGAATTCTACTCTCATTGAATTCTGTACTGACAAAGGCATTATTCAAAACTTTGCCTCTGTCAGAACTCCTCAACAAAATGGTGTTGCTGAGAGAAGAAATCGTACACTCATAGAAGCTGCAAGAACCATGTTATGCCATGGTCAAATGAAGATTCATTTTTGGGCAGAAGCAGTTAACACTGCCTGTTATACCCAAAATAGATCTATTTTGGTCAAAAGGCATGGCAAAACTGCATATGAGCTGTATCACAAGAAGGTTCCAACCATCCATTATTTCCAGACCTTTGGAAGTAAATGCTACATTCTCAATCAAAGAGATCAATTAGCAAAGATGGAACCTAAGTCTGATGAAGGAATATTTGTTGGCTATTCATCTATCTCAAAGGCCTACAGAGTCTACAACAACAGAAGGAATAAAATTGAAGAAACTATCAATGTCACCTTTGATGCTTCCTCTGCTAATGATGAACATGTTTCTCAGTCTGATGTTCATTTGTTGGAAGATTTATCTGTTGTGGGATCTGAATCTCAAATCCCAGTTGTTGTTAACCAACAACAGGACTCTGAAAGTGATAATGAAGATGCTCAACCTGCTCATTCAATGACAGTACCTTCATCAACAGAAGATGAATCTGTGTCCAGAGATTCAAATTCTTCTGATACATGTGTTCAGTCTGGTAGTTTTCAGTCTGTGAACTCTACAGACTCAGACTTGCCCTATGTAGAAGATGATGCAGAACTCAGTCATGCTATTCTTCCACCAAATGAGAATGATTTACCATTCAATGATGAATCATTTCTAGGAGTCAAAGAACACAAGTATCATCCAATTACAGAAATAATTGGAGATTATGTTTCTGGTGTACAAACAAGAGCTCAAGTATCAAGCTCACCTACTGCAAATTTCTGTTTCTACACAAACTTCCTGTCAATCATTGAACCAAAGAAAGCTGAAGAGCCTTGAAAGATGATGATTGGGTTGAAGCAATGCAGGAAGAGTTAACAGAATTTGATAGAAACAATGTTTGGACCCTAGTTCCTGCTCCAAATGGGAAAACCATTATTGGAACTAAATGGGTTTACAGAAACAAGATGGACAAGGATGGAGTGATAATAAGGAACAAAGCAAGGCTAGTTGCTCAAGGCTACAAGCAGGAAGAAGGCATTGATTATGATGAAACCTTTGCCCCTGTAGCCAGAATTGAAGCAATACGGTTATTCTTGGCATATGCTGCATTCAAGGACTTCAAAGTCTATCAAATGGATGTCAAGAGTGCATTTCTGAATGGCAACTTACAGGAGGAAGTCTATGTGAAACAACCTCCAGGTTTTGTAAGTTCCACTTTTCCAAATCATGTCTATAAATTGCAGAAAGCACTATATGGACTAAAACAAGCTCCAAGAGCTTGGTATGACACCTTATCATCCTATCTTCTTAGTAATGACTTTACTAGAGGATCAATTGATAAAACTTTGTTCTTCAAAAGGAACAAGGCAGATGTCATACTAGTCCAAATCTATGTTGATGATATTATATTTGGGTCTACTGATGAAAAATTGTGTAAATGGTTTTCAAACTTAATGTCAAAACAGTATCAAATGAGTATGATGGGTGAATTAACATACTTTCTTGGTCTACAAGTACATCAGAAACCTGATGGTATCTTCATCAACCAAGGTAAATATGTCAATGACCTACTTACTAAATATTCTTTAAAGGACTGTTCAATTATGAAAACACCAATGAGCACTGCAGATAAGTTGGATAAAGATCAGTCTGGCAAGTCAGTCTGTCAAACCACTTATAGAGGTATGATAGGATCTCTACTATACCTCACTGCAAGTAGACCAGATATCATGTTCTCAACATGTTTGTGTGCTAGATATCAATCTGAACCTAAAGAATCGCATCTAAAAGCTGTAAAAAGGATTTTTAGGTACCTAAAAGGTACTCCCAACCTGGGTCTTTGGTATCCCAAAGACTCTGGTTTTGATCTAATTGGATATACAGATGCAGATTATGCAGGTTGTAAATTAGACAGGAAAAGCACTTCTGGTGGATGTCAACTGCTAGGTGGCAAACTAGTCAGTTGGTCAAGCAAAAAACAGAATTCTGTTGCTACATCCACTGCAGAAGCAGAATATGTGGCTGCTGGTAGTTGCTATACTCAATTGCTATGGATGCAACATCAACTAGCAGACTATGATTTGGTGTTTACAAGAACTCCAATCATGTGTGATAACCAAAGTGCCATTGCCATCACTGAGAATCCTGTGTTTCACTCCAGGACAAAGCATATTGAGATCAGACATCACTTTATCAGAGATTGTGCTGAGAAAGGTAAAGTGACTCTCAAATATGTGCCCACAAATGACCAATTAGCAGATATCTTTACTAAACCTTTAAATGAAGATAGATTTTTGTATCTGCTTGGTCAACTAGGAATGCTCAACCCCTAGTAAAACCTTGAATCTGTATGATTCAATTCTCAGTCTGTGTCTGCTTTTCAATCTGTATAACTGTATTCTCAACTACATACAATCAAAAAGCACTGACTAAGAGATGTTTTTGTACATACTTTCTAAGAAAATACCAAAAAGATTTTATAACTTATGTTATTTTCTCTCAGTCTGACTGATTATATGTTTCAGTCTGTGTGACTTCTTCCAGATTAGCTACACAGACTAACCATATTCATTCAGACTAGACCCTCTATTTTTGTGCTTTATTAATTCATAAGGTTAGTATTTTAGTACTGTTAGTATTAATACTGCCAGTTACTTTTAGTACTGCTGGTTAATACTGATAAGACTTTTTAATACTGCCCTCATGAATTCGTATTTTAGCACTGTTAGTATTAATACTGCTAGTTACTTTTAGTACGGCTGGGTTAATACTGATATTTTTTAATGCTGCTGGTAAAGATTGGTACAATTAACACTGTTAATGTAGCAAGTTACTACTGTTAGTTAATTTTAGTACTGCTTTGGCAAGTTACCACTGTTAGTTAACTTTAGTACTGCTTTCGCAAGTTACCACTGTTAGTTGATTTTAGCACTGCTTCGGCAAGTTACTACTGTTAGTTAACTTTAGTAATGCTTTCGCAAGTTACCACTGTTAGTCAATTTTAGTACTGCTTTCACAAATTAGTACTGTTAGCTATATCAATCTGTTACCACTGCCGGCACAACCTTCTTTTATTTTTTATTATTTTATTTTTATTTTTATTTTCTTTAATAAAAATAAATAAACAACAATATCTTTGCATTTAATGCTAATACCACTTTTATGGTAATAATCATTAAAAGTTTTGACACTTGTTGTCTATTTATCTGCTCAATACAAAAAGTGCACGTGCTTCAGCGTTACTGTTGCAGAGAAAGGGATAAACCGTCAAGTGGGTCCCATTTAACGGAAATTTAATTTCTTCAAATACCCACTTCTGTTTTCCCCTTTTTTCTTCACCTGTCTTGCACATCCATAATTACACAGAGTTTGTAAGCCCTAAACTAAATCGCTCAACCATTTTCGAAATCAATCTCAAAAATTCTTCATTTAAAATGGCTGATCAATGGGCTTACACGGCACCTGCCAACATCGCTGCGGCTAAACACTTCAAACAGGGTAAACAGGTAAAACTATGTATAAATAACCAAGTTGCTACCGTTTCCCTTCCTGACTCTAAAAAGAATAAAGGGTTTGAGGAACTAACTGCTTTTAAGTCTGCTCATCCATTAAGGGGAGCATTCTTTAACTCAGTCCCTCAAATATACCCACATTTTTTAATGGAATGGTGGTATACTTGCTCCTCAAACTGTACCAATACTGCAATTACTGGTACTATTGATCATGGTAAACGGGCAGTTACCATTGATCAGGAGCTAATTAGGAATGTCTTAGACTTGCCTTTGGGAAATAATTTTTAACCCATTCCAACCAAAGAAGCAGCAAGGGCTTCTCTTACTTTGGTTGGATATACCAAAGAAAAAGGCACCATCTTGATGTCAAGATTCACCCCCAGATAGAAATTTTTAATCTCTGGCATCATTAGAAGTCTAGGAGGAAAATCTGGTAGCACAAGGGAGTTAAACGAGTTTGAAACTCAACTGTTGAGCTCATTCATCACAGGTTTCAACATCAACTTTGCAGAGTTGTATTTTAAAGAAATTTTAAAACTAGTGAATGAGTCACAGAGAATTTTTAATGTACCTTTTATAAGGTTACTCTCCATGTGCATCCAATCCAGATTAACTGGGTCTGTGTATATGTCTTTTAATAACAAAACTGCAGATATACCCGTACCTGTGCTCACATATAAAGTGTTCAACCATCCGGTTCCACTTTCTGGAGCGCCTATCACTGCTGCTATGCAGCAATGGATTGATCACCCATATGTTGCTTCTGCATCTATGGAGGGTGATAGTTCAGGTGATAGTGAGGGTACTGAGACCCAGGCTGTTGAAGATCGTGTGGCTGAAGCAGAGCACACAGACTCCAGGGATACAGACTCAACTCAGTCTGTGCACTTGGAGTCAGACTCAAACATTCCTGAGTCTGTTCCATCTTCAACAGCAGATGCAGGTAGTACTTCTTCTTCATCTGAGGACATGGATATAGATCAACCTTCTTATCCTAGCCCATCCTCACCCACAAAAGAGAATCACAAACAAACCAACCCAGATGAGTCACCACTCACTTTGGAGGAATCACCAGACTCAACCCCAAAAAGTATAGCACAAGTGGAATCATCATCCATGGAATTGGATGTCAATAGAACACCTTCCAGTGTTGTAGTCCATTCCACTGCAGCTCTGCTAGAGTCTGTGGTGCCAATGGCTACCCAACTGACCCAACCTACACCTAGTTTAGTCAGCTTGGATACCCACATTACTGCTACTACACTGACCCCTGTAGTATGCATTGAATAAGATGCTCCAATCCTGAGCACTACCACCCCCCTCTTTACCCCACTCACAATGGTTGAGCCCATAATGACCACTAGTCCTGTACTAGTTCACATTCCAGTGAGTCCTTTCTTACACCCCTCTGCACAGATCGACAATGCCCCAGTCATGTCACAGACTGAGGTACAGATCTCCTCTTCTTTGCCTGATGAACTACCATCTTATCACCAGATGGTTAGTGAAGGCATACCAACTTCCACATCAGTTGCCAGTGATACTGTTCCATTACACCAGGGACTGTTTGAGGCAACAGGTGCAACACAATCATTTCCCAGTGATATCTTATCCTATCACTGGATTAGATCTGAGGGAACAACTACACCACTCAATGCCTATGATCGCTTTTCCATGCACAGGACACAGAGTGAGGCAAAGAGTGCAACCCCAAAAGATTCCAGTGATCTTGCTCAGTCTCAACATGAGTCAAGTGAGGAACACATACGATCACCAAATTCTAACCCTTCCAACCAGACCCAGTCTGTGCCTTCTAGTACACTTAATGATGTGCTTTCTGCCATTAACAAGTTATCTGAATGGGTACAGACTGAGTTCAATAATAATAAGAAAGAGCTAGAGAAGATGAAGCATCTAGTCTCTACTAAGGTGGATAAAGTGGATATGCTGGAGGAAAAGGTATCCAATAGGTTAGATGAAATGCAGACCACCCTCTCAAACTTAGTAGATGATGTCAAAAAGGGGGAGAAGATGAAGTATGGGTCTGTAGAAGCTAAAACCTCAAAAGATAAAGACTTAAATAATAAATCCTTAGATTTAGGGGGAGATAGCAGTGAGGGAGATGAGGGAGATGATGGGCCCGAAGGTGCTAGGGTGAAGTCTCAGACTGAAGCTCAGTCTGTGCCACAGACTGAAAATATGAGTGCACAGACTGAGGGGGAGCAAGAAGGATTGCAGGCAGGTGAACATACTGAGATGGTTGCACAGACTCAGGGGGAGTCATCCATTGTCTTACACATAGACCCAATTGCAACTATCTCAGCCCAAGGTCAGATGGAGTTGAAGAGACCAAGGGAAGAAGATGAAGATGTTCAACCACTACACATCAAAAGAGCCAGAAAGACAAAAAGAATGGCCAGGAGGATTCCTGAAAGGGATATCTTTGATTCCCAACCAAAGATGAAGGGGATCAAGACCTGGGATCAGTTTGTGAAGCTGGCTGAAGAACAGGACACTGATGGTGAAGATGATGATGCCATTAATCCTAATTGTAGTTCTGAGTCTGAGGTATTTAGAAGATCAGATGATGATGAAGATGATGCTACTTTTGGAGGTGTAGATGAAGGTGCCTCAAAAGTCAAGACTGGAGAGTCTAAGTCTGTGCCTTCTGAACCTGCACAGACTGAGACACAACATCAATCACAGACTCAGAGCTCAGAGCAACCAGCAGCAAGCACTGATGCTCTAATTATCAGTGCTGAAGCCATCCAAGCTGAAGCCAATCTTGCTAGACCAACCACAACAACCAGAACACTGCCTCCAGGTAGAAGTGAAATTGAAGATAGAATGCAATGGAGAAGTGCTCACCTGATTAGCATTTATCCTGGGTCAAGCTCTACCATGGAAGAAGTTATGGATAAGGGTAAGGGCAAGGAGATTGCCTTATCCAAGCAGGAAAGGTTAAGCAAGATCAAGAAGATGGTGGATGATCATGCTGCTGGCACAAGAAATCCTGAACTGACAAATCTACAGGATGAACTCTTGCAACAAGAAGCTACTGCTCAAGGCATGTCTTTAACTGAGTACTTAAATGTACTAACTGAAGAAGAGCAGAAGCTGAAGGAAGCAAGATTTGTTGACATGCTCTCCAAAGAATTAGAAGATGAAGACTGTTCACAGACTCAAACCAGAAGAAGTCAAGTTGAGCAACAAATCAAGGAAGATGAAGAGCTATCAACAATGTTACAGAAGATAGAGAGCCTGAAGCCAAAGCTACAAGCCACTTTCCAAAAGTCAAAGCTCAAGCAGAAGATTAGAGAATGTCATCTGAACAAGATTGGACAGAAATTGAAGCTGGAGCTGACTTTGACCAAGAGCAAGAAGATGGTATGGGTGGATGAACTGTACACTCTAGGGCTTAAGGAATGGCAATCCATTGCCAATCTTTTGAAGAGTGAAGCTGACAAGGATCTGAAGAAAGAAGTTCTGGATGAGCTATCTTACCTGATTGAGCTAGTTCTCAGTCTGGGGCTCATCTCAGAAGAAGAGTACAAGTTGTTTTGCATAGCAAACAATTTTGTAATCAAGAAGAAGTCAGGTGGGTTATCCACAGAGAATGAGCAGAGAAGGGAGCATCCTATACCCAAAGGTATTGTTTTCATAGATAGATCTTATGTACAGACTGACAACATTGAAGGTCTGTGCTATAGAGATATCAATGGGATAGAATGCTTCCAGGATCAGAATAGGTTATATGGAGAGTCTCTGCTGCACTGCATTGCCCTGCTGAAGGAATGCAAACATTCTCAAGCCAGACCATTCAGAAGAAGACTGATTAGCTGGTTATTCAACAACCTTTCCCAAATCAGGATGATGATTGGACTTGAAGATATCTGCAAGAAGATCATCCTAGAGTATCAAGAATTTGAAGACAAATCTGATAAGGAAATGGAAACACTGTTGAAGAGGAAAGTGGAAAAGATGAAAGAGATCAAGGCTCGGAGAAAGGACTGAAGATTGTTATATTTATATTATTTACAATCTTATGTAATAATTGTAATATTTTTGTATACTAACTATGACTTTGACTTTATATATATAAGTCTAAGATTCATAAGTTATGTTGTACTTTAGTATTTATTATTTCTCCATTATCTTTTGTAAATAGATTTTGACATCATCAGATAGGGGGAGATTGTTGGGAAAAACAATGATCAAACTTAAGTTATAAATCTGAAGAGTCAAAATCTATCTCAGTTGTATTCAGGAAAAACTTAGTGAATTCCTGAGTCTGTGTTTCTGAGTCTGTGCTACACAGACTGAAGAATTGTTTCTGAGTCTGTGCTGCACAGACTGAAGAATCTCACAGACTGAAAGCCTTGCTCTTCCTGAAGACTTATGAATTCATCATCTGAAGAATGAAGATTGAAGACAAAAGACTTCACAGACTGAAGATCACAGACTGATGATCCCAGATTGAAGATCACAGACTGAGAGCACAGACTGAAGAGCACAGATTGAAGAATGAAAGTACAAGTGTACAGAAGATATTCTTCTCTCCTTAGGCTAGATACAACTGATAAGATGTTTGAGAAAGGTCAAACATCGAACAAAGGTTTTCTTCTCAGCAAAGAAACCTTTTACCTTTTGCTTTTTCTATTTCCAAGAAAAGCAAAAAGGGTAGAGTGCAAAGTTGCCCAAGATGAATGTGTTATCCCTTGGACAACTGACTGAGCTGGGTAATAGAAGTTGATACTCAACTCTATAAATGGCAGCTCAATAGCACTCTTCAAAGTATCCAAGTATCCAAGAAAACCAAGCACTCAAAGCAAAATAGTATACAAGACCTTTAAGCTTAGGCTCAAAGCATTACCACACTAACTGTTAAAGTTTGTAGTGATAATTGTATCTTAATATACTAATACTTGGATCGTATTCAAACCATTTGTATGGGTTTGAATACTTTGTCATCTGTGTGAGACAAATACTTTATTGTGAATAATACTTTGATTCATAATAAACTCTGTGTTAAAATTAATCTTGTTTTCCGCCTAGATTAATTTAAACTTGTTTGATATAAAACTTGGATATAAACTAACACGTTAAGATAACTGTTATTTAATCTGTATCTAAGTTTTGGGAACCTTGTGACCCAACATTATGCGACACAAGGGTTGTGTCGCTAAGTCAACTGGCGACACAAAGGATGTGTCGCAAAGAGATTTGTATCAGTTAAACAGGAGACACAAGGTTTGTGTCGCAAACTTTTATGTCGCAATTTTAACTTGTGTCGCAGTCTTTGTGTCGCAACTTTCAAACTTGTGTCGCTTTCTTTGTGTCGCAAATTTTAATCTTGTGTCGCTTTCTAGTGTCTCTTAAAACCTACACGCGACAGAAGATTGTGTCGCAGAAACCCTAAAAGCGACAGAGGTTTTGTGTCGCAGAAACCCTAAATGCGACAGAGACTATGTCGCTGCTTGTGTCGCAATGTCGTGGAGAGCTGCGGCAGAAAACCCTAAAATTCGCAAACTTCCGTAACCCTAACGAAAAACCACGAACAATGGACGAATGTAATTACCAAAAACTTCCAGAAAATTTAGAATATTGATCCTTAACCCGAAATGCAAAGATTTAATTCCAAAAACTAGTCGATTTTAACCGAAAACACGTACTAACACGATCCGATAACACCAATCCGTAAATTATGGCTCTGATACCACTTGTAGGTTCCCTTGTCTCGGACCTAAACTACAGGTGACTTTGTTGTACTAAGTACAGACCTGAAACCTTTAGTTTTGCCAATGGGCTCAAACTTGTTTTGCTCATACTAAGGGATCTTCTGTTGTACTAAGTACAGATCTAGAACCACTAGTATCTTCAAAACATGTTTGATGTTTGTCAAGCCTTAAAATTACTCAAGGATATGTTATATGTTACGAAAAGTGCATCATTTAATAACCTCTGAAAAGGCATCGGAAAGACAATCAAGATATCTTAGGTAAGCTGAAGAGTCGGAAAGACAATCAAGCTTGACGAAAGAAGCGAAAGAACTGGAAGGCGTCGAAGGAAAAAGATATATCCGGCTGCAAAATGCATACAACAGATTCCTCTGAAAACTATGCCTCAAGATATCTTAGGTAAGCTGAAGAGATGGTCTGTAGATTCAATGACTGGAGAAGCTCTCATGTTTGAACATGATGACGAAGTTGAAGATGAAGACAGAGAGATCTTAAAGATTTATGATCGACGACATCTAATGAACTTATCAAGGGCTGACCTATTAATATTACACAAGAATAGGATCACGGCAATTGAAGGATGAGAAGATGTTGCTCGAGATTATCAGTCAATGGTGAAGACATGCATTAAGCTGAAGATATATGCAGGTAGCAAAATTTACAAGTGATTACGAAAGACAATTTGAAGACAAAGACTTAAAGATGCTAGAGCTATTGTCAAGGGGGAGTCTGTTGAGACATGTTTTGTGACAACAGATCTAGCTTGTAATAGCGTGAAATAGTACTTTTAGTAATTGTAATCAAGCGTGTACATTGGTTTTGAATTGTAAATGAAATATATTGCTTGGTAAACATTTTAGAGTTAAATATCAAAATGTTGAAAAATATTGACCAAGGTTGACCGCGAACCGAGTCAGTTCGCAAGACAAAAATGGCCTGCGAACCGAGTCAGTTCGCTGGGCCAATATGGGCTGCGAACTGAGTCAGTTCGCAGAGCCCAGTGACCTGCGAACCGAGACGGTTATATATGCAAATTAGGTTTTAAACCTAAAGAATTTTTGCCAATTCTGATATCCGTGCCTCCTGCGATTCCAGAGACTTCTCCAACATTCTAAAGGCTAGGTATTGATCGTTAACATTCGTTATAATCGATACGAAGCAATTAGACAATTGATTCACTAATATATTGCGAAAGAGTTCGTTATAGACCCTATAACTAGTATTGAGGGATTCCGCACCTTAATACCGTAGATAACCTCGTTATCGATCCGCCACAACCGGACTTACAGGTATGTTGTGGATAAAGTGTGATCATTGAGATACAAGAGTATTCAATGATCACACTAAATGGTGGAATTCAAGGGTGACATTGAGACTTGAGAAACCTCAAAGGTTTTATACAGGACTCAGTACGTGATCGCGTAAGCGTCACGCGATTGCGTACCTATTGAAGAAAGTGAATCAGAAGCTTTTACTTTGTAGGTACGCGATCGCGTAGCCTTACCAGGATCGTGTACCTTGTACTAAAATTTAAACAGAAACTTTTCATGTATTGAGTACGCGATCGCGTACCCTTGGTAGGAACGCGTACTTCCAGACTATGTAATATACGCGATCGCGTAAGCATCCCAGGATCGCGTATACTATAAAAAAAAATTAGGGGCGTTTCAGGTCATGTTTGGGATTCTATTCGGCCGAGAGGTAGCGTGGTGGAATGGGCTCCTGTTGTGTGGTTTTCTCGTTGCATTCCTAGGCATGTCTTTCATATGTGGCTCGTCTTAAGAGGCAGACTGAAGACCCAAGACCGTTTGAGGCAGTGGGATGTTGGTCCTTCTGTTGATTTAGCCCTGCTGCGTTGTCAGCTGTGTGGCTCTTGCCAGGATTCTCATGCCCACCTTTTCTTTGAATGCTCCTTCTCCTCACAGATTTGGTTCAGGGTTATTAGCCATGCGTAGCTGCAGATTATGTCGGATAGACTTCAAGTTTTTATGCCTTCTCTTTTATCGGCGATAGGTCCGAAAAATATTGACCATGTTGTGTCTCGTCTGGTGATGGCTGCTACGGCATACTTCATTTGGCAAGAACGTAATTTTTGGCTCTTTGACAAAGGCAAGAGGTCCTGCAAGGAGATGGCTGACGCTATCATCAACACGATTAGGCTGAAAATGGTTTCCTTTCCTTTCAGACCTTCGTATCGTGCTCTCCGTGATATGGAGAGATGGAAGATCCCGAAAGGGGTGTGTTCTTCTTCTAGTTAATCTTTTCATCATGCGAGTGTAGTGGATTATTGCTTGGTTAGAGTTTGTTTGTTGTTGTCTCACAGTTGTGCTTATAGCTGGTTGTCATATACAAGGCTTGTCTTGTGTATGCACTTAGTCTTTCCTATCTGTTAGATCAACTCTTTGTGGTGCTGCCACAATTATTGTATTTGTAACGCTTATCATTCTTAATAATATTTGCCGGGGTCTTTTCCCCTTTAACAAACTAAATCACCAGTCAAGGTTGTGTAGAAGATTTACCCGGCTAAATCTTTCAAACCATGTTCAAACATGGTTTGTGCGAAAAAGATTTCACAGTTACCAATTATTCTCTACACAAGAATAAGTGGTATTCTAAGAAATCAAAATCAACCAAATTATACGATAATCATCAAAATGTTGATTGTTATGATTCCGAAGATTTTAAACGCGCCAAAAGATCGGTTTCAAGATGTCAAAAGCCAAAAAGAGCTTCAAAACCGATACAATTACTTGAACCTAGACAAAAAAAAAAATCTTTCACATACTCGAGACAACAAATGTTTGCTCTTGCACCACCATGTCCTATCCATAGGGTGCAGAGACGAAAAGCACCACCATCTCCTATACATATGGTGTAGAGACGGAAAGATTTTGTTCATTTCACCCTAAAGATAACTCCTTCACAATTGATTCCACGGAAACTATTTAGAAAATGTAAATCTCTATAATAGGATCTAGAACAAAATCACGATTACTTGAATACAGAATCTCCAAATAATCGATCAATCCGTGAATAAATGCAATGAAACAGTGATACACACGATGTAAATAGATTTTTCCTTTTCTATTAATTCAATCTCAATTACAGACTCAACTATCACACACAAACGCTCTCAACAATTTCGCACAAACTCTCTCAAACATGCGTACCTAAATCGACTCTGGAGACACATATATATAGACATTGTTCATGCGAACTAGTGTTGCGAACTTAACAATGTCTGCGAACTTAATCATAAGTTCGCATGACAAGTTCGCATAATGTAGGTTCCCACTACCGGACCTAAATCAGATCGTTGACCTCGATTGTAAGCGCAGAATACAAACAAACGAGTATTGAACGTTTAATCGATTCACACAAATACAACCAATCTGTATAAGCTTTTGTATATATTAATCACTGAATATAGAAGCTTTACAAACTCTCACACCTTTCCTCTGCTCTCGAAAACTCGACTGACCAACTCACCAACTCAACCACAAAAAACCTTCCAAAAACGAAACCCTAACTCGATATAAATACTAACCCTACTAGACCCTACGACACAAGCCCTATGTCGCAGGCCCAGCCCATTGCGACACTGCCCTTTGTGTCGTTATAGCGACACAGGCTTTGTGTCGCACGAACAGTATATTTTGTATATTCTATATTTACATTTCGTTTACAGACTCGAACATACAAACTCAACACTTCACATACTTAGACTAATTGACTTTGACAATTATAAATGTTTGACCAAATGACTGACACACATTATGCACCAACACATAATGCTAAGTTCGCATAATGCTAAGTTCGCATAATGCTAAGTTCGCATAACATATTACAAAAAATGCTAAGTACAAAAACTCTAATTCTTTAATCTTCAAAACCAATCTTCAACACAAGATGTCTGACACACGATCTTATATCAACAAACACCCCTTGACAGAAGCTTGGTTTGATTGTCTATTATTCAGTGCCAGCTACTAGGAAGGTTGCTTCCAGCGTGAATACCCTTTGCGTAGCAAAACTTCAACTACCCTCTGAAACTTCAATGCCTGATTCTCGACCTCTTGATTGTAGATGATCATATTTCTGTGACACCCGGTGAATTAGGCCGTCGTTAGTGATTAATCGTAATTTGTTATCCCTTGTAATTAGTGTGAAATAGGACTAATTACGGAACATTTTGTATATTATATTATACACTCATACGAAATTTAATTTTTAATTACACAATTTCAATCGGATGGAGTCCGACTCGATTTATATGGACGTTGGTGAAAACCCTTTTCATAAATAATGTAAACCTATTTTATAATTTAATAGTAGTTATTTACCCTATATTATTATTAGGTATAATAATATACGAACACTCGACGTTTTCATGCAAAACGTACGATACGTAACGCGAACCCGCTCGAAATCGTGATGAAAACATAATTTAAAATGTAACAATCTTAATTTAAACAAACAATTGAATTAAAATAAAAGAGAAAAGTAAAAGAGATCAGGTGGAGCCCACCTTGGTTAAAAGTCTCACACAACCTAGACACCCTAGACCGGCCCCATACATTCCCCAATGCAAAGTTATCATATTGGTTACTTACACACACAACCTAATCTTTCATTAGTCAAAACTTTCAGAACTTTAACCAAAACTTTCTCTCATTTCTCTTCTCACAACAAACACAAACAGAAAGCAGTTTCTTTCATTTTACTCTCAAATCTCACCAAAAACCACAAGAAAGTTAACGGAGAATTAGGAGTCAAGCTTCACGATTTTTCACTCACAGCTTACTCATCGCATACTTTTCTGGTAAGAACACACTTTCTTCAAACTTTCCTTGTTATTTGTAAGATTTTGTGGATTTAATGTGCTAGCAAGTTCACTCACAAGGTCCGAAATGAAAACTTACTTGAAACTACCTTAAAAACAAACATTTTAAAAGTAACCTCCCGGGAAATCGTTGTATTTCTGCCCCAAGAATCGAACACCTTCGGGTTTGTCAAAAATTTATAAAACTTACTTTTCACAAAGTATTGAAACATTGAGATTTAAAGTGTAAGGATTTCGGATAAAGATAAGAACGTTAGACCTTGTCATAAAAACCCTCCAATACAGACTGAAAGCTGAGTCTGTGAGCTCAGTCTGTGGACTTAGCGACACTAGCTTTAGTGTCGCAGCAATCGATCTCAGTCTGTGAAGCCTTCGTTCTGTGATTATAGCGACACAACCTTTATGTCGCAAAACCCTTGAGTTTGAGTCTGTGCCACCCAGACTGAAGCTTAGCGACACAACCTTTATGTCGCAAAACCCTTGAGTTTGAGTCTGTGCCACCCAGACTGAAGCTTAGCGACACAACCTTTATGTCGCAAAACCCTTGAGTTTGAGTCTGTGCCATCCAGACTGAAGCTTAGCGACACAACCCTTGCGTCGCTACCTTTGAAACCAACAGTATTAACTCAACAGTATTAACTAGCGACACTAACCTTTGTGTCGCAACAATTACACTAGCAGTATTAACTAAACAATTACACTAGCAGTATTAACTAAGGAAATGCTCTAGCAGTATTAACTAAACAATTACACTAGCAGTATTAACTAAGGAAATGCTCTAGCAGTATTAACTAAACATTTACACTAGCAGTATTAACTAAGGAAATGCTCTAGCAGTATTAACTAAACAATTACACTAGCAGTATTAACTAAGGAAATAACAAACTAACAGTAGAAACTAACGAACAGTAGAAACAAAGGAAGAATGAACCAACAGTGGAAACCATGGAAATTACATTAACAGTGGAAACTAAGTACATGAACTAGCAGTATTAACTTGGTCACCAGTAGAAACTAAACGAGCAGTAGAAACCAAGAAGAGCAGTAGAAACTATGTGAAACCCCTCAGTCTGTGAAACACCTTCAGTCTGTGAGCAAGTTTTCAGTCTGTGAACTTTAGAGATAACCTCAGTTCGCTTCGCAACATTTGAATTCACTTCGCCACATTTCAATTCGCAACATCTCGGTTCGCTACGCAGATGAATCCAAAACATATTCTCACAAAACGTGTTATTCATAATAATACATGTAACTACGTGACCAACTCACTACTTTATTTTATCATCCGTAACAAGCAAAGTTAAATACTTACAGAGACAACTTGGAGACACCTAAAGTTTATCAACCACACCAATTTAAAACACAAAACAATTATGATAATATTAATTAGAGAATTAATATCCTTTTCAAACGTTTCACCAACGGGCCATACATGTTTTCTAAACGCGAACGACAAACAAACTTTGGACATAATTAGTTGAGTGGATGGCTAGCACAAGTGGACATTAACCCTCCACTTGCATACCTAAGTGGACATTAACCCACCACTTACATACAATCTTACGCGTTTAGGGCGCTAGGAGATTGCACTTTGGGACACGAACACCCACCTTTGATACAACTGCTTTCAAGACTCAGGTGAGTCTCATAGCCCCACTTTTACTGTTTTATACTATGGGGTGAGATTACATACACTGTTTATTATAATCACAAGTAACTGAAACAACTCTTATACGGATTGCATGAGACCTTTAATCCACTGAAAGTCCTCACCTTATCATAGTTCGTTAATCGTATGAGCGCGAGTATTATTGGATAGATCTATCGGGGATTAACATCCCCGTCCGGGCTAGTCGCTCTAGCCGACCCACGGACGCATTAATATTTGACTGTTACAGGTGTATTGGATTATGCATCTGCCCGAGGCACAAACTAGGTTAAGCGTCGAACTGTGAGACTCATGGCAATAGTATACACTTATTTTGCATTCGTGCAACACTGATTAAATCTTGTGATTATTACCAACTTTTGATAACTGTTTCAAACCTATGAACTCACCAACATTACGTTGACCGTTTTAGTATGTATTCTCAGGTTCACAACAGAAGTAAGACTACCCCAGGACACGATAGCCCGAGTCGCATGCTTACAAACATCAGAGATTTTCTTGCATTACTATTTTGTAACATTGGTCATGTATTAGAATCTCTTGAACTATTCGCGAACTCAAATCTTAATGTAAATAGTTGAATTACTAATGTAATTACTTTGTATTATTTTCAAAACGTCTCATATAGAGTCGTTTGCCTTAACTTTGTGTAATGATCCATGATTAGTCGCGCCCCGACCCGACTTCCACTGCATCATAATTTGGGGGTGCGACAATTTCTGTTTAAGCGTTCCAAATATAGTCTAGATAGGTTAATCAAACTTAAAAGATCGTAGACATAGATTGTAATCATCTTTGGAGAAAATTACATTCTCAGACTCGGTTGTTTTAAAACATTTAATCTCCGTTTCACCAGTTTTCCTAATATAAGACCAACATTGAAGGTTATCTGTGAAATTTACTGGTAGCCTTATCTAGCGGGATCTTCTTCAAACACTTGACCTGAGGATACACAAGCTTCACCCACGGTCTCCCAGTTAGAGGATTAATTTTCTTGTAGATTTTACTTCTACCGAGCTTTGGCGATAAGTAGTTAAATCCATATCTAACTTCCTTTTGAAGAATCTTCTCAAACCATTTTACTTCTATGCTGAATTCTTTGAAATTTCTTCTAAAGTATTGCAGCCCGTCGGTCTTCTTTACAATAATAACTTGGTTTTCACAATCATACTTCCAACTAATTATTTTACCAACACAACTTTTGTCTTTAACTTTGTAGAATTTCTTCTTCATCAGTGGAGTATCTGGTTTTACTTGATCCTTTAACCACGTCTTCTTTTCAACATTTTTCGAGCTTGAACTTGGCTGATCTTTATCAATATCTTCTATGTCTGTATCCTCCAAATCCACTACTACCACCTCTTCTTTTTCTTCTTCTTGATCCATCTTATCATTGAATTCTATCTCATCAAATCTTTCCTCATCCACATCATCTTCTTCTCTAACCTCTTCAAACTCCATTCCTTCTTCATTAGATAATTCAACAGATTCTTGAACGAAAGGATTTTCATAAAAATCAGGATCTGGAATCCCAAACTCTAAGACATGCCGTAGAGTAGACAGATCTTCATTCTCTTCAATCATTTGAATCGGTTCAGCTTCCGCTTGATCTTCATAAACAATCATTGCAAGCGGATTTATTTCTTCAACATGCTCACCCACTTGCTCTTGTTCAGAAGTTTGATCCCTCGAATCGTGTTGTTCATTATTCTGCTCTTGTTGTACAACAGGTTCATCAGGATTACCACTATCACCATCACCATCACCATCACCATCACCATCAATATACCATCATTATCATCACCATTATCAACACCATCACCATTATTATCATCTTCATCTTCTTCTTCGTCTTCATTCAGAATATTCTTCCCCTGAACAACTTGATTCATGTCCAGGGTTTGTATTTTTAGCTCCAATTCATTTATTCGTTGATTCTGAACAGTTATAACCTTATGTTGCTCCTCAATCTTCTTAGACTGATTTTCAAGAATTTTACCTTGAGTATCAATTTTTCGTTCAAGTGACTTTAGGGCTTTAGTTTGCACCAAAAATGATTCCTGCAGCGTACTCATAGTGGAGAACACCATTTGTAAAAGTGTTGCAGTAGAATCCTGTGGTTGTGGCTGGGATTGTTGTTGCTGCTGAGCTTGTTGTGGCTTTGATGTAGAAGTACTAGCTATTGATTTTTCTCTACGTAATCTTTGACGAACACGAGCTGGATGTTCCTGAGGAGGAACATATTCTTCATCGGAGCTCTCTTCTCTAACTCTCTTTTGACTTTCCCTTTGAGCTTTGATTTTCTCTTGGATTCTTGCAAGTTTCCTAGCAGAAACAGTTCCTGATCTTCGGAGAGCTTCCAACGAACGTTGATCATAAACTGTATCAGAATCACTAGAGGATTCTTCAACAATATTTGTAGCAGTCTCCTCAGAATCAGTGCTAGAACTCACAACTACTTCCTCATTTCCTTCAACATTTATTGCCTCTTCCGTATCTTGTACAGGTTCTTCGAATAAGAAATCCGTATCAAACATTTGTTCATCATCCTGTACTGGAGCATCAATTAATGGTTCTTGCTCTGATTGTTGTGATAGTTGGACTTCATCTACCCAACTATCATTAGCTGGCTCGATGTAGTTCTCATTTATAATGTGCCCAAACATGTCAATATTCTGAGGAACATGATCTTTCATTGCAGAGAAATCTTTATAAATCCTCTTGGTCATGGGAGTCAGGCGAACAGGAATTCCCACAAATTGAAGATTTGGCAAGAGATGATTTAGGATGAGCTGCACGAATCTTGGGAATAAGTAAAATGTTGTATCTATGATTGGATCTAGAACACGTGCGGAATCTCCAAATAATCGATCAATCCGTGAATAAATGCAATGAAACAGTGATACTCACGATGTAAATAAACTTTTCTTTTTCTATTAATTCAATCTCAATTACAGACTCAACTATCACACACAAACGCTCTCAACAACTTCGCACAAACTCTCTCAAACATGCGTACCTAAATCGACTCTGGACACACATATATATAGACACTGTTCATGCGAACTAGTGCTACGAACTTAACAATGTCAGCGAACTTAATCATAAGTTCGCGTGACAAGTTCGCATAACATATTACAAAAAATGCCAAGTACAAAACCTCTAATTCTTTAATCTTCAAAACCAATCTTCAACACCAAGATGGCTGACACACGATCTTGTATCAACAGAAATGAAACATCGCGTTTTAATTTTAGATGGAATTCAATGTCCTTTGATTATATTGACACAACTTATAAATGGTGTTCGAAACTTTCAAAGTTTGTATATATATATATATATATATATATATATATATATATATATATAACGAACACGGTTCCAGTAACATTTATTAGAAGACCAAAAGAAGAAAGGAAAATGGAAAATCAGCGCCATTTCTTAAATATCACTTCCCTATCAATTTGTGTGTCTGACGATCGATGATCAACAACAAAAGTTTGAATCTAAAGATCCTTCAAGGGTTGAAGAAGAAATCTGTTATTTTGGGGGAGAATTCTGAAATACTAATGATTGTTCAGGAGCTTATGGGAGCTTTATTGGGGAGATTTTGAGACTGAATGATTATCTTAATAATGAACAGTTAGATTCTTGAAGGTTTATGTGAAGTTGTTACCACAGGGGAATTGATATTGTTTTATGATCATAATCTTTCAAGAATGCAAAGTTCAATGAACTTTCAAAAGGGTCGCAAAGAAATGGATACGCGTTGGAACTCTACTCTCTCATCAAGCTAAGGTTGAAGACACTGGAGATTTATATACAGGTTGTTGTCACGGGGGAGTTTGTTGATACATATTTGTATGACCAAAGCTTGTTTAGAAAAACTTAGATTGATTGTGTAAATACTAGCGACACTTTTATGTTTCAACGACACTTGTCAGTGTCAGCTCCAGCGACACTTAATAGTGTCGCCTGAAGCTACACTTAGAAGTGTCGCTAAGTCGTATAAGTGTCGCTAAGTCGTATGTATATATATAGATGATAGTGTCGTTAGTTATTGTATAGATTCATGTGCAGCGATTTTGACTGTGTGTTTCAAAGTTTGAGTGATTGAGCTTAATTGTGATTTCTGTAATTGATTAATATCAATAAAAGAGCAAATTATTTACGTTGCTCATTCGTATTACATTTCACGTATTTCACAAATTAACGAATTCGATTCTGCACGATTCATTAATCAATTCATCTACGAGATCAAACGGACTAACGTTGATAATATTCAAATTTCCTATAAATTATCACTATCACACAAACCAGTTCCTAAAATAAATGAATTGTTAGTTGGTAATTTGAACCTTAATTAATTTTAAGATTTGACATGTCTGTTGTTGCTCAATTCGATTGTGTACGCGATATCCTTGGGGATAGAGATGACTGGAATATCAAAGTTCTAGTCATTCTTTTGTGGATGCAATTCTTCCGAAATAACCTAAGTAGTACCCTAGCTTCTACGGATATGATTGTCTTCGATGAACATGTACGTTTTTATGAGTTTTTATTTGTATCAAATAGCTACATCATCAATGATGTTTGTAAAAAGTATTCATAATTTGTTCTACTAATTGTTATTTTGTTAACTTTTTAATAAAAATAGAATTTATACGGAAAAAATTACACAGGTTATCATGTGGTGTGCTATAAATAACACACTATGCTCGTGTACTTTTTTTTTGTTGATTCAAAATCAACATCTTGTGACAACAACTTGCATAGAATACCTAGCTTCGAGTGATTGCGAATTGCGACATTCTGTGAATTGCGAAACTTAGTTTTAGTGCGAAACTTAGTTCAAGTTTCGCATCTCGTAGTACCTGTTTCGCAGTACTGTATATATATAGAGTGTTGTGTTCAGTTTTGAGTAACGGTCTTCATTGCAAAAATCTGAGAGAGAGTTTGAGGGAGAGAGAGTTTGAGGGAGAGAGAATTTGTGAGCTGCATTGATATATTTCTGTAATTGTTATTCATTATCAATAAAACAGAAAACATTATTTACAAATTAGCATTCGGTTTACGTTTTTACACTCGAATACAATTTCCGCTTGTATTCGAGATTCGATTAACTGTAAGTTCCTGAGCACTTGCGTCTTCAATTGGTATCAGAGCAGGAACGGCTTGTTGATTGCATTTTGAACTCGAATTATTTGAGGATTGATTCGGTTTTGTCTCGGTTTAAACAGGGACTGAGATTAGCATAATTCATTGGAGATTGTTCGTGATTTTGGTTCAATTAGACCGCTTAGTAATTACAGAAGTAATTGCGAGCAATTTAAGATCAAAATTCGAGTGTTTGATTGAGTTTTGAGTGATTTTGATTTTTTGCACATCTGCTGGTGTGCGAAACCTGATGAACAGGCGAAACTTACAAAATAACCGTTTTTGTGCGAAACTTCATGTAGTACGCGCGAAGGTTTGAATTATGCGAAGGTTTGACTGCGAAAGTTTGACTGCGAGAGTTGACTGTGCGAGACTTTGACTTGTGCGAAAGTTGACCTCTGCGAAACTCATACTTGTGCGAGACTTGAACCCCTGTGCGACTCTTGATTCTTTTGCGAAACTTCCTCCAAGTTACGCATTTTACAATAGCATTAAAAAAAAGAGTTATTTGGAGGGAAAGTCGTGAAAAATTTCGTATTAACTGATAACATCAAATAAGTACATATTTAATTAACAATATTTCCCTATTTTTAATACATTTATATTGCATTTATATGGTTTTAAATACTTATTTCGTTCATATTTGCAAATAGGTGTAATTATGGCTTGAATCTGAAAAAAGAATGGAAAAAGGACTTAAAATGACGTAAAACCGAAGAAAAAGGATAAAAGTGTAAAAAGTGTAAAAGTTGAAGTTGGATCGCCGGTTGGAGGCTAACGGGCCATGAGGCGGTGGAACGCACGGCCCAACCGCCGGTTGGATGTCGGTTTGAAGATCTATAAATAGAGGTCTAACCTCAGCTTTATACCATACGAAATACTTTGACCTAATTCGACTTTAGGGTTTAAAGGGAGCTTTTAGGCACGAATTTGGAGCAAGGAAGGCTAGGGTTTGAAGGTTTTTAACCCTCACGAAGATTGTTCGATTTTCGGTTTGGATTTCGATCTTCTTATTCTTTTTACAATGTTCGTTTGTTTGAAAATAAATTTGATTTCTTGTATCGTAGCTATGAGCTAATTTTCTATTGTGTTTACTTAGACAATAAAACCTAGATGAAGGTTTGAATGTTTGTTTATGTTGGAATATTAATTTTATAAAGTTTATTGTGTTTATTCGAAAGATCCATCTTATTTACTTGATCTTTAATTGTTACTTAACGTGATTAATCAATCTTTTCTATAACGTAGGCTTGTCTAGGTTTATTAATCATTTGCAATTGTTTAACTTGTTAAATAGTTGTGGCTTGAAGTTTTAATCGGCGATAGGTTAAGAGTAATAATGATTATTGAACTTTATTTAATGTGAAAGTTGTCAAACGACGATTATTAGACTCTTGTTGATTCAAGGTCGCTAGGGTAAATCACAATAAACGGTTGAAGTGCTTAATTAAATAAAGAATAGGTAGGCAACACATAGAAAGGATTTCTTGTGTATTCATAACGAGTCTTATATCTTATCTAAACTTTATAGGAATTGTTAACTGGATAAAGTGACTTTCCACAAAAGATTTATTCACAATAAAATTATTCAACGGTTTAAACATACATGATAACTGCAATCTAGTGAATAAAAGTCTAAGTAAATACATTCATTTATCCATATTTGTCTTAATCTACTTTAAATTACTTTGTTTAACTTAAATTTATTAGTTTCTTAAAAACGTTCGTTCGGAACTAAAACGACTCCCTTTTACATATTATTTACTTTCGAATTAATTATTTCAATTTAATAACATTGTTCCATGTGTTCGATACTCGGATTTACAAAAGTATTGTAACACTTTAAAACTTAAAGTAACATTATAATATATGTATATGCTTTAATTTATAATTTGTTGTATAAATATACGTGTACCATACCTAGTCCCGAAGTATTTAAATTTACCTAAATAATAGGTTGGGAAGAACCAATTAATTGATGTATTTTAATATGATTGGAACTAGAGGGACTAGCGATGTAAATATCCAATTAAAACACTAAATAAATCAATATATACATCTATATGTACGTACATATGAACCAAAACACTGAAACTTCGGGAGAGAGGGAAAAAGCACGAGAGAGAGAGAGGGGAGAAGGAAATCAGCAGGAATTCATCAATCGAACCTAAAGGAGTCAAATTCAACTGTTATTAGGTAAACACTTGCTCTTGATTATTTAACCTAAAAAGTGAAGGGTAATGATGGTTTAAGGTGGGGATGATGGGATTAGATGAAATTAAAGGTGGGTTATGTTTAATTAATGTTAATGAAGTATAAGAATCATAGTTATGGATTCAAAGTTGAATTATAGAATGAAATTAATCAATTGCTTATTTAAAGTTAAATGGGGTGTAGGTTAATTCTTACAAATTGAGGTAGCTCACCCTATGGTTAGTTTAAATGAGTTGAATTGACATTACTAATGATGTTTAAAGTAGTAGAAAGAGTAGTTAAACCATAAATTGAATTATGCCTAAATTGATGAAATTGTGTTTAGTTTGACTTTAAAAGTCAAACTGATCATATGAAGTTTAGAATGGTAAATGAAGTAAGAAAAGTTGTAAATGATGTTATTTGATCATTATTATGTTTGTTGGATTATGTGTGGTGGTTATATTCCAATTTCGGGTCGTTGGGTAATTTGGGCGAAAAGTGGAAGTAAAGTGTTTTTGACAAACTTTGAGGGGCTGTAACTTTATGTGTATAATGTTTTGGTAAAATCCGGAAATAGAGAATGAAAGTATGGCTGAATGTCTTTAATTCGATATAAAGTTTGCTAAAAACGGATATGTCTAGGTGGTCCAAAAATGGGTTGCAAAACAGCTACTTGGTGCTGTTTGCTGAGAATTCAGCAACACAAAATGACTTTTTGCTGTTTTCAAGAAGCTATAACTTAATATGTATTTTGTTTTATGAAAAAGTAAAAGTTGTACATTGTAGTATGTTGTAATACCTTCGTAATGGTGTAATATATGTTGGTTTTAAAAAGGTTTAGAGAGTCCAAATGTGGTGTCCAAAACAGGTAGTTGGAGCTGTGATAAACTGTTTAAATTGAAGTCAAAGTTGCTATTTATATGAAGTAATCGAGAGCATGAGTATTTCCATATATGTGAATGTTTATATGATGTGTTATGATTGTTTAGGTGCAAACGGAAGTGGTGCTTATGTGTATCTCATGCTTTCGGGTAGTCGACATAAAGGTGAGTGATATGAGGATTAAATGGGTAATGGTTGTGTGATTTCGGATTGCATACATGCAAGAGGTTCACACAACCAAGGGAGTTAATTGTTGTATTGCATATTTGTTGTTTATTTATAATTGTTGGAAGACGTGATTATTTGTTGAAAGAAGTTGTTGATATATGTGGAATTATGTGGAATGAGCATTGTAGAGATTCGTTGTTGACAGATTAGCTAACTTTGTTAGTATAGTGTTGATGTTGCTAAATATGTACTTGTTGTTGCACATAATGTTGATAAAGTACTTGGTGCTTGTTGTTGAACCATTTACTAGTGTCGATGTCGTTGAAAATTTGATCATAAAGTTGTCAAAAATGGAGTACCCGGTGGGTACTCCCTCAGCATTTTTTAAAGCTAGAAAATGATTGTTTAGTTATGTAAACTTATAATTAGTATTTTAATGAGTTAAGAAACATTATTTGATAAAAAAAAAAAAAAAATTGGGCGTTTCAACTATATTATTATTCGATCAGGTATTCTTGCCTGTATTGTGTGATAGTATTTATATTTCCAATTCATAAATTATAACTTTTTAAACGCTATCTAGCACACATCATTAACAAATTTTGTTCCTAGGCTTAAAAGTGTTCAAATTTAGCTTGGAAAAAGTTTCATTTTCCCCGAGCAGTTTTGGACGTTTTTGAACGAAAATTTGGAGGGAAATTCTGAAAATGGGTTTTTCAAAGATTGCTCCTTATAAGTCCCTATTCTTTAGTGTTTTTACTAAATGGAAGAACGAACTCGATGATTTCATTGTATACAAGGACTCAGAGTTGTTAGTTTTGATTACTGAGCGGTCATACGAGAAACCGAGTTTCAAAGGGAATATGACATCCGATGAACGAAAAAGACTTTACAATGACAAGAGAGTATATGAGATGATCACTGTGTCTACCTCAACAAATAATCTCTTGTTACAAAAATCAAGCAACGGCTTACGATTTATGGGAAGCGTTGTTAATCAGATTTGATTAGGAGCCAAAAAGTTTAAACGAAGGAGATAATGAGACGGTGATAAAGAAGGAAGATGAGGTTAAAGCTCTTCAATCTAAAATACTCAACATGGAGTATGAACGTGCAGAGATTAGTTCTAAAATTATGAGACTTAAAGAGCGGATTTTAGAACTTGAGAGCCAAAAAAAAGTGTTAACCAGGCTGCAAGAAGATCATGATCTTGTATTGAAAATCGTTCAAGATCTTCGCGAGCAACTTACTTAAGTCTCTCACTCACCCAAACAATCAGAAAAGGTTGTGACAAAGATTTACGCGAGTAAATCTTCCAAACCATGTTCAAAGATGGTTTGTGAGAAAAAGATTTCACAGTTTACCAATTATTCTCTGCACAAGAATAAGAGGTATTCTAGGAAATCACAATCAACCAAAATAATCGATCATCAAAAGGTTGATTGATGTGATTCCGTGAACGTAAATGTGCTAAAATGTCACACCCCCAAAATCGATAATTTCATTTAGCGGAAGCATTAGTGTTAAGCGGGGGTGCTGACGTAATCAATGAACATACATGCATATCAGAGCATATGGCTATCGCCAAACATGGTATATTAAGATGCCAGTATAATTGTTATTACAAAATGGTACAACTTAGGAAAGTTGTAACGATAATAGTATTGTTTAAAAACAATGATACATAGTTTAAAAGTGGATTTCAGAAGTATGACTACAGTAGTTGTAGTTATACAATTGAAATCCCGTTTGTCCCAAAAGAAGTGGCATCCTAATGTTGCGTGTGTAGTCCATCCTGGATGCATGCAGATCTTACCTACTCTGCTAATTCCCTGAAAAACATAGTGAGTAAATATCAACAAAATTGTTGAGTGAATCCACAGGTTTATAAGTTGGTTTGTTATACCAAGTTCGTTTTTAAATCGTTGACCTCCAGTCCAATAGAATTCAAATTATGATTATGTTGGATCGCAATCCAAAGTAATAGTTGGAAGAACATTCCAGTAAGTATATAATAGAAAACATCTAGTGTAATCTAACAAATTGTTATCAACATTGTAGGAAAACATTCCTATATAAATCGTAGGAAACACAGGTTAATCCAATAATAAAAAAAAATTTCCTATGTAATTCATTATCGTTGGAAAGCCATATTTCCAAAATAATAGTTGTAATTTGTTGGGATAAATATAGACGGTGATCTCCCAAAGGCTAGCTAGGCCTAATGAGTAAGGTAACGACCCCTAGAGCTATAACCAATCCACGACTTGTGTTTCGTTTTTTTTTTTTTTTTTTTGCCCTTGTAACAGTTTAAATATACGCTCCTCGTTACGACCGTCGTCGCTGGGGTTGGCGCGACCAACAAGTTATAATAGTGGGAGGCCTGTCATCTCAATAGTACTATTCGTATATTTAGTGGCTAGAGTCACCTAGCTAATGGTTATAGGTTGCAAGCACTGGGACTCCTGTGCACTACAACTACCTCTCGTAAACCTAGGTCCGTACCAAGATTCGTTGTCATGTTCCCAAAATAGTTATGAAAATCATTTCATAATAAACAGTGTATAAAGCATGAAAGCATTTATATAATCGTAGCAAAAGCATTTGCTATGTTTTTCACCCCAAATTTAGAAGCAGTAAAAGCAGTAGAAGAGGGGCTGTGAACTCACAGTAGATGTAGTGATGTGATAGCTAGCGGATGAAAGTAGCGTTGCCCAAGGTATGTCAACCTATACGCACAATATGTATTAAAATAAGTACCTTGATTGTTTGTCATTTTATGTTAATAGTTTGATTATTTTGAAGAAATTGTTGATTTCTTAAATTTGTACAAGTTGTTGGTGACAATATGAAAATAATTTAATATTTTCCAAGTATGTTTATGTCGTACTCAAATATTATACAATTATTTGTTTGTGCGTAAGTATGTATATATATATAGTTGTGTACACATATAAGTATATATATGTGACGTTTTGTTTCCTTTGTACATATATATAATTTGTTATATATACATATGTATAAAAATATACTTGTCGTATATTATACGTCGTACATTTGTAAAACGTGTACTTCATTCGTTATATAAGGATATATTTAATCACGATTGTCATATATGTATATATATATATATATATATATATATATATATATATATATATATATATATATGTATATGATCTCAACACGTTGTTTACGTGTAACTATATATAAGTTTTCGTTTGACAAGAACATCTCTATTCGTGAATATGACTAAATATTCTATTTTGTAGTCACACAAATGAGCAGGTATGTATATATATATATATGTACATAACGATGTTTCAAACGATATGTTAACTTGTTTACATTTTTACTTGTCGTATTTAGTTCCGTTTATAAAGTAATTATTATCGTTTTTGTTCGTGATTGATTTATACATGTCGTTTTTACTTAAGTCTCATAGTAAAGTCCCCAACATGTATCTTGGTCCAAAAGTCTTAATGTTTAATATTTGTCGGTTTACGTTGATAGTTTGTGGCTCGTTTTTATCGACTTGGTCAAACATGTTCGGTTTGACCCGGAACTTTTACATGTCACTTAAATATGTTATTTGAGCTCGGGAAAATTATCGTTACATTTTATAGTTGGCCAAAAAGTGTCGTTTTCGTTTTTGTCCCAAAACAGTCCCGAACTCACAGTTTTTCAGATTTTCGGTTCATTTTTGAGCTCGGTTTCGGGGGTCAAAACTTATCGAACAATTCTGAAAATTTTACACAACATTCCTACATATGTTAACTACTTCCAGTATATTTTTCATGATTTATAGACGACCAAAACTTGCTACATAAAATCGTGAATGAACCTGTGTCAAACAGCTACAAAACTCGACACATACATACAAATCAGGTTATATCTCAATTTCGGTGTATTTCTGGAAATTGAAGTCTAAATAAAAAATGAAGCTAACAAAATTACCAAGCTTTTAAAAGTGGTTTCACATGTAAATTTTTCACACACTATTTGTTATGATTTTTCTACCATCGAGCAATAATCTGCCCAGTAAATGACTATTTTCGACATATGTCCATAACTCAGTTTGTAACTCGATTTCGGAGTATTTTCAAGAGATGAGTTCTAAACGAAATTTTTTCCTAACAAACATACGGAGGTTTTCCAAGTGGTTTCACACGTTTTTATTACTCACACGATTTATTATGATTTTTCTAGCAACCAACCAGAATCTGTCCAGAAAACAGTCATCAACAAAAGTTTGGTTTTTCTTTGTTTTAGTTATGATTTTGAGTGAGATCTTTTAAGAAATGAACCTCTAACATGTTATTACAATTATTCCATGACAGAAAGGTAAAGAACAAGAGTCCTTACAAGGCTTTAAGGTGAAGAAGGAAGCAGATGATGATGATGATGACACTTGATGCTTGTTCTTGTTCTTGAAATGGAGATGATCAAGATGATGATGGTGGTGGTTGTTTTGAGGGATGATGATGGTGATTTCCTGCTGGAAATTAGTGGTAGAGAGGGGGATGGAGTAGAGAGAAAATGGTGGAGTGAAAGAGTGAATGAAATGGTGAAATGATGAAATGTGTTTGTGTGTTCTACTAATCAAAGCAACAAGATATGGGGGTTTGGGGCAGATTTTTTTGTCAATAAAAGGGCATGGTTCCTACCAAGTTTTGTCCCCCCTTTAATTAGTAGCTAAACACTAGATATTTTAGCCATTAACCGGTTAATCGCGTTTAGTGTTTAATCTCGTTAAATGTTAGTTTTAGTTAACGGTAATTATACGTTAATTATCCTCGAAGTATTTCTCCAAATACTTAGTTCCGTGTTTTAAAAACATTCGTTACGTTTCGTTTAGTTGTCGAGTTTGATTTGTGAACTTTTGTCGCGTACGTTACGTTTTATATAGAACGTATAAGTGTTTATCGTAGAGACATTTCGCGTATATGTTTATAACATAATAAATACTCGTAAATAACAACTATTTAATTAACAAGTAGTTTTTCGTTATTTATAAAATTTTGTATCACCAACGTTCGTATATTTTTATCTGATATAACTTGATGGTTTTGTGCGTAATTATAAATAATTACGAAACTCGTAATACTTCTCGTATTAAAATCGTGGGCTTTGCTAGATTTATCTCACAAAACAGTTTAGTTTATTTTTCATAGGGAATTAGCATAAGCTAATACATGTGTTTAGTGGTAAGTTTTACCGTAATTGGAGGAGTGTCACATAAAAGATCAATTTTAGGACATCGAAAGAAGACAAAGAGAGTTTCAAAACCGATATGATCTCCACATAAATATCGTAAGACAAAATACTCCAAACATGAGTTGTTTGCTCTTGCACCACCGCGTTCATACCATATGGTGCACAGACGAACAAATTTTGTTCCTTGCTCCTCAAGGAGAACTCTTTCATCTTCGATTCCACGGAAACAATTTAGATATGAAACACCGTGTTTCAATTTTCGATGGAATTCGATGTCCTTGGATTATGTCGATACAACTTATAGATGACTTTCATTACTCTCAAAGCCTATTGGAACCATGCTAAAATGGGTTCCTAAAGTTGTTGCTGCTTAATATTGATTAAAAGACCAAGGATAGAAATCTGTTGTTCAGGAGGAGTAATTTAGAATTATGATCAAAATTCTAAATTTATTCTGATCATTGTCAGAATAATGAACAGTCAGCTTTTATTTGTGAAGGATGCTGAATTCTCTCTCTCATCAAGCTCATCAACCAAGCTAAAGTCTTGACAATCAAGATAAAGTTGAAGATTCGAAGACTTATATAAGCTATTGTCAAGAGGGAGTTTGTTGATGCAACATCTTGTATGGAATACCTAGCTTCGATCGATTGCGAATTGCGACATTCTGTGAATTGCAAAACTTAGTTTTAGTGCGAAACTTAGTTTAAGTTTCGCATGCTGCGTTCGCAGTAGCAGTTTTGCAGTACTGTATATATATAGAGTGTTGTGTTCAGTTTTGAGTAACGGTCTTCATTGCAAAAATCTGAGAGAGAGTTTGAGGGAGAGAATTTGTGAGCTGAATTGATATATTTTTGTAATTGTTTTTCATCATCAATAAAACAGAAAACATTATTTACAAGTTTGCGTTCGGTTTACGTTTTTACACTCGAATACAATTTCCGCTTGTATTCGAGATTCGATTAGCTGTTAGTTCCTGAGCACTTGCGTCTTCAATTTTTTATCTAGATCATACATGTAGTTTCAGTTTGTCGTGCAAAACGTCATTTTATTTAATGACAGTTAATTTAGTCTGACCGCAAATGTAATAATATGTGACAGAGAATATTAGTGTAATTTTTTTATTTTCAAATTTTAAATTCATTTATTTATTTAATGACTTAATTAATTTGTTTTTAGTAAAGTTTGCAATTCAATTTAATTATTTTTTATACTCGTAAAAGTTATTTTAATTATTTTGTCAAAAAGTGATGGTGACGTTTGATTTCTTGAAAAAGCGCTTGTTTTCAAGAACTGGAGGAAATCCAAAAAGGCAACCAAATCAATTACAATCCCATCTATACGTACAGTCCTTTCAGTTTTCTCTCTCCACAACTAACTGTTAACATTTCATTTCAGAATCCCAAAAAAAATCTCATTCTCATTGTAATGGCTAAGAACACATGCAATCCCCAAATGCCAACTCATTCATCTCCTTCTTCTGAATCTGAATCTGAATATGATCAGACACATGTTTCCGGTTCAGATGTTGAAGAAGAAAAATCCGGTTCAGATTCTCAACCAAAACAAAAACCCGAAACCCTAATTCCACCACCAAAATCCCCCAACAAATTTCAAAATCCATCCCAAGATTTCGATTCCACAAAATCAGCAAAAAAGCGGCACGCGTCCGCAAGTGAAAACCAAAAACCTGCAAAAAAGAAGAAAAAGAAGAATGATTCAAAGGAGAAGCTCCAGATGTTTCAGAGGCTGTGGAGTGAAGATGATGAGATCGTGATTTTAAAAGGTTTGATTAAATATAAAAAACAAAACAACGGTGTTGTTGCTATATGTGCTGATATGCATGATTTTCACAATTATATCAAAAACAAATTACATGTTGATGATGATGTAACAACCAGTCAGTTAGTTAATAAAATTAGGAAATTGAAAAAAAAGTATGAGAATAATGCTAGAAAGGAAAAGAATGGTAGAGACAGAAGTAGTTTGAAACCTCATGAACTAAAATGTTACGGGTTGTCCAAATCGATTTGGGCAACTGATAATGTTGCTGGTGCTAGTAATCAAAATGAAAAATCGAAAGGTTCGGGTATTGATATTAATCAGTTTGTTAAGTATGCAAGTAGCTATAATGGTGATGTGGTTTTGGTTGAGGAGATTGTTAAGGTTGGAATGGAATTGATTGAGGGTTTTAAAAGGAAGGAGATTAAGGAGAAATGGAATGAGTTGAAGAAGGAAGAACTCGAGCTTTGTGTGAAGCGATATGATTTTGTTAGCACGCTAACGAAAGTGGTTCTTGAGGCTCTCTAGTCATCATGAATTTTCGGTCAATGCGGATGATGATCATGGCTTTTGGGAGTACATAATAACAAGTTTCAACTAACTTTTTGGTTTGGTTTATTATGTGAAGGTTAGTTATTATGAACTTTTTATTAGTAGTTAAGAATGTTTAAGTTGATCTTTTGTTTTGATGACTTGTTCTGTTACTTTAACAGCAGTTTTAATCACTAGACTTTGTTGTTTGAATAGATGGTGATCTTTTTTATAATTGTGCTGTTAATTTCTGTTTTTGTATGCTCTGTCTGATGGTTTATATCGCGTTTTCATGATTTTAATAAATTAGTAGTCATAGATAATAAATCATGTAGCTGAAAATGAGTTTTGCAGCTTGATGTGCGTACGTTGCTAATTCGTGGAGAAGATGATCATCATAGATTGCTAATTCGTCGAGAAGATGATCATCATAGATTGCTATTTCAGTGTTTATGTTTGCACTCTGTTCTAGGTATAACTTATAAGCTCCTAAAGGAGAGAAGTAAAACTACTATTTCTAGCTACACATTGTGCAAGTTGCAGAATTAGAAGTTGTGATTCAAAAAAGAAGGCCCTGATTATGCTCCACAAGCTAGCACTACTTTGATATGTGCGTATATGGGCAAGGCCAGGACCGGCTTTGGTATTCGGCCATGTCTTTTTAGGCGTGGTCCAACCCTGTTGTCTTGACTCTGACTTATGAACAGCTTAGCATGGTTGGTCCTGTGTTTTGGCAAGAATATTTAAGCATTTCCTCAAAAACATTTCCAGTAAAGGGCCTACCCCCGGAAAAATTTCATTAACAGAGAAAATATATTACATTGGCTGTCCATGATTAGAGCACCTCCAATGATGAGTTTTTCATTAAGGTTCTTTTTTGTGAAAAAGACTTTTGAAAAGGTTAAACCGTTGGAGTGTAGAGATTTTTTTTGCCAAATGTTTGTCAAAATTAAGCTTTTAACTAACTGAAAATAAATGGTGCTGCTAATAACATATGCCGTTGGCTAAAAGTAGGACTAAACTTGTATTTTTTAAAAGTTAAAGGTTGTAAAATATACTCCCTTCAAAATAATTGTTTTGTTTTGACTTTTTGAGGTTTTCTTTTTCAACTTTGATTTTAAATATTTTTGTTTGTGTTATATAATACTTGATGCAAAATATATGAATGAACTGAGTTTTAAATGTATTTTCATTGGTATAATTTTCATCAAGTATTATATATCACATACAAAATTATTTTAAATCAAAGTTAAAATATAAAGACTTCAAAAAGTCAAAAATGACAATTTATTTGGGACGGAGGGAGTAAATTAAAAGGACTTATTTGTTTTGCAACTACACTAGCAACTTCACCATCCCAAACCACCTTATGCATTGTTTGTATCACCTATGTTTAACAATGAAATTGATAAATGTTTCCTCGTGAACCATATATTGAATTGCTTGTTCAAATTCCCTTTGGAACCTTTTAAATGCAAACGGGTCAAAAAATGATGAACTTGTTCTTCTATGGGTGATATCAACCTCATGTGGGACTCTCTATACTTCTCCAAAATAGTATCATGTAGGGATAGCATGAGATGAAATCGGTAACGAACTGTTTGGTACCTATTTACTTTTTGGCCCTAAAGTGGGTACTGAATACCGGATCGTTTGAAGTGGAATGGTATCGGTATGGTTCCGGTATCAGTGCGGTAAAAGTGGTACTATATCGGTATGGTACCAAAAACATAATATAAGAATAACTTATGCGTATATGAGTGAACCCATGTTTAAGTGTATCTAATACTCGATAAAAATCAAAGACGATAAATATTAATTTCATCATTTAGTGACGTAGAAAGGACATTGATAAACAAAATGTATACTGGTACCGAAGCGGAAAAAGTGGGATAATACCGGTACCGAACCGGAAGTACCAGTTTGGCCATAAATTGAGTACCGCATACCGAACCGTTCAAAGTCGGTTGGTACCGGTTCGGTACGGTATCAGTTCGGTACCGGTACGAGATCGAGAATATGGTACGAATGCTCACCCCTAGTTTCATGTATTTGTGTTTGTCCAATGTCTTCTATCGCAAGATCAACCTACAATTAATTTTATATAGGACGTGAAGCTATACATGTATATATATACCAAGATTTCGAACATATATAATTAAATATGAAAACATACTTATTTAATAAATTGAGCGAGATATGTGTTGCGAGATAAAAACTTTTTAATAAATGCACTTATACTTTCGGATCTCCCGGTTGTTGTCATGCAACCAAAAAAAAAATTGCGAAGAAAATGACACCCATAATTTTCTAATTTGATACAACATGTTCACATGTTTATTTCCTTCCAAGTTGTACCTTTTGTCCACAAATGGCCATTGTTTCTCAAATTCTTCAATTTTGTCCAATTTGTATAAACGATAAAACTCCGAGCACCAACTTGAGTAATCACTTCTCAAGATTGAAGTGAACCAACAGCTATATTTAGCAGTGATGTGCCATATGCAAAATGCATGTTTTATGGAAGACATCTCAATTGCAATTGCATTTGTGAGCCATTGATCTTGATTGATTAATATCTCTTAGGTATATTATAAGCTAAATTCTGCAAACATTTATTACAAATAACTTAAAATCAAAACTGATGCGGGCCCAAGTGTTGATGATTGGGCATTGGTGTTTATGGAGGCCCAAGATCGAGTTAGAAAGAGGGCCTCACGGAAACAGCCATAACTTGGGCTTCAGGTTCCGTTTCAGACCCGCGAACTACCAAATCCAAGCTTGGATCGAGACCCATCTCTTGGTAAACAACCATAGGAGTTTACCCAACTTCGAATGTTTGGCCTGTTATGTTTTAGGCCCAATTCGAATTTTCTGCTTTGCTATTTAGGGTTCTTGTTGAGACAGAAAAGTTTAGTTTTGGTTTTTATGAAGTTTGAATTTTCTCTCAAGTTCTGTTGAATATTTGAGTTGAATTTGACCTAATCGCGGCATTCTTTTGAATCAACGTGAATTAGAAGAGATTATTTCTGATATTCGGGGAATCAACATAAATTAATTCGTGTTACTAATTTTGTCACTACATCAAAAACTAAATTAAAGAACCATTAATAAAAGAAACAAAACCTCTATTACCTTTAAGATATCATTGTCTAATTCCTTTAAGATATCATTGTTTAATTGCATAATAGTGTACATTCAAATAATATGGTTCTTCCTGATACCAACAAATATGTCGAATGACATGTCACAAGAATTCACTTTGTCTGTTGTGTCAAATGCCACAACATCTCCATATTTTTAGTACCAATCAAAACAATGAGATGGAGATCAAAAAATATTTTGTAACTTGTTTTCATCATCAAGTGTAAATATATATTGAAAATTAGGATCTTAACTTCTACTTTTAATGCAATATTCTAAAAGCTCTTTAGCATCATATTTCGAGTGCATTTGATGAATTTTAACTAGAAAGTTATGAACATATTTAGTGACAAAAATTAAGATGTCCATGCGACACATTCTTTTCAAGCTCCAAACACGCATAATTTGTCTTACGGACAAACCACATTCTTTTAACATCAAAACATGTTTCTCGTCTTCCGTTGTGATGCTACGATATGATGGATGAAAACGCACCTCATCCGTAGACAACAAGTCATGATTATGCTCTGAAATGAAACTAGTAACTTGCCACTCTTCTGGAAAAATTTCATTCTCTGTTTTCAATGTTATTCGCATTTGAGCCTTGTAGCCACATCTAGTAGAACTTCGATTTCTTTGTTTTTTGATGGATCCAACAGATTAACATCCGGTCTTCCTTTACGATGACAAAAGAAATCTCTATGTTTCTTTTCTCCATTCTTATCGATAAACCTTCCTTTACGAATTGAAAATACATTAAATTTTGCAGAAGTTTGATAAAAAAAACAAAAGCTTATTCTTCACTTATAGGTTTTTCAAACATTTCTTTTATGGATTCTAAATCATTATCACAAGCACTTTCATCTTCATTAACATTTGTAAAATTTTCCTCAAAAGGAACTTGATTTAAATCAAAAGAAGCTTGATTATACACATTTCAAAAGAAAAAAAGAAAAAAATAAAAATTACATTATTAGTTTTAACATAGTAAAAGGTGAAAAGAATGTGAATATATTGGAGGGAAAATTGATATCTTAATTATTATAGGGAATAAACTTGTGATCAAATAATTAAATGTCAAAATCGGTTGCAAGAACAAAAAATCAATTGCGTTAAAAAAATAGCTTTTAATATATTCAAGTCATGATTATTACTTACGTGTTGGACCATTGAAGAGAAATTGTCACAAAACCAAATGTAGTGGAGATTCTCAAAAGATTTGTGATCCGGTGTTATAAAAAATTAAATAAAAACAAGATCACTTGTATACAGAGTACTACGTAAATCATTTTGAGATTATTTCATTTTCAATGATATTAAACGTGGAGATTTGAAAGGGCATAATTGGTATTGTCGAAAACTTTGATAAAACAATAAATTAAGTATCAATTATAAATGGTAATTAAGAGGCATTAAATATTAGTTATCCAATGCACCTAATGGACATGTTAGAAATTCTCAAAACAAAATTACATTTTTCAAAGTGGTGTGTGGATTAATTATTACATTATGGTGTACATACAGTATCACCCCTTTGATAACTAAAGCACCAAGACTAAGTCTTCCGGTCACACTTCAAGTTGACTGTTGAGTTAACACTTGTTGCGCGACTCGGGCCTAAAAAGCTAAGACCATCGTTCGAATTCTCCGACATATTCTCCATGGTTGTGAACGGTCTCATATATTCTAAGTTTATATGTAAAACGAACATTCAAAACTTAAGTGCTCGTGGACACTTATTGATGAAAATATTTGAAGCTCGAATCCATGACCCTATCTTGTCATGTGTTAACAATTTTTCTCCCTTCGCTAGCCACAAGATAAACGTCTGACGGGGAATACATTGAGAAAACCGAATCCTTCCCATGTTTATAGATAACATTTAGTCGCATTAGATCCCACATATACATAATTTTTACCCAACCCACCTTGCATCTTGTTTGAGATGGACATCTGAAAAACTTTGTGTGTTAATAAATTCCAAATATGGGTTCACCAGGGCGGTAATGAGTTTTTTAATGTCCTGGGAGAGATGAAAAAATATAAAAATATAGCCCTATTAGTTTTTGTGAAAAGCAAACACGATATATTTTATGATAGATTTTGAAAAATTCAATTGAATTACTTAACAAATAAAAATCGTTAGCTAAATGAAAGTATGTGACAATTGAATGAACAAAGCAATAAACACAAGATGGTTCTATCTCGAAAGGTGATATTACTACTTAAAACAAGTACATCAAGTTTGCGTTGCGGAATAATCAAGCCACGGCTATGATCAATTCAAACTAAGATTACAAGACAAGAACACACTCACTAATGGAATTTTTTTAGTTTAATTAATTTTTTTTTTTTTTGGCAAACTTGAAAGTATATTTGATAAAGATGGACTCTTGAAACCATCTAAAATACTGAGGCAGAGGATTCTGCCTCTACATTGACATATAAGATGGACTCTTGAAACCATATGAGCATTTGCATAAGCTAATAGTCACCCAAGTTTGTTTTTAATTTCATGTATACCAAATGTAGCCAAATACTTACCATAAAACATTTAAAAAGGTCATTCTTTTAAGTGATACTCCTTTCGTCGCATTTCAAACGTACTTATTTCTTTTTTGATTTATTCCAAAATAAGTACACATTTAATATTTCAATCAATTAAAATAGTTTGGTGAGAGAGGATATTTGTTTGATGAATATTTCTAAAACCGTGTTCATTTTCAAAGTGAACATTTTAACTAGTACAATGCAGTATCAGGTATTTGAACTATGAAATCATTGGTCGGACGATGAAAACTTATCGTAGGTCAGTTTTTATAAACAATCGAATTTGGTAAAAATAATCAAAAGGCAAATTTGAGTGACCCACAGATTTTTTTCTAAAAATAATCAAAGGCAAATTTGAGTGACCCACAAATTTTTTCCATATATATATTTAAAAACAAATGATATAATAGTTGAGTGATTCGTAATTCAAAATTTTCAAGTAAAACTCAAGTTTCTATTACTCTAGTTCGAACTTATAGTCCACGTTTTTTCATTGTTCCAATTTAATTGTTCACTTTCAAAAATAGGTGAGTATAATTAGTTCAATTTACTTGATTACCCTAATGTGTAAATATGAACTAAAAAGGTGTGCAAAAAGCTTAAGTAAAACTGTAATGTAATAAAAAAGTAGAGTATAATAATTATTTATTTTATACTACGTATTTTTTCTCTTCGGATAATAAATTTGAGACGAAGTGAGTATCTCCCTTTTTCACAAACCAAATTTTTTTTCTTTTAAAAAAAACCTTAAAAAAAAACCTTACGTACTTGGCCTAATATTCTTTATGAAGACTATTTTTTTAATTGGTTATTTATTTAAAAATGTAAAACATTATTACTCCGTAGAGGATCAGTGTTTTTTTTATTTGGTTTTTTTACAAATGTAAAACATTATTACTTCGTATTATTGGTAGAGGATCAGATGGGCAGATCTCTCATTTCAGACCTCAAATGAGAGATAAGAGAGGCATATCGAATTTACCGCGTTTTAAAAATAAATTTGTATGTGTAAAATGCAGTGATGTTAAAATACAGTCAAATTTAAATGTGTAAAATGCAGTGATGCTAAAATACAGTCAAATTTAAATGTGTAAAATGCAGTGATGCTAAAATGTACCATTGATAAAATACAATGAATATAACAATAAATTTATCATCTAAAATACAGTAAATCATGTCTATTTCTTTTGCCCCTAATTTGAGGCATGTCGAGTAGAATCTTACCCATTAATATTAATATTCATTATATTATTTTTATCATTATAATTATTTTATATTTATATTTAACTTAAATTATATAAAGGAAACCCAAGTATGACATTATCATTCAAATTAAAAACTCAATTATTCAATCAGGGTCAAGCATTTTCAACAAAGATTTAATTAATGAATACACTAATATTTCAATATTAAATTAAGAAAAAAAAGAAAAGAAACCACGGTCCAACTCCATTCTCCATTTTCTTTTTTTTCACAACTACTCAATGGTGGATTCTCCTTCTTCTTCATATGCACAAAAATTTTTAACATCAATAATCTTCTTCATACTTCATCTCTAAACAACAAACGTCAATCGAAAGTTTTATGTTTACAGACTTACAATTTGTCTATTTTAGGGTTTAACCAAGATTTTAGAGAGACTTTATCTTAAGCGACATCCTCGATTGATTGATTCAAGGTTAGCAAATTTCTTATTGTAAATATGCATTTGAATGTTATAGTATGTTTAATTGAAATTGAAGCCAACAACTATATATGATTTCAGATCTTATATTCAAACAGATCAATCAAGATTTATCATAGGGGTTTTATCAATTAGAGTTGAATCAATACGTTTTGAGGTTGAATCAGGTCATACTAAATGTATAGCTTAAGATATCAAAGGCAATTCAATCATTGTTGGCCATTACTCCATTGTTAACCCTTCAATTTTCTTCAATTTAAATGAAATAATATTTGGAAAAGTAATAAGTCGGTTTATTGGTTTATTTTAGAAAAGATAACCACTAAAAAATAGATAATATTTTTAAATTGATAATTATCAAATATTTAATCTATATTAAGAATCCTTACCGTATACAAAATACAAAATGTAACTAATACTAATAATACTTCCTGTACAATTAAAATCCTTACCATACTCAAAAACCAGTAACTACCCTTTATATATACCACATAACCTCAACTTAAAACCATACGTTTTCATTCTGTTCTTTCATCAACTCTTCTTTTGTTGTCAAGTAATCAATTTGTCACTAATGGATTCTGCAACTCTAATGGATTCTACAACAGTTAATTATCTGGAAGAGATAAACAGTCGCACAATGTTATGGAGGATCAAAGTTAAGGTTGTGCTTCTTTGAAAACAATATTACAACAACAACCCTACAAAAGTAGCAAGCCGTGATATGATTTTGATGGATGAAAAGGTAATATCATCATCTTATAATTATAATTTTATGAGTTTTATTTTTCAGAAACATAACACTTGAAATTATTCTGTTTTAGGGTAAAAAAATTACTGCTACTATACAGAATGTATCGGTTCCAAAGTTTGAATGTCTGGTGCAAGAAGGTGGTATATACATGATTTCAAATTTTGAAGTAAAAGGAAACAATTTTGTTATTCGGTTGGCAAATCATGCTTCAAAGATAAACTTTCATGAAGATACATTGGTTCGTAATTGTACCGATTACACATGCTCAGTTGATGTTTTTGACTTCGTTTCAATCAACGACGTTTTAGACCAGAAGATTGACAAAAGTCTTGCATTCGGTTAGTCCTAACACCTAAATGTTTTCACTTATTGATGTAACATTCATACATATATTGTGGACCTGACATATTTGTATATTATGTATTCATGTAAACATAGATGTTGTCAGTCAAGTAATCTCAAATAAGGATATTACGGTAATGAAGATCAACGGACAGACCAGACGAATTTTTGAATGCGAATTACAAAATTCGAAGTAAGTTTTTTTTTTTTTTTTACAATATAATCAGTTAAGATTGAATGTCAACTGTATATAATATTTTAGGATTATATTATTTATCAAGAAGGCATCAGAATATAAATCATAAGATAAGATAAGATTGTAATAACGATATTTGATACATTTATTCGTGTTTCAAACTTTAATATATTTTGGTTTTAAACAGTGAGGAGAAGGTTGCTTGTGCATTGTGGATAAACATGCTATAAAATTGCATACCTACATATCCGAAAACAAAGAAGGAACAACACCTATTATCATAGTCATCCAACTTGCCAAGTATAACACGTGGAGAAGTATGAGTCTAAAACTCTATTGAATAATGTTATGTTATATTACATTCGGTTGGCTTGAAAATTGAAAGTTACTATTGTGTTGTAGAAAAACCACAAGTTTCAAACTGCATATTTGGCTCCAAAGTTTACATAAACGATGATATTCCTGTTATCACCTCTTTTAGAAAAAGGTAACATAAATAAAATATTATCTGCTTTACATTTCTAAGTTTAAATATTGTTTATACACCTATTTGATTCAACTTTATATTTAATATTTGCATGTATTTTAACTCCAAGTATAACATGTATTATTATAAGTTTGGAAGCAATGAAAGGTGAAGGAGGTATGATGGAAACCGAGGTTAAACTCTCAAGCAACACCATCTACACAAACCCCGAGGATTATTTCACAAACTTTAGTTTGAAGAATATCAATGAATTAATTGATATCAAAGAGGTAACAAATTTACATGTTTTTGAATTGCGTACTCAAATGTATAAATGTAAATTTTAGTAAGGCGCTTAAATAACATGGTTGGTAAATATTATGCAGGCTACTGGGTGTGTTGTTGTTGCAACGATAATAAAAATTAAGCCAGAACAAGGTTGGTACTATCTTGCTTGTAGGAAGTGCAACAGTAAGGCTGTAGAAACTGAGAAAAGTCATGTGGAATTAGAGACCGATAACCCCATTGCCCCGTTTCAGTGTGTTAAATGTAAAGGTGTTTCTGATGTTTATAATAGCTAAATGTCACACCCCGCTGAAGCGGAAATACGAAAAGTAACAGACAAGGGTTTCACAACACAAACGATATAGGATAATACCGTAATTATATGCTTGGCCTTAAAGGCATTAAAACAATTCATCAAATCCCTTATCCATTACATAAGAAGTTCGAATACATGTTCAACATAGTTTAACCCAAATTTCGACATTTATAAAAAGAAATTGAGAATTCAAAAGCCTCCATGCACGTGCCCACAACATGATCCAACTTACCGACGCTCTCCTGAAAAGCATGTCAAAACAAAAGGGTCAACTATGGCCATAGTTGGTGAGTTCAAAGTTTGAAACAATTGAACCAAAAGGGTGTCCAATAGGGGACATAAGTATGGGTGTAGCCGTCCGATTCGGGAACGCTATCATCCCTGTGTTTGTCCAATCGGGACAGTTATAACAAGCATTTGGTTGATAAAGATATTACAAGTAAACATGTGGTAATAAAGAGAGAATGTATAAGCCTTGAGACCACAACTAATCCGGTTATCTGACCGCTGCCCCAAAGTATAAGAGCTGCATGTTCTTCAACAAACATGAGTAAAAGGCGATATTATGCACCCACGTTGAAGTGTGAGTGAGGGATGGTCCTACCCTAAATAGCATGCTACCTATAATATCTACGGCTCGTCGCTACGAGTTAATTAGTGGTGGGTTAGTTACAGGGGACTTTGAGTATAAGAAAAACCCAAGCTTAACATGTTGACATACCACAGTTCGCGTAAAATAGTTCAAAAGCAGTTGATAGTACGTAAAAGTTCAACCAAAAGTTTAAAGTAATTGCATGCTTTCAGCCCCAAGAATAGAAATCAGAAAGAGGGGACAATGAACTCACCTTGTGAGCTGAGTTTAACGAGTAAAGCTGTGAGAAAGTTACAATCCGGAAATGATTCTCTAACTGTGACCTAGTCCAGTAAGAATGTGTCCATTAATGTCTAGTGATATGCTTTAATATAGTAGTTCATACGAATTGGTTACCCACTATTTTTAAATGATGAATCTGCCCAGGGTTGTGTGGTTTGTTTCGTGACTCTCTTTAGCAAAACTAAACAGTTTCTGGGCGTCTTCTTGATACACCTCAAAATATTAGGTCTTTGGTGTATGATTTAGGTTTTGTGTGAATGATTAAAATCAAGCTATTCTCAGTTTAAAGTCACTATTTTTATAAAGAATAGATGAAGCTACGGTTGTCCAAAGTCAGGTGAGGAAAACTACCACTGCACGGCAGCCTCACTCCTTTGTCATTCAACCAGTATTTGAAGACTCAAATCTTACTGTTGCATGAAATCAGTTGGGTTTGGAAGATGACATATAAAGGTAAATTTTTAGAAAAAAAACTATCACTTTTGGTGGAGTATTCATGGAGTTACAGCCTTCCAAAGTTGGCTTAAAATCTGGACAGAAAGTTGTCCAACTCTCCTACTTACCAAAAGCACACAACATGTTATAAAATCCGTATGTAAATGATTTGAACAAACTTTAAGTGTGTCTTTTATTTGTAAGACATTATAACATTTCAGGTACAAAAACCCTAATGCACACATATTATAAAGAAGATGTAACAGTAACCGAAAATAGAAGCAAATGGGTTGTGCAGAATCAAGTGTAAACATTCTTGCACTTTATGATTACCTCTTCGACCAGGAGTGTATGTTTGGAGTGATGAAGTTCTATCCACAGGAAGTTGAGTTTGAGCAGGTTTCCCCGGAGTGGTTGATTTGTGGATGAAAGATGATGAATAAACTGGGTGCTTTGGTTAAAACCGAGTATAAGTCTTGAGAGAGTTTGAGAGAAAATAGGTGAGTGTGTTTTGAATATGAATGTGTAATCTCTGTTGGTGTTAACAAAGGAATAAGAGGTGGAGTGTATAAGTTTATTATCCAGGGATGTGATTGGGTGAAGGTGGAGGTGATTTTATGGGGAGTGCAAGTTAATTGATTGGGTTTTATGGGAAATAGGTTTGCTGGCCGATTTTGAGAGAAAAGAGGTAATCATAACCCTTTTTGCGTGTACAGTTAACTCTATTTCAAATATTAATGTTCATTTTTACAGAATATGAATGGTTACTTATCTTATTAAACTACTTAGAAAGCTTTTAAATCGGGCAGGAGGGTTTAATGTGTGTGTGGGTAACACTTGATGGGTCTTAAAATCGTTTAAGCATATCTCTAACAGTAGATTGACACTAAGTATATCATGATTTGTTCGTGACATTAGTGTGCCAACTGTATAAACTTTGGCCTACCAGTAGAAACTGACTAGCAGTAGCAACTAAACTATCCGTAGTAACATAACAGTTGAAACAATAATAATGGTGCTTAACAATAGAAACAGTAGTAGTTGAGCCAACAGTAGAAACGGAGGTAATTCGGGCTAGCAGTATTAACAATATCGACAGTAGTAATTTGAACTAGCAGTGGAAACTGAGGCACTTATACTAGCAGTGGAAACTGAGACATTTATACTAGCAGTAGAAACTGAGGTATTTATACTAGCAGTGGAAACTGAGGTAGTTATACTATGAAAGGTGAGAACAGTATTAACTCAACTACCAGTAGAAACTGACCAACAGTTGAAACTGTGGTAATTTGTACTAGCAGTATTAACTAAGGGTTTTGCGCTAGCAGTATTAACTGAAGTATTTCTCAAACAGTATTAACTTAGGAATTGTACCAGCAGTATTAACTTGACTTTGTACTGGCAGTATTAACTAGACTTTGTACTGGCAGTATTAACTGAAGAATTACTCTAACAGTATTAACTTAGAATTTGTACTGGCAGTATTAACTGAAGTATGTCTCAAACAGTATTAACTTAGTAATTGTACCAGCAGTATTAACTTGACCTTGTACTGGCAGTATTAACTGAAGTATGTCTCAAACAGTATTAACTTAGGAATTGTACCAGCAGTATTAACTACGACTATCAGTATTAACTTTAATTCTTAAGAAGGTCAGGTCCAGATTTAGGTGGCGATTAAGTTAGGTATTAACCTGATATTTTTGGCGGTTGTTACAGTATCTCCCCGTTGAAAAGAATTTCGTCCCGAAATTCAATTTGTTCCATTGGTTGCCAAAGTGCTAGGAATAAATGTGGGTATTTGTATCGAATATGGTCTTCGTGTTCTTAAGTAAATTCAGGACCTCGACGTGAATTCCTCCTAACCTTTACAATGGGTATCTTACTTTGTTTTAAACTTTTGACCTCACGGTCCATGATTTCAAGTGGCTCTTCTACGAAGTTTAGATTGTCATCTATTTGGATGTCATCGAGAGGGACAATTAGTGTTTCGTCGGCTAGACATTTCTTTAGATTGGAAACATGGAATGTGTTATGTAGGTTGCTAAGTACCTAGGGTAGTTCTAGCCGGTACGCGACCGGACCAATCCTTTCTATTATCTCAAAAGGTCCAACATACCTTGGGTTAAGTTTGCCTTGCTTTCCAAAGTGGATCCTGCCCTTCCAGGGTGACACTTTCAAAAGTACTTTGTCGCCGACTTGAAATTCTAAAGGTTTCCTACGGTTATCAGCGTAGCTTTTCTGCCTACTCCTGGCAGTCCTCAATTTTTCCCTGATGATAGTGATTTTATCAGTTGCCTCTTGTATAACATCGGGTGTGATTAGCTGCCTATCACCGATTTCTAACCAACAAAGTGGTGATCGACACTTACGACCATATAACGCCTCAAAGGGTGTACAGCCTATGCTCGTGTGGTGACTGTTGTTGTAGGAAAACTCCACTAATGGCAAGTGAGTATCCCAGCTGCCTTTAAAATCTATGGCACAGGGTCTTAACATGTCTTCCAATGTTTGAATGGTCCGCTCACTTTGTCTATCGGTTTGGGGGTGATAGGCGGTGCCCAAATTCAGTTGTGTGTTTAACGTACTTAATTCAATCGTTTGAATTCCGCCTCCCGATTCTGTTGATTCGATTTGGTCCAAGATCGGGGAACCTACATTAAGGGCACACACTACCGCTCCTAGCTCCAAGTCGTGCGTCGTGTAATTCTTCTCATACTCCTTGGGTTGTCTTGATGCGTATGCAATAACTTTGATCCTTTGCATTAGTACGCAACCCATTTCTTGGTACGACGCGTCACAACATACGATAAAATCTTCCGTTCCCTCTGGAAATGCCAGGATTGGTGCATTGCATAGCCTATGCTTCAGTGTTTGGAACACTTCTTCTTGTTCTTTTCCCCAAGCAAACTCCTTAGCCTTTTGGGTCAAGCTCGGTTAACGGTTTAGCAACCCTTGAAAAGTTCTCGCTAAACCTCCGATACTAACTAGCTAATACCAGAAACCGACGTATCTCTGTAGGGTTTCTCGGGGCTTCTTACTTCTTGATGGCCTCGACTTTGGCTGGATCAACATGGGTTCCTTCTTTGTTGACCACGTGAACAAGGAAGTATACCTCTCGAAGCCAAAACTCGCACTTCGAGGATTTAGCATACAACTTCTGCTCCTTAAGTAGTTTTAGTATTATCTCCAAGTGTCGCTCGTGGTCTTCCTCACTTCTTGAATAAATCAGTATGTCATCTATTAACACAATCACAAACTTATCTAGGTATGGTCGACCTACCCTATTCATCAAGTCCATGAGCACAGCTGGGGCGTTAGTTAGTCCAATTGGCATTACTAAAAATTCATAATGTCCGTAACGAGTTCTAAAGGCAGTCTTAGGGATATTCTCCTCACGTACTCTTAGTTGATGGTAACCTGAACGAAGGTTGATTTAGAATTCGACTTGCCTAGGCGGGGGAAGTTCAGATGATCGTTCGCAAAAGAAAGAAGAAGGAAGATCTCGACTTCGATGGGTATTAAGTCTTACGAGAAAAGTTCGTTTGCTAGTTTCAAAACTTAACTCTGAATTTTAACATTAGCTTAAGCGGTTTGTTAATTTTACTATGCACTTAGCGTCTAAGTCGGTGAGGTGATGTTGTGCAATGGACTAAACTCATCCATTATCGAACGAGATTGAAATAATTATGCCATTATGAAGAGACGTACCCGTAGCAATGTTAAGATCCTATCCGGATTCCCCGGTGTTATTCATGGTGACTTCGTCACGCGCGCTCTTTTTCTTGCTGTTGTTATCGTCCTTGTTTTTCAGCTTCGGACATTCTTTCCTAAAATGTCCAATGTTTCCACACTTGTAACATGCTCTTGGTGCATCAGGGTCAGCGACCGTAGTGGAAGACTTGCAGTTCTTAGCCCGGTGTCCAAATAGGTTGCACCTTCCACAAGGTGCACCACAGGAATCCTTGTGGTGACGATTACACTTGGAACAGTAAGGTTTGTTTCCTACATAACCTAGCTTTTCCTTGGATCCAGTGGCACAGGGCTTGCCTATTTCCGACCTTTTTGCCGGTTGTCGAGTAGAGTCGTTGTTGGACTTTTCTTCCCGTTTCCTCTTTTTGTCCGACACCTTCGCTCCAGTATCCTTTTCAGCAAGAGTACCATGTTGAACTACTTGTGTCATCGAGTTACGAGGTATGTGATTTGTGTTTTGAATTGTACAAGGGTTGGATGAGGTCACGACTTCCTGTACTTGTTCAGAAAATCCCCACTCGTGTCGTTCCATCCCTGGGTATGCAGGGTCTACCTTGGTTGAGCAAAGAAGTACCAACTGTTTCAAAGTGTCTTCCATAACTATCATGCGCTGTTCGTACTCAAGGATGCGCATGTCACTCTGCTCAACACGATGAAGTAGGCTGGTGATTTCTGCCTGGGCATCAGCTAGCTGGGTATGAATCGTGCCATGGGTTTCATCTGTGGGATAGGCACTTTCCTTACTCGCGGTAGTAGCAGTAGGGGTAATAGCAGTAGAGGTAGTGGTGGGGTTGGTTTGGGGTAACCCAATAGTTTGTTTAGGGGTATACAATGCCCGTGCTGTCACAGAGTTTGGTGGCAATTCGCCTGGTTCCTCTTCAAGTGTTATTGCCTCCTTTGGTTCATCCTCCAATAACTTAGTATCGTCGTCCAACGTACGTAGGTAAGGGAATGTCGCCGGTTCCTCACAGAATAGGTCGTTATCTGACTCGTAATTGTCTATGGTGGGACTTGCCATCTCCTACAACGTATTCGTTCTATCAAAACAGTAAATCTATAAAAGAGGGTGTAACCCCTAAAGGTATATAAATTCCTAGCATGCGAAGGTAATTGTAACTATCTCCAGTTTTAATAACAAAACTACCAGTAATATTCCCTATTAAATTGACCTCGTCACCTCTGATACTGACGACGCAGTTTGTTCCTATAAGAACTAACTTCATCCTACTTCGCAAGATCGAGTGTTGCTACTTTTGCACTATTAAATCTACTATCAACTAGACACTAAGAGAATCCTGCTTCATACTAGCCTATCGATCCTATACCTTATTTGAAGACTACGTATCCTAGTTACAAATAGGGTTGAAGACGAGACTGAAAATTAAAGTATACGAGGTTACTGATAATATTAATGTGGATCATATGCTGTGCAGTGCAGGTACATGGTTAAGGATTTAACATAAACATAATTCGAGGGTAACTATTCCATGTCTCTTATGACTTTTCCTGAACTAGACATAGGTGATCAGGCTATGCCTAATTGAGGCTAAATAATGGGATGCTTGGACTAGTCAAACTTGTATTATGTTTAGGGTTTTATGAAGGTGTGGTTTCAAAAAAAAAAAAATTTGGTTATAGTTTGGTTTTATTTTAAGAAAAACCGGTATTCACTATAACCTTTGGCTCTGATACCAAAACTGTCACACCCCGCTGAAGCGGAAACACGAGGTGTAACAGACAAGGGTTTCACAACACAAACGATATAGGATAATACCGTAATTATATGCTTGGCCTTAAAGGCATTAAAACAATTCATCAAATCCCTTATCCATTACATAAGAAGTTCGAATACATGTTCAACATAGTTTAACCCAAATTTCGACATTTATAAAAAGAAATTGAGAATTCAAAAGCCTCCATGCACGTGCCCACAACATGATCCAACTTACCGACGCTCTCCTGAAAAGCATGTCAAAACAAAAGGGTCAACTATGGCCATAGTTGGTGAGTTCAAAGTTTGAAACAATTGAACCAAAAGGGTGTCCAATAGGGGACATAAGTATGGGTGTAGCCGTCCGATTCGGGAACGCTATCATCCCTGTGTTTGTCCAATCGGGACAGTTATAACAAGCATTTGGTTGATAAAGATATTACAAGTAAACATGTGGTAATAAAGAGAGAATGTATAAGCCTTGAGACCACAACTAATCCGGTTATCTGACCGCTGCCCCAAAGTATAAGAGCTGCATGTTCTTCAACAAACATGAGTAAAAGGCGATATTATGCACCCACGTTGAAGTGTGAGTGAGGGATGGTCCTACCCTAAATAGCATGCTACCTATAATATCTACGGCTCGTCGCTACGAGTTAATTAGTGGTGGGTTAGTTACAGGGGACTTTGAGTATAAGAAAAACCCAAGCTTAACATGTTGACATACCACAGTTCGCGTAAAATAGTTCAAAAGCAGTTGATAGTACGTAAAAGTTCAACCAAAAGTTTAAAGTAATTGCATGCTTTCAGCCCCAAGAATAGAAATCAGAAAGAGGGGACAATGAACTCACCTTGTGAGCTGAGTTTAACGAGTAAAGCTGTGAGAAAGTTACAATCCGGATATGATTCTCTAACTGTGACCTAGTCCAGTAAGAATGTGTCCATTAATGTCTAGTGATATGCTTTAATATAGTAGTTCATACGAATTGGTTACCCACTATTTTTAAATGATGAATCTGCCCAGGGTTGTGTGGTTTGTTTCGTGACTCTCTTTAGCAAAACTAAACAGTTTCTGGGCGTCTTCTTGATACACCTCAAAATATTAGGTCTTTGGTGTATGATTTAGGTTTTGTGTGAATGATTAAAATCAAGCTATTCTCAGTTTAAAGTCACTATTTTTATAAAGAATAGATGAAGCTACGGTTGTCCAAAGTCAGGTGAGGAAAACTACCACTGCACGGCAGCCTCACTCCTTTGTCATTCAACCAGTATTTGAAGACTCAAATCTTACTGTTGCATGAAATCAGTTGGGTTTGGAAGATGACATATAAAGGTAAATTTTTAGAAAAAAAACTATCACTTTTGGTGGAGTATTCATGGAGTTACAGCCTTCCAAAGTTGGCTTAAAATCTGGACAGAAAGTTGTCCAACTCTCCTACTTACCAAAAGCACACAACATGTTATAAAATCCGTATGTAAATGATTTGAACAAACTTTAAGTGTGTCTTTTATTTGTAAGACATTATAACATTTCAGGTACAAAAACCCTAATGCACACATATTATAAAGAAGATGTAACAGTAACCGAAAATAGAAGCAAATGGGTTGTGCAGAATCAAGTGTAAACATTCTTGCACTTTATGATTACCTCTTCGACCAGGAGTGTATGTTTGGAGTGATGAAGTTCTATCCACAGGAAGTTGAGTTTGAGCAGGTTTCCCCGGAGTGGTTGATTTGTGGATGAAAGATGATGAATAAACTGGGTGCTTTGGTTAAAACCGAGTATAAGTCTTGAGAGAGTTTGAGAGAAAATAGGTGAGTGTGTTTTGAATATGAATGTGTAATCTCTGTTGGTGTTAACAAAGGAATAAGAGGTGGAGTGTATAAGTTTATTATCCAGGGATGTGATTGGGTGAAGGTGGAGGTGATTTTATGGGGAGTGCAAGTTAATTGATTGGGTTTTATGGGAAATAGGTTTGCTGGCCGATTTTGAGAGAAAAGAGGTAATCATAACCCTTTTTGCGTGTACAGTTAACTCTATTTCAAATATTAATGTTCATTTTTACAGAATATGAATGGTTACTTATCTTATTAAACTACTTAGAAAGCTTTTAAATCGGGCAGGAGGGTTTAATGTGTGTGTGGGTAACACTTGATGGGTCTTAAAATCGTTTAAGCATATCTCTAACAGTAGATTGACACTAAGTATATCATGATTTGTTCGTGACATTAGTGTGCCAACTGTATAAACTTTGGCCTACCAGTAGAAACTGACTAGCAGTAGCAACTAAACTATCCGTAGTAACATAACAGTTGAAACAATAATAATGGTGCTTAACAATAGAAACAGTAGTAGTTGAGCCAACAGTAGAAACGGAGGTAATTCGGGCTAGCAGTATTAACAATATCGACAGTAGTAATTTGAACTAGCAGTGGAAACTGAGGCACTTATACTAGCAGTGGAAACTGAGACATTTATACTAGCAGTAGAAACTGAGGTATTTATACTAGCAGTGGAAACTGAGGTAGTTATACTATGAAAGGTGAGAACAGTATTAACTCAACTACCAGTAGAAACTGACCAACAGTTGAAACTGTGGTAATTTGTACTAGCAGTATTAACTAAGGGTTTTGCGCTAGCAGTATTAACTGAAGTATTTCTCAAACAGTATTAACTTAGGAATTGTACCAGCAGTATTAACTTGACTTTGTACTGGCAGTATTAACTAGACTTTGTACTGGCAGTATTAACTGAAGAATTACTCTAACAGTATTAACTTAGAATTTGTACTGGCAGTATTAACTGAAGTATGTCTCAAACAGTATTAACTTAGTAATTGTACCAGCAGTATTAACTTGACCTTGTACTGGCAGTATTAACTGAAGTATGTCTCAAACAGTATTAACTTAGGAATTGTACCAGCAGTATTAACTACGACTATCAGTATTAACTTTAATTCTTAAGAAGGTCAGGTCCAGATTTAGGTGGCGATTAAGTTAGGTATTAACCTGATATTTTTGGCGGTTGTTACAGTATAATTCTCTTTCAAAATTATATATATATATATATATATATATATATATATATATATATATATATATATATATATAAATACAGAGACTAACGAAATACGATTTACATCTTTTGCAGAATCAAGGTGCAAATTCAAGTTCAAGATAGTACTAGAACAATATATTTTTGGTTGTTTCAATGCGAAGTCACCAGACTTATCAACAAATCTGCTTCCTATTTACTTGCCAAAATTAACAAGGTAATACGACAATCAGTAGTTAAATTACTATGTGACCCTATAACTATTTCAGTAGTACTAAGATTATAATCATCAACTTTAGGATGAAGAATGTATGTCATAATGTAAGACGTACCCTGAAGAATTGAACACGATGCTCCAAAAAAAGTGTGCATTCAAGATTAAAATTTCAAGTTTCAATATTGCTAAAAATGATCAGGCCTACACTGTTGATATAGCTAATGATGAGCCAGATGTCATAAATGCCGTTTTGAAAAAATCAACCCATGCTCAGGTAAAATACATAGTTGATACCTTTGCATAACATATCATAAATATGATACGATTAAATTAATTTAGAGAATATTGATATAATTATTTACTTATAAAATTTGTTTTTTATTTTTTGTAGGGGAAGGAAGCATCTGTCATGGATTTAAAAAGAAAGATAAATAGCGAAAAGGATGACCTGCTGATCATATCATCCACATCAAACGGTGCACAAGATGTCCGAAAGCTAAAAATTCCAAAAGTCGAGAAAGATTGATTTTCGTTTAATTCCCATGAGTGTTTTCTTTTCATGAACAAATGAGTTTATGTTTTTTCCCTCGATGGAATATTTGATTTTTGGTTTCCCAACATTTTAGGTTTTTAGTTATTTATTTATACGCTGAAACAATATATCAATCAATAAATTCTTATGTTTAGATTTATCGTTGGTCACCTGTATTTTTCCTATCCCATACTTTGATAACGACTTCTGTCATATATTTTGCCGATAACAAGGATTATTGGATTGCTTTAAGACTTTTTTTGGTCATTGCTTTATTGTACTCAGCATGTTAGTTTTCTAAAGACATTTATATTTAAGTGGAAGATGCTTAATTTTACTGTACACATCATAAGGTTACATTATTTGCTCTAAAATTCACTCGGCTAATCAACTCGAAGATTAAAGAAAGGCCGACCCATTTGACCCGTGGCACCTTTTTTGACCTGTCATAAAAGTTACCCTATTCACCAGTCTCTCAATCCGCCCTCTGCCGCCACTATGTTATAATACCTAATCGGAATAATGAAATCAAGTTTATCTTTTGACCCGTTCTTTTTACTCAAATTAAATAAACAGACTTTGGCACAACAAACTGAACAGCGGTGGATATGCATTACCGCTTCAAACTTATTGAAATCAATAAAACATTCTTGTCAAACACATAAAGGACGACTTTGACCTTTTGAGCATAAAAGACTCTGACTTCAACTAAAAAGACAGATCTATAAGAGATATTCCAAACCAAAACAAACAACTTACAACATTTACATAGCTGACTATTTTTTTGGTTATAAATCGTAATCTAAAAATATTTTATCACAGCAAGTGCATATATAATTATATCAATATTGTCTTCAATACTACTACCATTATTAGCTTCATCCTTAATACCTTTTAAAGTTTAACCATAACCAGAAGTTGCAGTTCCCTTATATCTTCTCTTTGTTAATTTTTAAGCATCAACCCGTACATTCCTATTCAATGCAAATAAATCAGTACCCATTTGTAACCCTGAAGTGATAATGTCGACTCATTAACCTATAAAGTGTTTCAGCTTGGGTTATGTTTGATATATATAAGGGGTCAAAGATAAGTTACATGAATTTAACAAAAACATAAACACGTTTAATGGTAAAAGACGTTAAAGGTCATCTGAAATGTAAAAAGCCTACTCCAGATACATACATTCACTCTAAAGCGTCTATAACCCACATTGTCTTGGTTGATGACACCCTCACATACACTTAGGCAAATGGCACTTACAATAAAATGTTCAAATTACAAAATGAACAAAGAGTAAATTAAATATAAAGACCAACTCACCAAACTTATTACAAAGGATAACTAACAATTCCCTTATAATTAATACGAAACATCAAACCTAAACACCAAACATCTAAAAATATCAACTTGCTTTCTAAAAAAACACCACGAAATATCGAAAATCAAAATCAAAGTAAACAAGTTCACATAGTTTCCAACTGTATACCTCTAAACAGTCCTATAAAAGTTAAGATTGACCTCTTAATCTTCTTTGGGATCTATAATATCAGAACAACAATCTGATTCATTCCCTTCATTGATGTTTAATCTTTTGTAAAATGTTGTTACTTCAGGAATGTCCGGATTTATGAGCATCTTAGTAGCCAATGAACAATTGGTAAAAAATGGAGTACCTACAATATAAAGAATATGCAAGTCAAATATCACATGTATATACAATCTTGTCTTATAACAAATAGCCAACAAAACTAATAACAACCTTCACATAACACAATTTTAACAAATCGAATGACTAACACGATACGCTGTTCACCAACAGCAGCACCACCCAAATATGCTGAAATATCGTTTGCAAACACCCAAATAGTATGCCAGTAATTGTATTCCCACTGCATTGTTAAAAAGTAGTATTAAATATCACTATAAGTTACAATATCTTATACAACGAATAATCAAGATTTTTACTACATTACTACATACGAGATATCTTGAAGCTCCAGAAATAGTTTTTTAGTTTCTTTCCCAGCCTTAACTATATCTTCGGTGTGGAAATAGAGCAGACGACCTAACAAATCTGAAAAAGTAAAAAAATAAATAAATATGTTTAAAGAAGATGTATATCATACAAAGAAAAACTAACGAACAAATGCATCTTACCAAATGCTAATTTATATTCAATTTTTAAGGATAATACATCCTCAAACTTAGCCAACCGAAACCCATGTACCGAACCACCAAAATCATAGCATCTTTTAAACCTGGTTGATTTACTAAAGACAAGTTTGTACCGGTGACTTAACATGTTGTATTTATTCCTATTCTCAACAACTTCAAAATGGCTAATCAAAACCACACATCCTTCCTCAAACTTTGAGATGAACCCAAAGCATTTATTTGATTGCCCTGTGAAAGTTACAATTTTATTAGAGACACAAGTCAAAACATATGCATATGTAATACTTATGTTAAACTTACAGTCTCATCTATTAAAATCAATTCAATCCTTCTAGTGGCAGGAAGATTATAGTCTCGATAAATACTCCATATGCGAATGAGTCTCACCATTATCTTCAAAGATTTCCTAATAGGGGTCAGCTCATGTAGGAGAACAATTTTATGCACCATAACTAATAACTACACATCAAATAAACATAATAAATATATATATTTTATACAAAATCTAATACATTGAATATGATTGTACATAGATTACTTTTAACAAAGCAATAACTAACAATAAGTTATATTCATCAATATCAAAACTAAAGATGAAACATGGAATAATGATAACTATATTGGCGATATATATACTACTGATCAGGATTGATACTTAATAATAAAAACTTTAAATAATATACTTATAAATTGGAATTGGAATTGGTTACTAATCGATAATTTTCAATCATCATTAGTCAATAATAAATAAATAAATAAATCAAATTTAAATTCAAAAACCAAAATAAAATTTACTTCCCATATTACAATTGGTTAACATATCAGAACATTAAAATAAACTTACCATATAACTTCAAAGTTCAAACGGTTTTTAGTTTCAATTAGAATGCAATTACAATTACAATAGAACGAAGGGTTAGAATACTACAATAAAAATTTGCTTAACAACTATAAATATGTAAACAAACTACAAAACTTAGAATCCATCGCACAATGAAGAGGAAATCGGATACTGTTACAAACAGCTCATATGAACAGAATGAATATGCAATTCAAAATTGCTGTGATCGTCAAACAAATAGTTATTTAAACCATCCTATATGTGATCCAACTAATCTACACGAGGTTCCAATAAGTTTAACAGATAACATGCAACTATCAAGTACCCGCAAGAAAAACAAATTGGAACATTCAACCACTTTACATGATACAGGTAATTCTTAAATAATGCTGTAAAAATTTCATGTTATTGATTGACTTTATTAATAATGTATGTACATCTATGTAAATTATATGTACCATTACTGAGTACTACTTTAAATACGATCTCCAGATTATTTGTTCGATTCAACTAACCTTCATGAGGTCCAAATAACCGCATCAGTAACTTATGAAGATTTAGAGATCAAAAAAGGTAACCTTTACATCAAAATTTACTGTACAACATTTATATAGTGGTTTAACAAAATTGCAGCATCAGGTGTAGGAGGAAACATTCAGCAAAAGAAGTACACATCAAACAAACAAAAAGAAGTTTATATCGACAACCACGATCAACCAGAAAAATGCTTAAACGGAATTTCAAAAGGTGACATTATTTTGATGTATTACCCAATATTTGTTTCATTGAACTAACAAATACATCTTTGTTGTCTCCGAATATGTGGTATGTTACCTAATTTACAACTATACCGAAATAACCACCATTTTGCCAATAAACGACTATCATATAGTCGATACATAAACTAAAGCAATTCTAAATGTGATGCCCTTTGTAACGATGAAAACACGTTTAATAATATAAAGTTTAATTGGTTGTCTATTTTTGGTAGACACTGTAAGACCTTAAAAACAAATAGCAAAACTAATTATTTTGCACTGTACTAATAACCGATTCTGCAATAATATTGACTGACACAAGTACATAATTACACAGACTACATAGACATGGGTGACCAAACATATATATGCAAGGCTTGTAATGCTAAGCTGTGGCGTAAGGAAGCAAACAAAGGGAAAGAACCATTAAATAAGAAGATGGGATTTTCGTTATGCTGCATGAACGGGAAAGTTGAGCTACCAAAACTAAAACATCCTCCACATACGCTGTCACAACTATATAATGGACAGAGTAAGAGAAGCAAGAAGTTCATTAAATATATCAGGCAATTCAATATGATGTTTAGCTTTACATCAATGGGAGGAAAAATAGACAACCGGGACGCGGTCCTTACTCTTACAGAATAAGTGGGCAGAATTATCATACCGTGGGAAGTTTGCTTCCTGAAGACGGACAAATACCAAAGTTCTTACAACTCTACATATATGATACTGAGCATGAGATCGAAAACAGATTAAACCATCACAGGTTAGCTATTTATTTATTTAAATTAAATAAAAATCTTACATTTAACGTACATTAATTAATATCCTTTAGTGAAACAAAAGGACTTTTGGACTCATATGTGTATATCATCATTTGACCTCAATGCAGTTCAAGTCTGGCAAAGTCAATTAAAGATCCACATTCGATTGAGTTCTTCATCGTTTATGAACTAAAAGGACTTTTGGATTCTATAAACTCTTTAGTGAAACAATTCAAAATGGTCAGAGATCAATTCAAAATAAACGAAAATGAAAATATTACACTAAAACTGGTTGGTAAAAGAGAAAAGGATGGACGGACATACAATCTTCCAACAACAAATGAAGTCGCGGCTTTAATCATAGGTGATATTGATGGATCAGGAGATAAAAGAGATATTGTATTACAAACACAATCAGGAAACTTACAACGCATCAGCGAACTACATCCATCATACCTCGCCCTTCAATATCCGTTGTTATTCCCATACACGCTGAAGACGGTTACAGACCTGACATATTTCTAAAAGGAGTCGAAGACGGAACAGAACCTGGAAGGACAAGACTTTCAATGAGAGAGTTTTTTGCGTATAGGATGCAATAGAGAGACACAAAAGAGTCGTTAATGCTTAAATCAAGGAGATTATTCCAACAATTCTTAGTGGACGCTTACACCATGGTGGAAAACGAAAGACTTAACTACATACGCTACCATAAAAAAGAACTAAGAATTGCCCCTGTCAACAGTTTATCTAAGGCACTGGATGAAGGTCAATCAGACGCATCCTTGATCGGTAACCGTATAATACTACCATCTACCTTCACAGGTGGAACAAGATACATGCAGCAGAATTACCTAGATGCTATGACTCTTTGCAAGTTCTTTGGATATCCAGATCTTTTTATTACGATGACTTGCAATCCAAAATGGCATGAAATTTGTAGATTCTTGGAAGAACATGGACTAAACCCCGAAGACAGACCAGACGTATTGAGCAGAATGTTTAAGCTAAAACTTGATCATTTAATCAAGAACTTGAAGGAGAAAAAAATCCTTGGCCGAGTTAACGGAGGTATCAATATAATTTTTAGATAAACAAAAACAGAAATATATGATTATAAAATAACTCACATTATGTATCTAATTTATAAACTAACACATGTTGTTGTACTTTCTTACAGTAGTCTATACCGTGGAATTTCAAAAACGGGGCCTCCCTCATGCTCATGTATGTCTATTCCTTCATAAAGATGACAAACTTCCAAACCCGGAAGATATAGACCGCGTAATATCGACAGAAATTCCAGACAAAGAGGAAGATGCTGATTTGTACCAGCTTGTCTCTGAATATATGATGCACGGACCGTGCGGCGAAGATAATCCAAATTGTCCATGCATGAACAATAAAAAGTGCTCCAAAAGATTTCCAAGGGATTTCACGGATAACACTTATATCAATGAAGATGGATTCCCTATTTATAGAAGACGTGACACTGGTTCGATGATAAAAAAAATCTGGGGTTGAATTAGATAACATGTATAACGCTTAATATTATCAAAAAGTGCTACAGATATACCCAATAATAATAAAAACAATACATTACCAACTTAATTATATCTCTATTATTTACATTTAATAAAGTTGTAATTGCTCCATTTTATCGCAGAAGTGTCATCGGATACAACGCAAAACTACTTAAGCAATATCAAGCACACATCAACGTGGAATGGTGTAACCAGCTCGGATCCATCAAATATCTGTTCAAGTACATCAATAAGGGTCCCGATAGAATCTGCGCTACATTTAGTCGGCCGAAGAAAGATGCTCCAGATCAAGAGGGTAAACAAAAAAAGATTGTGGACGAGATCAACGCTTATTACGATTGTCGTTATATATCTGCATGTGAAGCGGCTTGGAGGCTTTTCAAATTTAGTGTTCATTACCAAACACCTCATGTTGAAAGACTGTCTTTTCATCTACCGGGTCAACAACCAATAATGTATGACGAGAACAATACAGTCGGTGAAGTTGTTTCAAAACCATCTGTTGGCCAATCGCAATTCATAAAATGGATGGAATGCAAGAAACACGATGAAAAAGCACGAAACCTAACCTATGCAGATTTCCCAACTAAATTTGTTTGGAACGTAAAACAATGAAAATGGACACAACGACAAGGGACAATTGCGGTGGGAAGGATCAACTATATACCACCTAAAGCCGGCGAAGCGTATTACTTGAGAATATTGCTTAATAAACTGAAAGGACCTACGTGTTATGAAGACATTCGAACCGTCAATGATAAAGTATACGATACATACAAAGAAGCTTGCTATGCGTTAGGCTTATTGGATGATGACAAAGAGTACATCGAGTCAATCAAGGAAACCAGCTCCTGGGCAACAGGGGCATATTGTCGTTCATTATTTGCTATGCTAATTACATCGGACATCTTGTTGAGACCAGATTATGTTTGGGAACAAACATGGGATAAATTGTCGGACGACATACTACATATTCGACGTCAAGACCTTAATAAGCCAGGTACACAATTACCAACTGTTTTCACATCTTCTGTCTAATTCATTACACAATTTACAATTAAATATTACAGGCTCCAAATTAAGCTATCTATATTTTAATTAATTATTAATTCCAAAAAATATGGTGTATATGACCATATAAGTATTGTCATATTATCAGACAACATAGATGTAAATTACCCAAAATGTAAGAACGTATATATATTCACTGTTTTTGGCCACAATTTAACCACATAAACACATCTTTAAGTAGCACTATATTTAACAATCTGATGTTGACCGAACTATTTATATATTACAAAGTAACCTACCACATTTAGACCCGTCGTAAAGATAATCTAACGCTTAACTTTCCAGATCTACCACACGACCCCATCGTAGAGATGAATATTGCATTGGCTAAGATTGAGCTGTTATTGCTTGCGAATGGCACGAGCCTTTAAAACATCCCAAATATGCCATATCCAGATTACAACGAGATAAAACAAGCTGGAAACATGATGATTCAAGAGGAAATAAATTATGACGTAAAAAAGTTGAAGAGTGACCATGAAAAATTGTATACAATTATGACAGATGAACAAAAATGCGTCTACAACAAGATTATGAATGCGGTGGATAAAAACCAAGGTGACGTCTTCTTTTTATACGGTTACGGTGGCACAGGTAAGACTTTTGTATGGAAGACATTATCGGCTGGAGTACGCTCCAAAGGTGACATTGTTTTAAACGTAGCATCCAGTGGAATCGCCGCTCTATTACTTATGGGAGGTAGAACGGCACACTCACGCTTCAAAATTCTGATTAATCCGAACGAACTTTCTTTCTGCTCCATTACTCCAGACAGCGACTTAGTTGAATTACTAAAGAAGACAAAACTGATTATTTGGGATGAAGCCCCAATGATGCATAAACATTGTTTTGAAGCTTTGGACAGGACTTTGAGAGACATACTTCGGACTGACAAACCATTTGGAGGCAAAGTAATTGTATTCCGAGGCGACTTTCGGTAAATACTACCGGTCATTCATAAAGGATCTCGACACGATATTGTCAATGCAACGATCAATCACTCATACATATGGGATCATTGTACTGTTTTATACTTAACGGCTAATATGCGTTTGAAAAACAAAGCTGGTAACGAAGAAGATGTCGAAACAAAGAGGTTCACAAATTGGATTTTAGAGATAGGAGAAGGAACCGTTGGTGGACAAAATGATGGAGAGGCTGAAGTTGAATCCCCCCAAGATGTTTTCATAAACTCAACAGGTGATCATATGGATGCAATCGTCTCGTGTATATACCTTCAATAAACGAACATATAAATAAAACCGGCTACTTTGAAAACAAAGCAATCCTAGCACCAACAAATGAAGAGATCGATTTGATAAACGATTTCATACTATCCAAAGTTAAAGAGGACGAGAAAATATACTTCAGTTCAGATACTATCTGTGAGACAGAAATTACAGATAAATTTGAACGATCGTTGTATTCACCTGAGATACTAAATGAACTGAAACCGTCTGGAATACCAAATCATAAGCTCACACTCAAAAAAATAGTACCAGTAATGTTACTTCGGAACATGGATCAGGCCAATGGGTTATGCAACGGAACAAGATTACAAATTCAAAGACTTGGAGAACATACTATTGAAGCAAAGATTATTTCAGGTAGCCACATCGGAAACATAGCTTATATTCCAAGAATGAAATTAATACCGTCGGATAAAACCATACCTTTCAAGTTTAATCGAAGACAATATCCTCTGGCAGTATGTTTCGCGATGACAATAAACAAAAGCCAAGGACAATCGTTACAATCGGTGGGATTGTATTTACGACGACCAGTCTTCTCTCATGGACAATTGTATGTGGCGGTCTCACGTGTTAAAACCAAAAAGGGACTGAAGGTACTTCTTTGTGACAAGGATGGCAAGCAGACAAATAAAACGACAAATGTGGTGTACAAAGAGGTTTTACAAAAAAGATAATTATTGCTTCGTACTACAGCTTCACATTTATGATTGATACCATCTCTTTTTACCTTTATACATTTGACTTAGATATGTTTTTATATATTCATTTATGATTTAATGATATCTCACATCTGTCAAATGTTAACAAACACAAAGTTAATCCCACCCACTCAATTTTGTAGCAACACTATGTTTTATAGTAAAAAATAATTAAAAATATCACGGATCGTGTGAATACACGGATTTTAGGTTTAGTATTTATTATAAAAGGAATATATCGGCTTGCAGCCTACACGCTTGATATGGGGATATGGGGATTCTTCGGTCTTTTCTAAAAAAGTAAAAAGTAGCCATTGATTACTCTTTTTATTTTATTATTAAAAAAAATACTCAAGATTTCAGAATTCATTAATTAGATTAGACACTACCACTACCATTATTTGATTTAATTCACACGATATATTTGAAAAGTAGATTACCATTAACAGGTAAAGATCAAAGCTAATCAATCGAAAGATTAGTAAATAGAATGCTTTTTATATTAACTTTTTTTTCATCATTATATTTACCATTCAGTTAAAAACGTTCTGTAAGCAAAACACATTTTTAGCGATTATATCACAATATAAAACCCAAAAATAAATATAGAATACTTTAATTAAAACCCAAATCAATTACGAGTGGTACAACTAATATATATTTACTAAGAATAAGAATACGGGTTGATTGATTTATTTGTTATGATATGGAACACATCGTATCGAGTTAATCTTTTAACTTCTGGAAATATATATGTGCCCCTATAGAATATTGAATCAAACACCCTAAATTTTTTAATAATTAATAATTATTAATTTTATTACTACACTATAAAATCTTAAATATCCTAATGGATTCGTTGGAGATGAAATACCAATTCGATGAAGAAGAAGAAGAAGAAGAAGAAATGATCAACATACTTAAAATAAAAGAAAATGATGTTAAAATAAAAGAAAATGATGTTATGGTTACATCGTTAAAGAGAAAGCGAAATATCAAAGGAATCATGTTATCTACCGCCAAACCTTCGCATACTTTAAAAACAGGTGCTGGCCGGAGTTTGAGGTGTGAACACCGGAATAGACTCCGATACCTTCTCGGGCAACTTGTCAGGCGACAGAATTGGAGTGAAGCTTCCGGTGTGTTGAGCGTGTTGTTGAAAGGAACGCTTAAAGACACAAGTTTGTCAACCAATCGGACTAAATATTGGGTACGTACGTACGTATAATTATTTATTAAAGGAATGTGAAGTTGTATGATACGTGCTTAAGTATTGTAATACAGTACGTAGTTGAAATAAGAATGTTGCAAACTCTCGTTTACCTGCTCTTATATATTCATCAGTTTGAGTATACGTATAAGAATAAGGCAGTGCGTACGTATATATTGTTTGTATAGTAGGAACTCGTTTAACTAATTAATATTGTGGTTATGGAATTGCTATATATGTATAGGCCACATTGGAGATTCTTCAACATATGGGAGCTGCAAAAGTTAAACCAAGAAAATGTCTGCAGGTGTATGATATATGGATGAAAAAAGTATCGGGGTCGGCAAAGGTATTTAGTCTCGATACATATATTCTTTTTTTTATTATCACTCACACATGTTCACGTACATATCTGGTATGTACTTTTAACGGGTTCTGATAATTCATCATTTTCTTGGCCACTGGTGTAGCAGTATCGAGCCTAAGTGATTCTCCAACCATGAGGTTGTGGGTTCAAGTCCCGAGTTGGAACAAATGTACATATTCGTTGAAAAAAAATGTATATATTCGTGGTGGTTGGTGGTTGTGGCTGAGTTCTTGCCTTCTTAAATTGAAAAATCATTTTCTTACCATATAATGTTCCACGCTATAAGGGCAATTTGTTTATTTCATGTGTATTATGGGCAAAAGAGCTTAAGTTATTGGATTTTCGTATCTGGATTTTCATTTCAACTCCAAAATGAAGTAGACTGCATGATTTTCTTTGTGCGGTTAGTCTTGTGTATTAACAAGAAAATTTCATGTTTACTTTCTACATGGAACACCCAGAAATTCTTCTTTTGAGGTGTCTAGTACCTATTATTATGATTTGCATGACTATAATATGCGCATCTTCTGAGTTAAATGCTTATTGAAGTTTAAAATTTTTACAGGGTAGGTTTGACGTGCTGCAAGAATACATTCTTTTATGTCTTTCACAAGGCGACACTGATCGTGCATACCAGGCTGTCATCAGGTTTGCATATAATCAGTTCCATATGTTGTTTATAACTTGTTGTAAATACATGATTTGTTTGTTAGCTGTTAGATCTAAGAAACATGTTTAAAGTAACTTGGAACATATAGTTACTTAATTTGTACTGTGCTAAAATGTAATAAAATTAATTTGTGTTCTATCAGTCTTCAACAAGAAAATGACTTCAGGAGTGAGCCCATAGCGAATTTGACTGTGGGGCTGGCCTTTTCTCATCTATGGTACAATGCGTTCCGGAAAGAACTGCACCTACGTGATCACTCTATTGGACAAATTGCTTTTAAAGCTCAAGTTTCCAATTCTTTTGAAGGGGGTTCAAAGACCTTTGTTAGATTTGGGAAAGCATTTGATCCAGAAGAAGTTGTTTATCGAGATCGAGTAGTTCCAATGGAGGTTGACCATTTCGTGAAGAAAGAAGAACCAGAGTATGATGAAGTTTATATGAGTTATGTTGAGAGTGATGAAAGTGGCTACCCTTCCCAGTTTCCCCATACTGGCAACAAACAGTATGGTTCTGTATTCTATGCTCGTGGTGAGTTTTGAAGTTTATGTTTTACTATTGGCAAATTGCCAAGAACGGTAATAATAAATTCCACATTTGACAACATGGGTATATTAGTCTCTTCTAAAAACAAGTGTAAAAATCATTTTTTTGTCAACGTGGGTATATTAAGTTCAATTCTTAAAACTATAGGCGAATTTTATTATGATAATGAACTTTATTTGAGTCTTTGATTGAACTTTTGTAACTTTTTTTTTTTTTTGCAAAATTTGAATTTTCACATTACCATGTGTGTCAAATTAAACTTTCACTCCTTTTTTAGGAAAGTTCGAATTTTATGGTAGAGAAATGAAGATGCACCCCACTTTAACATATTTTAGATTTTACGTGACCTTTCTTAGCAGTCATGTATTATTGGAGCTCTTTACTGAATTTGACTGTTTTTGCTACAGATGTAGAAAATTTGTTGGTGCCGTTAAAATTTCCGAGCATAAATACCTGTGAGGATTTCATGTCTTTTCAAAGGAGAATACAAAATGATCATTATAAGGCTGCAGTGAAGCATTTATGGGGTGCTCTTCATTCTACTACACCATCTGTTGAAGCTTTACTACCTCTAATACAGGCAAGCAACATTTTTTGTTCTTTCTAATTCATGTCAAACGACTTATATGTGGTTTTAATCTCGATAGATGCTGTCACTTGGGGATCAAGTCAAAGAAGCTGTAGAAGAAGTGGAAAGTGTTGTTCAAAATTCCAATGCCACACTTCCTTTTAGGTGATCCATATTATATCTTCGTGAAAACTGATATCTTGATTTTATTTTTTTGCTCTGGAAGTTTTTGATTGACCGTTTCTTGATTTAACATTTTTATTCGTGAAGATTGAGAGCTAGTCTTCTGGAATTTTTTTCCAATGAGGACTCGAACAAACTGTGCATCTGCTTTGAGGATACATTAACAAAGGATCCAACTTGTCGCCACTCACTGTTAAAGTTAATCAACTTGCATCATAATGGTATATTATCAGTTTGAACCTTCATCATCTTATGGATGTGTATAACAACTTAAAACTAATTTCTGCTTTTGTTGCATAGTGTGTTTTTAAGTATGCATGTTTGAACAATTTAATACTCACAAGCGAAACAAGCTGCTACTTTGGTCAAGGTTTTGCCTAGCTTAATTCCAAGTGTACCTCTGTTTAAAACTGATTGTCACCATTAACCAAAAAACTCAACCATGTTATAGGAATCTATTGTAGTTTGTTGAGGTGGCAGTGTTGGCCCATCTATTTATGAATGTGTCAATTTGGGTTATGTTTATCTCTAATCTCTAGTGACTAATATAACAAAGTGAATATAAATGGGAACACATTAAATGGGTCGAACAGGACAAACGGGTGAAAATTCGCCCAACTGTTTTTTTAAAGCATAGAATTTTCTAAATTATCGTATTCAAATGATATAGTATTCAAATAATATCATTTTTGTACTCATAATCATCATCATCACATCACACTATTTATAACAAAAGAAAACTGTTGTGGACAAAAAGAGTTTTGGATCAAACAACCCGACCTGACCCATTTTGGCTCGTACCAAAGAATTACCTGTTTTGATCCGTTACTTGACTAGTCCATTTTAAGACCTCCTCTAAATTGCTACAATCTTAAGTTAATCCAAAAAAGTGATATCAACTAAGCTTTCAAGTGCTTTCTAGGGGTTCAATTTATGGTTCCTTATATGTATTCGCTTGTCTGTGTTTGATAATCTTTCAGGGTATTACAGCTTACAAAAATTAGTAGAGATGATTGCTTTGCATTTAGATGCTACATATGCAGACTGTCATATTTGGAAAGAGTTTGCTTCTTGCTTTATAAGGCTTGTTGAATGTGATGAGGACAGAATGTCGAGTACTGATGTCAGCTGCACAAAGTCTTCCCTTAATGTTCCTGATATGTTTTTAGATAGTACATCAAGTAAGAGCTGGAGATTACGATGTCGATGGTGGCGGACACGCCATTTCACCCAAACCATACTTGCATCAGAAGTTTCTGCAGGTACTTTTATTTTGATTTACCTTTTTAAAAGCATGAATTTACCGAGTGATATTTTTAAATCTCAAAATTAGCTCCGGTGAATTGCGTGTGTTGAGTGATATCATAGTTCAAAAGAGGTGATCTTCTTATACTTTTGAGTTGAATTGGGTTGGGTTGACCCAAAATATTGTATTTGCTAATGGAACAAAAAATACAGATATATAACTTGGGATTTAATTGATCACAAAACTCGTATTTTTAATTTGAATAAAAAGTATAATTTTTTAACTAGAAACATACCCGCGCTGCATTGCGCGGCAATAATGAATCTAACAAAAATATTTTGTGTTTAAATATGTACAAAACCACGTGTTAAGGAGTTTCTCAAAAAAATCACATACGGATTTTTATTTTTACTACATTATCATGTAGAATAGTTTTAACAGAACATCCATCCATATTAATTTCTTGTTGCCATTAGTTATTTACTAAATATTTATATTATATTATAACATCTTAATACAATTATAATTTAAAGAAGATTGACAAAGATGATAAGTAAATCAATCAAAGTTGTCAAGCAAAAAAATTTCATATGATGATCCTTCACCAGTTTCTTCATTGTTGAGTTTGTATACTCAATTTCGACTATAACGAAATTCATCTTCGTCCGGTAAAGAGAATTTTGATGGTAAAAAGTAGTTTTACCTTATAAGTTGGATGTTTCACAATTTTGAATTCAATGATTATCTTGTCAACATTTTAGCCCGTGGTAGTATAATACAACCTGAAAATGAGGATATGCTGCAATAAACAAAGGTTATGGGAGAATTTTTGTGTGATAGGTTATATATAGAGGTGAAATAGATTAAAAAGTTTTATTGTAATTAATTTATAGCTAAAAGATGAATGATTTTATGTTATTTAATTTGTATGAAAATATGATGGTGAAAATTGAACTCCTACTACAATTTTAAAATGTATTAGTTATTATGAATAAATTTAGAAATTCACATATATATATATATATATATATATATATATATATATATTATGTATATATATATATATATATATATTATGTATATATATATATATATATATATATATTATGTATCAGTTCAAATGAAAACCATTAAAAGGTACAGAGCTGCGCAATCTTTTAAATTATAAGGATTTTTACGTGTGAGTAGATTGAACCACTTGTGAATATTGATATAGATTATGATTAAAAACAAAATAGCTTGAAAAACCTCAAAATTACAATAAAATCAAATTTATATTTTTTCGTTCACATGTGCACATTTGGCCTATGCACATATAAACATTTCACATTAATTTAACATGCATTTCCTAGTTTTATAACTTTTGTTTGTTGATATTATGAACATTAAATAATATTATGTGCAATTTGTTACGTTTACGTGTGTAAAAATTATGAAATTTAAAAGTTGTTGTAGTTCTGTACCTTTTATGGTTTATGGTTCCCGTGAACCTTTGATTGACTATAAAGTTGTTGTAGTTCTGTACATAGTTATAACATTATTGATGAATATTAGTATTTATAACATCGGTTTTGATTAATATTTATTGGTAAAAATATTTTTTATATGTTTTGATTATCATTCATCGTTGACGAATGTTAACAAAGAAGGTGATAATATCCACTTCGGTTACCATTCATTAATGATGAATATTAGAAAATTATCTTTATATTCATCGTATGATCTTATAAGTTATAAAAAGTAGTTTATATATGAATATTAGTAGTTATAACATCGGTTTTGATTACTACTTTTTGGTAAAAATGTGATTTTAATGTTTGATTATTATTCATCGCGAATGAATGATTAGCTTCTCTCCTTCCCTCAAAAAATATTTTCCTCTTGATCCCTACCCTATATATATATATATATATATATATATATATATATATATATATATATATATCATTAAAAATAGTAGAAGTCATTTATATTATAAATAGAATCAACTTGAATTCGGGACCACTATTCGAAATCTTAGTGAAACACTGTATTTGTTATCTCATATCTGCTTTTCGTGAAAAAATACCAATTGAAGCGGAAATCTTAGTGAAACACTGTATTTGTTATCTCATATCTGCTTTTCGTGAAAAAATACCAATTGAAGCGGAGGGTATTATAAACATGTAAGTGAAACACTGTATTATAAAAATACCAATCTTAGTGATACACTGTATTTGTTATCTCATATCTGCTTTTCGGGATCGTTTAATATTAGTTATTTTAAATTAAATTATTATTATTTAATATTGAGGGTAAAATAATAAATTATTATCCCTTTAAGGAGAGTTTAAATAAAGAAGTGAAGGTCAAAATAGTTGTTTACTAATTTTCACTTTTAAAGATTTGATTCAAATACATTATAATTATAAAGTAGTATAAATAAGTAACTTAGGAAGGTTATATGCAAATAAGAGTAGCCTTTGGTGACTTTTTTTATTTTTAGCTATTAATTATGTATATCTAATTAACTTTATGTTTTCTGATATATCAAACAATATTTATGTAGTTTTTGATAGCTCATTATTGATGTTAAAGTCGGTACTTTCATTGTTAACAGAAAATATGGAGCTTATGGCTTACAAAGCAGCATCAGCATGTCATCTTTATGGTACGGAATTCACATATGTTGTGAAGGCAGATACATACTTGAAGAATGGAAAGAATAAATTCAGGTCAATCTTGAGAATGCACATGCAGAACGCTATTGGATTATCACCCGATGGAGCAGAATAGTTGGTTTTCTTGGCCAGAACTAATTGTGCTGGCATTGTCTCCGTTTTCATTTTCATTTATGAGTATTCCAAGGTTTTGACAAAACTTAAGCTAATATGTACTATGTACGTATGTATGTACGTTCAAATGTTGTAACGTTTGTTTTAGTCCATATCCGTTGGGGCTGGTTTCATATTTGCTGCAACTATTGTGTCTTTTTCTATGTTTGTATAACTTGTTCATAACTAAAATCTGAAGGCTTTTAAATTAAATCGTACAGTACAAAAAATTGAATCTTTATTAACTTTTAATAACAATCTTTGCGGAAGTGTTGGATCATTAATCATATTAAAGATCAGCCCATTAAACCAAGAACAATAATTTTCTAATAATACATATACATAATAAATTTCACATAATTAATACCAAAATAACTAACCTCGTGTGCTCAGTATGATCTAGTTCTTCACACTTGTTGCCCTCATACAAGTCGACTACTTCCTTTATGCTCCTTAGTCGAAAACCACGAAGACAACGTTAGGTATCTACCAATAATTCACGGTTTAATGATTGGTAGAATTCAAGTGTATGCTAAACTCTTCTTGTAATCAACTAAGGATCGTATCCCAAACCGAAAACCCCTAAGGGGTATTTTGCGATTTCGGCTAGAGAGAGAGAGACGGTTGGGAGAGAGGGGAGAGTGAGGGTTTGATTAACGAACTCTTGTGTCTAGGCTCCTCTATTTAGTTGAAGCCCAACTTGTTCTCCAAGTTAAAAGTTACACTTTAGTCCCCAAAGTTTAAACCTTATTAAACTTGCTCAACATTAATTGAACATTGAGCCCTAAAGTTTAATCTATATTAAACTAATCAATAATTTATAAAGTTAATTATAAATAAGTCCTTAATATATATGTTTATTAAATAAATAGTTAAATCAATTATTCATATTACTAACTTACTTTATATAATACATTTAGCTTTATGTATTATCACATAATCTATCTATACTACTTTATAATACATTGTTGGAAAAATTAAGTGACATTAATTTTTATATCACACTATAGATTTGATGAGACAAAGTGTAAACTGATTTGGAAATATTAAAAGCGACTTTTAGAAGACTTGGAGATAAAGTTAAATCAATTGAAGATCGGCTTTGAAAGATAGGAGGACTTAGTTTCCTAATAGATATATGTTTCCTATTGTATGTCTTGAGGGTCTCTATAAATAAAGAGAACCCTAGACATTTAGAGGTGTCTTACCTTTTGGTAAACCACGATCTCATAAGAAAGATCGTTTCCCCTATCCCTCTAGGTTGTTTATCGTAGCTCCAAGGTTATAAACCCTAATACAAGTTGTGTATTCGTCTTATTAATTTTATTGACTAACAAGATTGGAGCTTTGAGTTGTTCTTCATTGATTAATACATATGATTTAGAGAGATATCTTCTTTGTGTTCTTCATATTGTGATTATTTATGTTTTAATCTTTTAGAAGTATTTTCTAAATCATATGTATTAATCAATGAAGAACAACTCAAAGCTCCAATCTTATTAATCAATAAAATTAATAAGACGAATACACAACTTGTATTAGGGTTTATAACCTTGGAGCTACGATAAACAACCTAGAGGGATAGGGGAAACGATCTTTCTTATGAGATCGTGGTTTACCAAAAGGTAAGACACCTCTAAATGTCTAGGGTTCTCTTTATTTATAGAGACCCTCAAGACATACATTAGGAAACAGATATCTATTAGGAAACTAAGTCCTCCTATCTTTCAAAGCTGATCTTCAATTGATTTAACTTTATCTCCAAGTCTTCTAGAAGTCGCCTTTAATATTTCCTAATTAGTTTACACTTTGTCTCATCAAATCTATAGTGTGACATAAAAATTAATGTCACTTTTTTTTTTCCAACAATCTCTCGTATTTGATGATGACAAAACAACTGGTAAACTGATTACAATCTCCCTTTATCACAAGATTCTTCTTTATCTTCAAAACTCATCTCTCTAAATTTAACTTGAACAGTTTGATCAATTCAGCTTGACTCACTATATCTTCATGATACTTGTACCTGTTCGAGTTGTAATCTTTGAAGCTTTAATCTCCCACTCAATATCAGCTACCCAATGTTAAATTGTTCTCCCTCTTTTTGTCATCATCCTTCTTTATTTATTCCTGATAACCATCCCCCTTTCATATTTCTTATTTCTAAATACCCACTTGGTTCCAATTGCCCTTTTTCTTTTTGGTAAATCCACTAATGTCCATACCTCTTGTAGCTCTAATTGAAGCAACTCCTCCTGCATAGCTTCAATCCATCCTGAATCTTTCAAGGCCTCTGTCACTTTCTTTGGTTCCATTTGAGAAAGAAAAGCAGCAAAGAGACATTCACTCAAGAAGCTTTCACATACTGAATCCTGATGAATATATTTAGCTTTGCTTCTAGTCAGCTGAACCCACTTCCCCTATTACATTTTCAAGTAGATGACTGCTTTTTACTCTAGCAGATGGTTGGAATGTTGCAGGAATGGAGCTTTTCAAGTTTGTGTAATTCAACTCGGGGCTTCCTGCATATTCATTTTCATCTTCAGATTCAGCTAAAGCTTCTCCTTCACCATCTTCTTCTAATGCAGACATGTCTTGATGTGACACCCGGCGAATTAGGCCGTCATTAGTGATTAATCATAGATCATTATTACTTGTATTTAGTATGAAATAGGACTAAGTGCAGTAATAGTTCGTATGTATGTAAATATATATACACGTACGTAATTAAATTTTTAATTACGCAAATTCGATCGGATGGAATCCGACACAATAATACGGACGTTGGTGAAAAATATTTTATTAAATAACGTAATTATAATAAATAATTGTTATTTAACTTATATCGTGGTAATAATATCGAAAACGTATTACGTTTCGTATAAAACGCACCGTACGCGACAAAAATGAGCGAATCGCGCCCGACAACCGAGCGAAGCCCAAAATATATTTCGATAACTTAAAAAGAAGTATTTTAAATAAAACTCTAATCAAAATATACGCGAATAAATCATTAACGAAAAACTTGAATAATAAACGTTTAACGTTTAAACGAACGACGAAACGAACGGGTAAACGGGCACCACGCGTAACGTAAACTTGGGGAACAAATTTAAACATCCCACACCTCAAGTGGGCCCACAAAATCTGCCATCCCTTCGCCAAACCCATGCCTAGACACCACAATACTCCATCCCATACTCAACATCATCACCATATCACCCCCTCACCTCATTTTCCCACTCACACACACAAACTACCATACATTCACACACACTACCTCTCCTCATTTTCTCTCTAATCTCAGCAGATTCAACACTCCCAAATCACCATCATAAACCACCACAAGCATCACCATAAACCACCATTGTAACACCCCAAAATTTTTAAAAGTAAGTCTAAAAGTTCTCAGTTGAACGACACTAGGTTAGTGTCGTAATGTAGAATGAAATGTCGGCTATTAAGGGTTAATTATTTAATTATATGAGAAATTAAAATTATCAACTTCGCAAAATGGTTTTAGGTTCCAGACAATAGGTTAAGAAGGGAACTAAAATTGTAATGGTATTGGGTTAGATTAATATATAAACATACCTGTACGTTCTCAAAACTTCTACACATTTTTACATATCATGCGAAGTGAAATCAAAAACTTGAAGGAACTTTCTGTGAGGTTTTAATCATCAGTAGCATCATCTCCTTGATTCAAAAATCGAATTCCATCATCATTATCATCTTGTTCTTATTTGGCAGGTGAGAATTTTAGAGTTATAACTCGTTTTTATGAAATTAGTCAATTCATGAAATTATTGTAAAATAGAGGCTTGAAAGATGTTAAGAGATGATATTTGATGTATATAAGTTGTTAGAAAGCTTGTTAGGATGTTAGGAAGTCGAATTTGTGAGTATCGGTAAAGAAAAGCTCGGTTTTTGGTTACAGCAGGCTCGGTTCGCAGCTGCAAGAAGATGAACTCAGTTTGCGAACTGAGTTTGTCCTGCGAACTGAGTTTGCGAACTGAGTTTGTCCTGCGAACAGAGTTTGTCCTGCGAACAGAGTTTGTCCTGCGAACTGAGTTTGCCCTGCGAACTGAGTTTGTCCTGCGAACTGAGTTTGCGAACTGAGTTTGTCCTGCGAACTGAGTTTGTCCTGCGAACAGAGTTTGCCCTGCGAACTGAGTTTGTCCTGCGAACTGAGTTTGCCCTGCGAACTGAGTTTGTACTGCGAACTGAGAATTTTTATAACATGCTTAAATTTAATAGTTGTAAATTGATATTTAATCAGAGTTAACTAATACGAACACCTCGATAGGTATTTCGAGTATCAAGTAATAAACATCCAAACGTGGTCTTCAAGGTAAGTAGTAGGAAAGTAAAGAATTTAATTGGCTGAATTTGTTAATAATGATTGTGTATAAGGTTGCATTGAATAACTGAGTATATCTATGAGTTGAGTGGCCAATTGCCGAGTTAACAATTGTGCCCATGAGAATGAGTTGAGTGGCCAATTGCTGAGTGAACAATTGTGCCCATGAGAATGAGTTGAGTGGCCAATTGCTGAGTGAACAGTTGTGCCCATGAGAATGAGTTGAGTGGCCAATTGCTGAGTGAACAATTGTGCCCATGGGAATGAGATGAGTGGCTAATTGAGTATATGCTGAGTGCATTAATTTGTATGAGTGAATGATTAAGATATGAGATGTCTGGTTTGTGATACTATTGTGAATTAAATCGCATTCCTTTACTTACTAAGCAATAAGCTTATGTTTTGTTGTATGTTGTGTTGATAGGTATGTCTAAAGGAATAAGAGGCGGGGATATGGGCAAACAACCCGAAGGCTGCTAGTGATGGACTTACTATAGTTGAATAGTAAGGAGACAGACTCGTAAATCATGCTCTGTATAAACATTTGATATTTTGTGAAGAAAATGTATAAGTTGTGTCGGACAACGTAAATGTTTGTTTATATTAATATATATAAGTGTTTTTGTAAAATTTAATTGAGTAAAAAAAAAAAAAAAAATTCGGACGTTACAAGTTGGTATCAGAGCATTGGTTTAAGAGATTCGGGTATCCATCATTAGAGGTACTTGAACTTAGACCAAGAGATGAGTCTAGTGAGCATGATGAGAATGTTGTGTATTATGAGTTGATATTTGAGTAATTGTTATAACTGATGAGATGTGATAATGTGATGATTATCAGGGTATTGTGGGAGTATTATGTAATAACGATTACGTCCGGCCAACGTAATAATTATTATATGAACTCATACGATACCATGACTGTTGTGTGATGATAAAGAGAATTGCGAAAGATGGACTAATGTGTAATGAGAATTTTAGTCTAATTTAATGTGTTTGCTGATAAACCCTTTCAGTATAAGATGGAAGGGAAGAATTTAATGAGCATAATACCGAGAGCTCTGGACAAGAGCATTTGATGAATCTATCGTCTATGTCTACGGACGAGATGAAAGAATTTATAACAGAAGAGATTGCGTTGGCACAAGAGAAGTCTCTTCCATATTTATTGGAGAGAATTACTGAGACTGTCAGAGATGTTCTAGCAGAGGAATTACAAAAGAGAGATACAGAGGAGTCTGGAAGGAGTGACCAGAGGAAAGAAGAAAAGAAGAAAGTGAGTTACAAAGACTTTGTGGCATGTAAACCTCCAGAGTATAAAGGAGAGACAGATCCGATCAAATGTTATCGATGGATCTCTGAAGTGGAGGCAGCGTTTGCTATTTCTGAGTGTCCTGATAAATTGAAAGTAGTGTATGGTGTTAGTCTGTTGAAAGCAAGAGCAAAAGAATGGTGGGATGTGCAACGTCTGACCATAGGAGAGGAACGTGCTAATGACGTATCTTGGAAAGAGTTCAAAGATATGTTTGTGATAGCCTATTCACCGGAAGCTGAGTTGACCAAGCTTCGTCGAGAATTTCTGTTTATGAAACAAACGACAGAGACTGTGAATGAGCTGACAGGTGTATTTCTTGATAGGGCCCGATTTTGCCCAGAATATACTGAGGATCCGAAGAGATTAATGTATCATTTTCACGAGGTATTAAAGAAAGAGATTCGACAGTTTGTGGATTCGAGTCGTTGGAATAAATTTGAAGAATTCGTGAATGAGGCGAGAAGAAGAGAGATTGAGATAAATCGGGAGGATGATGGTTCCTCCAAGAGAAAGATCGAATCAACTGGAGGATCTTTTAAAAGATTCAGGCCTAGCGGAAGTTTTAAACGGGAGGATCGACGAGAAGCGCCTATGTGTCAAAAATGTCATAAGAAACATTTTGGGAACTGTGCGGGTGACAAGAGGTCGTGTTATCAATGTGGACAAGAGGGCCACATCAGCCGTGATTGTACAAAGACGGTGCGAGTATGCTTTAATTGCTATGAACCTGGGCATATAAAGAGTGAATGTCCGAGATTGAAGAGTTCAACAGGTTCTAGTGGGGTAAAGAAGAATGAGGAGAGGAAAGTTTTAGATCAGTCAAGAGTGAAGAGTTGATCTTTTCAATTGACTGCGGATGAAGCGAAGAAGGCTCCGGATGTTCTTACGGGTACTTTTCTTATTAACTCATTACCCGCTTATGCATTATTTGATTCTGGAGCTTCTAGATCTTTTGTCTCTGAAAATTTTAGTAAGGGTTTTCAATTAATGTTAAGTGAGTTAGATACACCCCTAGATGTTGAGATAGCCGATGATCGTGTTATTTATGTGACCAAAGTTTATAAAGAGTGTCAAATAGAAATTAATGACGAAATATTTATGATAAATCTTATACCAATGAGAATGGGTGAATTTGATGCCGTTGTGGGCATGGATTGGCTGAGTAATCATGATGCTGTTATCCGTTGTGAAAAGAAAATTATTCGCATCAATGCTCCGAGTGGGGGAGTAATAGATATATATGGAGAAAAACCTAGACCATCTTTGTCAATTTGTACTTATGCTCGTGCTAGAAGGCACGTGTCGCATGGTTGTTAGGCATTTCTAGCTCACGTTATTGACATGCGAAAGAATGTGATGAGTATTGAGAATATTCCGGTCGTAAATGAGTTTCCTGATGTATTTCTGGAAGAGTTACCTGGTGTTCTGCCTGAGAGGCAAGTAGAGTTTCGAATTGAGTTAATGTCGGGGGCTACTCCTGTTGCTAAGACCCCTTACAGGCTTGCGCCGTCAGAGATGCAGGAAATGATGAAACAAATACAAGAGTTGTTGGAGAAGGGGTTTATCCGTCCGAGTAGTTCACCATGGGGAGCACCTGTATTGTTCGTTAAAAAGAAAGATGGGAGTATGCGTATGTGTATTGATTACAGAGAACTGAATAAGGTAACTATTAAAAATCGTTATCCGTTGCCGAGGATTGATGATTTGTTTGATCAGCTCCAGGGTGCTACCTATTTTTCAAAGATTGATTTATGATCAGGTTACCATCAGTTACGAGTAAAAGAAGAGGATGTTCCCAAGACTGCTTTCCGAACGCGTTATGGTCACTATGAGTTTGTGGTAATGCCATTCGGGCTGACAAATGCTCCTGCTGCATTTATGGATTTGATGAACCGAGTTTGCCGGACGTTCCTCGATAAATTTGTGATTGTGTTTATTGATGATATTTTAATATATTCAAAAACGGAAGATGAGCATGGAGTGCATCTGAGACAAATGTTGCAAGTGTTACGAAACGAAAAGCTATATGCAAAATTTTCAAAGTGTGAATTTTGGCTGAGAGAAGTACAATTCATAGGACATGTGATAAACCATGAGGGAATCAAGGTAGATCCTGCAAAAGTAGAAGCGGTGATGATGTGGAAGCCTCCTAAGACTCCAACAGAGATTCGAAGTTTCCTGGGATTGGCAGGATATTATCGGAGATTTATTCAAGATTTCTCCAAGATTGCGACTCCACTTACAAGGCTTACGTGTAAAAATGCCAAATTTGAATGGAATGAGGATCAAGATCGAGCCTTTAATATTTTAAAAGAGAAACTGAGTCAAGCACCTATACTAGTACTTCCTGAAGGGAATGATGATATGGTAGTATACTGTGATGCGTCTCACGTGGGATTGGGCTGTGTGCTCATGCAACGAGGTAAGGTAATAGCGTATGCCTCGAGACAGCTAAAAACACACGAAAAAGGATATCCCACTCACGATTTAGAATTGGCAGCAGTAGTATTTGCGTTAAAAATTTGGAGACATTATCTTTACGGGGTAAAGTGCACTGTTTATACGGATCATAAGAGTTTAAAGTATTTCTTTGACCAGAGAGATCTTAATATGAGACAAAGGCGTTGGCTAGATTTGGTAAAGGATTATGATTGTGAAATTTTATATCATCCTGGAAAAGCGAATGTGGTGGCAGATGCTCTCAGTAGAAAGACTACTGATTTTGTGTTAAAAGTGAAATCTTTTCAAATGATTGTGATCACTGAATTAATTGAACAAGTGAAAGAAGCTCAACAACAAGTGCTACAGAGTGGTGATCTTCGAGCAGAACGAATAAAAGGTCAAGAGCAAGACTTTGTCGATGATTCCCGCGGATTAAAGACCCGTTATAGAAGGGTTTGGGTACCGAGTTCTGGGGAAATGAGAAAACTTTTACTTGATGAAGCTCATAAATCCAAGTATTCAATCCATCCTGGTGCCACGAAGATGTATCATGATTTGAAAAGAGATTATTGGTGGCCAGGTATGAAAAGAGAAATTGTCAGATATGTGGAAAAGTGTTTGACTTGTTCACAGGTTAAAGCTGAGCATCAGAAACCTTATGGAAAGATGAAGCCCTTAGATATTCCAGTGTGGAAATGGGAACATATTACAATGGATCTTATTACGAAATTGCCAAAAACGTCGAAGCATCATGATGCCATCTGGGTAATTGTAGATTGATTGACTAAGAGTGCATTATTTTTACCGATAAGAGAAGCTTCGTCTTCAGAAGTGTTGGCCGATTTATATGTGAAAGAAGTGGTGGCGAGACACGGTGTACCAGTATCTATTGTCTCTGATAAGGATAGTAGATTTACACCTAGATTTTGGGCAAAGTTTCAAGAGGAGATGGGTACACGTCTTAATCTGAGTACAGTTTAGCACCCACAAACGGATGGTCAGAGTGAGCGGACGATTCAAACATTAGAAGATATGCTAAGAGTGTGTGTTATTGATTTCGGAGGGAATTGGGATATGTATTTGCCGTTGGTCGAATTTTCTTACAATAACAGCTATCATTCCAGTATTGGAATGCCGCCATATGAAATGCTTTATGGAAGAAAATGTAGAACTCCAATATGTTGGGATGAAATTGGGCAACGTGAATTAACTAGTACCGAAGTTGTACTGAAAACTACTGAACAGATTGATCAAATCCGAGCCCGTTTAAAAGCTGCGCAAGATAGACAAAAGTCGTATGCAGATAAAAGAAGGCGTCCAATAGAGTTTAATGAAGGAGATTATGTTATGTTAAAAGTATCTCCGTGGAAGGGTATTATTCGATTTAGAAAGCGCGGGAAGTTGAGTCCTCGTTTTATTGGACCATTTAAAATCTTAGCGAGAGTAGGTGAAGTGGCATATCGCTTAGAATTACCGGATGAATTGGCAAATATTCATAATACTTTTCATGTGTCATATTTGAGGAAATGTCTAGCCGATGAAACAGTCTACGTTCCAATGGACGAAATTGAAGTAGATGATAAATTGAATTATATTGAAGAAGCAATTGAGATATTGGATGAGAAGATAAAGAAGTTAAGAAATAAAGAGATCCGAATGTTTAAAGTCCAGTGGAAGCATCGTAAAGGATCTGAATTTACATGGGAACCAGAGAGTGAGGTTCTTCGATATTATCCCGCGTTGTATCAGAAATGGATTGTGAGGACACAATCTTGAATAAGTGGGGGAGTGTTGTAACACCCCAAAATTTTTTAAAGTAAGTCTAAAAGTTCTCAGTTGAACGACACTAGGTTAGTGTCGCAATGTAGAATGAAATGTCGGCTATTAAGGGTTAATTATTTAATTATATGAGAAATTAAAATTATTAACTTCGCAAAATGGTTTTAGGTTCTAGACAATTGGTTAAGAAGGGAACTAAAATTGTAATGGTATTGAGTTAGATTAATATATATACATACCTGTACGTTCTCAAAACTTCTACACATTTTTACATATCCTTCGAAGTGAAATCAAAAACTTGAAGGAACTTTCTGTGAGGTTTTAATCATCAGTAGCATCATCTCCTTGATTCAAAAATCGAATTCCATCATCATTATCATCTTGTTCTTATTTGGCAGGTGAGAATTTTAGAGTTATAACTCGTTTTTATGAAATTAGTCAATTCATGAAATTATTGTAAAATAGAGGCTTGAAAGATGTTAAGAGATGATATTTGATGTATATAAGTTGTTAGAAAACTTGTTAGGATGTTAGGAAGTCGAATTTGTGAGTATCGGTAAAGAAAAGCTCGGTTTTTGGTTACAGCAGGCTCGGTTCGCAGCTGCAAGAAGATGAACTCAGTTTGCGAACTGAGTTTGTCCTGCGAACTGAGTTTGCGAACTGAGTTTGTCCTGCGAACAGACTTTGTCCTGCGAACTGAGTTTGCCCTGCGAACTGAATTTGCGAACTGAGTTTGTCCTGCGAACTGAGTTTGCCCTGCGAACTGAGTTTGCCTAGCGAACTGAGTTTGCCCTGCGATTTGAGTTTGTACTGCGAACTAAGAATTTTTATAACATGCTTAAATTTAATAGTTGTAAATTGATATTTAATCAGAGTTAACTAATACGAACACCTCGATAGGTATTTCGAGTATCAAGTAATAAACATCCAAACGTGGTTTTCAAGGTAAGTAGTAGGAAAGTAAAGAATTTAATTGGCTGAATTTGTTAATAATGATTGTGTATAAGGTCGCATTGAATAACTGAGTATATCTATGAGTTGAGTGGCCAATTGCTGAGTGAACAATTGTGCCCATGAGAATGAGTTGAGTGGCCAATTGCTGAGTGAACAATTGTGCCCATGAGAATGAGTTGAGTGACCAATTGCTGAGTGAACAGTTGTGCCCATGAGAATGAGTTGAGTGTGCCCATGGGAATGAGATGAGTGGCTAATTGCTGAGTGACCAATTGTGCCAATTGAGTATATGCTGAGTGCATTAATTTGTATGAGTGAATGATTAAGATATGAGATGTCTGGTTTGTGATACTGTTGTGAATTAAATCGCATTCCTTTACTTACTAAGCAATAAGCTTATGTTTTGTTGTATGTTGTGTTGATAGGTATGTCTAAAGGAATGAGAGGTGGGGATATGGGCAAACAACCCGAAGGCTGCTAGTGATGGACTTACTATAGTTGAATAGTAAGGAGACGGACTCGTAAATCATGCTCTGTATAAACATTTGATATTTTGTGAAGTAAATGTATAAGTTGTGTCGGACAACGTAAATGTTTGTTTATATTAATATATATAAGTGTTTTTGTAAAATTTAATTGAGTAAAAAAAAAAAAAAAAAAAATTGGGACGTTACAACCATAGCATCATCTCTTTCGGTTTGCAAGAAAACGAGCTTTCGACCTTCATTCTTCGTGTTTTCATCAACTTCTTTGTAAGAAACTCTATCCCCCTTTTATTTTACTTGGAACACACTTATATTCATGTTATAATGTCCATATAACGAGATTATGTCCAAAAACAAAGTCGAAAATCATTTTTGAAAACATAAAATCGTTAACAGTTTCTGGGCAGAAACTTGGCCCAACTTCAAGGGAAGGTTTTGTGCTCAAAACTTAACCAAAATGCACGAATCAATAGACAAAAATTAAGTTTAAAGAGTTAGCTTTCATCTCCAAGTGGTTTCATAATTTTTCGACACCGTTTGATACTCGAAAATGATTTTACAAAAATGTGTCGCCAAACTGTCTCGGGTGACAGATTTTGACTCAACTTCTCGAGTCCATAACTCGAGCTTCACGACTCCAAATGACTTGAATCAACCGCCAAAATCTCACAAATTTTGTTAGGTAAAAATGTCGTTTAGATAACTTTCTTTGAAAATGTGTAGATTTTTCTCAGTAATTCGATCCTTGAACATGTGTCCAGATTGGTCGACTTTGGACCTCAGAGGACAAATAGAATTATTAAAAATACTTAGACTTATTCAAAAATTCTAGAAAAATTACTGAAAGTAGTTAAGACATATATGAACAACTGGTAATTTTCTCGGATTTTTATCTCGACACTTGATTAGTCAAAACGAACCACAAAAACGACTCAAAATCTGGAAAAATTAACCACAGGGACTGTTTTGCAAAAGCTTTAAAACGACACTTTCGGGTTGACCACAAAACGTAACGATAATTTTTCTAAGCTCTAAAAACATTTTTAAGACTTTCCTAAAAGTTTCGGGTCAAACCGAGCACGTTTGACCAAAATCCCGAACCCGAAATCACAACAGGTCCTCTGTGTCGCAGATGGCCCAAAACCATTGCGACACAAGCCCTGTGTCGCACTACTGATTTTCAAAATACTCCTGCTACACCAATCCCTGTGTCGCAACATTTATAAACCAGCAGTACTAACTTGTGTCGCAACCTGCGACACAAGCCTAGTGTCGCTAGCCAAGCAGTGTTAACTCGTGTCGCAATATTTTATATCGAACAGTACTAACCTGCGACACAAACATCTGTGTCGCACATCTATTTAAAATCTCGACTTGCGACACCAACTCTTGTGTCGCACAACTATTTGAAATTCATACTTTGCGACACTACCTTTGTGTCGCAACACCTCATAGCGACACAACATCTGTGTCGCATAAAACAGTCTGATTGAAAACATATTTTACTAAGGAACGTTTTCGCGAGACAACAACTATATCGTATATGACACTACTTGTACACACAACACATATACTATTACAAGTATACAACGAAACAAAACATAATAATAATATCTGTGAGAATTATTATTACAAAACATTACCAGCGGGCCGTACACGTTTTCTAAACACAAATGATAAACAAACTATTGGACATAACTAGTTGAGTGAACGACTAGCACAAGTGGACATTAACCCCCACTTGCACACATAAGTGGACATTAACCCACCACTTACATACAATCTTATGCGTTTAGGGCGCTAGAAGATTGCACTTTGGGACACGAACACCCACTACTTGATATACTTGCTTGCAAGACTCAGGTGAGTCTCATAGCCCCTCTTTTACTGTTTTATACTATGGGGTGAGATTACATACATTGTTTTTATAATCACAAGTACTGAAACAACTCTTATACGGATTGCATGAGACCTTTAATCCACTAAAAGTCCTCACTTTATCATATTTCGTTAATCATATGAGCGCGAGTATTATTGGATAGATCTATCGGGGATTGACATCCCCGTCCGGGCTAGTCGCTCTAGCCGACCCACGGACGCATTAATATTTGACTGTTACAGGTGTATTGGATTATGCATCTGCCCGAGGCACAAACTAGGTTAAGCGTCGAACTGTGAGACTCATGGCAATAGTATACTCTTATTTTGCATTCGTGCAACACTGATTAAATCTTGTGATTATTACCAACTTTTGATAACTGTTTCAAACCTATGAACTCACCAACATTATGTTGACCGTTTAGTATGTAATCTCAGGTACGCAGACACAGTAGGATGACCTACAGGGAAACCCTAGCTCGAGTAGCATGCTTTACAAACAAACAGAGAGATTTTCCTGCATTACTATTTTTGGTATTGGTAGTTATGTACTAAGATCTCTAGGCTTTTATGCGAACTCGCTGATAGAACAAACGTGTATTTTTGGTGAACAATGTATTTTTATGGAATGAAATTCTAAACGTCTCATTTAGAGGTCGTTTGTTATAACTTGTGTAATGATCCATGATTAGTCGCGCCCCGACCCGACTTCCGCTGCACATCAAATTTCGGGGTGCGACAGATCAGTAGAGTATTCACTTGGTGCTTAGTCTTTTCCATTTTCACTATCATTCTCTCCTGATTGCCTTGATGGACCATCATCTAATCTTTGTGAGATTTCTTGTGGAGTTGGTTTTAGTGCTTCCAGTGGATCAGCTGTTCAGATTGGAAATAGAACATATCCAGACTTGTCCTGCTCCTTCTCTGCTACATTTGGTTCACCTATATCTGCATTTGATTGCTCATACATATATCTATAAGATTGGGTTAAAACATCAATATCAAACAACCAGTTTGGACCTTTTCCCACAGTATTAACAGTGTGTTTATTAAAGGTTACATTCATACTTTCTTCATCTTTGATTGAATACTCTGTAAACTTTACTTTGTGTAGAGTATTGTTACGCCCCGAATTTTTTTTTTTGTCTTTTAGTGTACGTGATACTGGTGGTTTTTAGTACACGATCGCGTACTAAATTAGTACGCGATCCCGGTGATGGTACGCGATCGCGTACCAACAACGGGGAAGTTTCTGACTTGATTTTAGCACAAGGTACGCGATCCTGGTGAGGGTACGCGATCGCGTACCTGTGCTGAATTTCTGAAAAGTGTATCAAACTCAGTTTTTGGACCCAAATTCAAACGGGTATAACTTTTGACTCGTTATAAATCAACCCACCAAATTTTGCAGACACGTTTCATATAAGATAAAGAAGGTTTCTCAATTAGCACTTTTCCAAAATTCACACTAATGACGGTATTGGACTTGAATCCGAAATGTGACCATTTAACCAAAACGACCCATTTTGACACTTAAAGCATTAAACCAAATAACAACATTAATTTTCCAAAGCTTACATTTTAATACACACAAAACCTCTTACTATCACAAGTTTCTCCATAGTTAAACCCCAACTATTTCATGACCCAAATTGACATCAACTTGTTTAATCCACAACATTATCAATAGGTCAAATTTTAACAAGAAGTTATGATCATACTCAAATAATTATTAGCCTTCACAAAATGGGGCTTCAATATGTATCATGAGCATGATTTAACAAAAAAGGATTAACTTACTACCAACATTGTAGCAAGCCACCATTGGTCTTCTATAGGCTTTCTCCCAAATCCCCCCACATGTACCACTCAATACACCTACACAACAACAACAATATAATGGGGTAAGCCTCATGCTTAGTAAGTAATGGTAAAGTAAATATAACAACTACTACTACAAGATATCCAACATACTCAATTGATCAAACTACAACAATTAATGATCGTACTCGATGATCAAACTACAACAAAATATTGATCATACTCAAATGATCAATCTACAACAAAATATTGATCATACTCAAATGATCAATTAACACAACCATTAAGGATCCTCAATAGCTCAATGTTGTTCCTACTCAAAGGAACACTACAATGGTGTCAAGGCATAAACAATGAGATTTCTTAAGCCCCATTGCTATCCTTGAATCCCCCATCTTACTCACACTCTTATGACATACTCAAATGTCATTTTATCAACGCTTTTACCCATCATTATTAACTCATACTTGATCATCACTTAAGAATCTCAAGTATTGTTAGTTAGTAAATCCCTCTCCCATTACTTACCTTGCAAATCTTGATTATTTAGCTCTAGCAACTTCTTGACTCTTTTATGGACCTATAATTAGAATCATACACATAAGGTCACATATAACTCAATAATCAACTCATTTAATTAGTTACCAACTCATGTCTCATTTATCAACAAACTAAATGTTGTTACTCAAAACAACAATTTCTAATTAACCACATATACTCTTTCTTTCATAATAGGAAAATGTTCATAGTTTATTAAATCATATTTAACAATAACAACACACCTATAAAATTAATCATCGTCCTCTCATCATTAAAATCTCTAAAATAAACAAACTCATTCAAACACTCAAGTTTACACACCATTCTGGACAGCCTGTAGCACTTTTAATATTTGACAAACTTAAACTCACTTTCAGATCTTGAAAATTTTTAATGGAAAGTAGACTCGTACACCTTTCCAACGACTCCAACCACATTAAAATACGAGTTACAGTTATTTAGTTATGATTTTTTGAAAACAGGTCATTTTCTGCACAACATGTTGTCCAACTTCGGGTTTTCACCAAAATTATGCCAAATCAACTCAAATATGTTCCAAACACTTTTATTGATAAACACTTACTCAATTAGCATAATAAGGATTGATTTTCAACAAGATTAAACATTTAATCAATCATGTTATAATCTCAATAACATCAAGTTTCTAATCAATTCAAGTGTTCATATCTCTAAACACAAATTACTTCAACTAGTAATTAACACACTTTTCTCATAGAATTCACATGCATATGGTTTATTTGATTCTGTTTTAGCAATTATAACTCAAAACAACAACTCATCATCATAATCATCATCCTCCATAAATCTCTATTTTCACAAAATCATCAATTCATATAAACAACACCAAAACTCATCTCTTTTACACTCAAATAAGTTCATTAACACTCAATAACAATCATCTAACTTTCTACAACAAGATAACATAATCTTTCCTCAAAACCCAATTTAGGGTTCATACAAAATCAATTTAGATAATAAATTGAAGTATAGAATGGGATAACCTTACCTTTGGGATGACGAATTTGATTAATGCAAGCTCTAACTCTCAAAATCAAGGTTCAATTTTTTATTTACTCTCTTCCTCCATCTCTTGCCCGTTCGTACGCACCAAACACACACACACACAAATTTTATTTTTCCAGATTTTACAAAAGGGAGGCTTATATTCATATTATTTATTTATTGGCCCTCAGCCCCTCCTAAATTGCAAATTAAACTCTCCTAACAAATGTTTAGTTTACATCATAGTCCTTCAAGACTTTGAAACTCACATTCTAACCACACAACTTGTTTCTTGTTATATTTTAACTCCAAACTCATTAATTGTATTATTCTAACTTCAAATAATAATTTAAATATCCCATTAAATAAATATATATACTTATAAAATTTGAGGTGTTACAAGTATCCAACAAAGAATCCCTCATCTACTGTCAAACTTGTCTAAGTGGTCTTTGGTATTTACGATGGTACAAGGACACCCAAAAGGTTTTAAAAAGCTAACCAATGGTTTTCTTTTAAAGAACAATTCATATGGTGTCTTGTTATGAGGCTTGACTACTGATACGATATTCTGTACATAGCAAGCAATACTAATTGCTTCTGCCCAATTAGTGTCCTATTTTTCCTTTCAACTACTAAAGCCTTTCTTTAAAGAAGTCCTCTACTAGATCAGCTAAGTAGGTAGCTTCGCTCAATTGATTCTATAACTCCCGGGGGAAGGGCTATAAGTAGGCCGTTTGCTATTGCTATTGTGACACCCGGCGAATTAGGCCGTTATTAGTGACTAATCATAGATCATTATTACTTGTATTTAGTATGAAATAGGACTAAGTGCAGTAACAGTTCGTATGTATGTAAATATATATACGCGTACGTAATTAAATTTTAATTTCGCAAATTCGATCGGATGGGATCCGACACGATAATACGGACGTTGGTGAAAACTTTTTCATAAATAACGTAAATCTATTTTAGAATTAAATAGTAGTTATTTACATTATATTATTATAGTACAATAATATACGAACACTTTACGTTTTATGCAAAACGTATCGTACGCGACGAAAACGCGCGAAACGCGCCCGACAACCGAACGAAACTCGATTATTATCTTAATAACTTAAAATTAAATATTTTAAATAAAACTTCAATCAAAATATACGCGAATAAATCATTAACGAAAAACTTGAATAATAAACGTTTAACGTTTAAACGAATGACGAAACGAACGGGTAAACGAGCACCGCGCGTAACGCAAATTGGGGAATTAATTCAAGACACTTACATGTGGGTGGGACCCACAAAAATCTGCAGCCCCTCCCTTTGCCTCTTCCCCATACTCTCTTTTCCTTTCTCTTTTCCCACACTCAAACACAAACCTACTTTCTCACACAATCTTTTCTCCCAACCCTCTCTCTCTCTCCCTCCCCCTTCTTTCTCTGCAGATTTCAGCCCCAAGAAACTCCCAAATCACCACCACAAACCACCAAGATCATCACCACAAACCACCATAATGCCCTCTCTTCGGTTTGCAAGAAAAAGCAAGAAAACGAGCTCTCGACGTCTATTTCTTTGTGCTTTCATTATCCTCTTTGTAAGAAACTCCATCTTCCTTTTATGTTGCTTGAAACATACATATAAACATGTTATAATGTCCATATAACAAGATTATGTCCAAAAATAAAGTCGAAAATCGTTTTTGAAAACACTAAAACACTAACAGTTTCCGGATGGAAATTCAACCCGACTTTGACACACGATATCTAACTCATTTCTTAACCAAATCGAGCGATTCTTGGGTCTAAAATTAAGTTTAAAGAGTTAGCTTTCACATCCAAGTGGTTTCATAATTTTTCGACACCGTTTGATACCCGAAAACGATTTTACAAAAACATGTCGCATTTCTGTCTCGGGTGACAGATTTTTGACCCGACTTCTCGAGTCCATAACTCGAGCTACACAACTCCAAATGACCTGAAATTGGTACCAAAATCTCACAAATTCTGTTAACTTCAAAAAGTTCTTCTATGTCATCTCCTGAAAATACACGGATTTTCCTATAGAAATCAGTTTATGAACTTGTGTCCAGATTAGTCAAGATTGGACCTCAGAGGACAAATGGAATTATTAAAAATACTTAGACCCATCCAAAAATTCTAGAAAATTACTGAAAGTAGTTAAGACACATATGAACAATTGGTAATTTTCTCGGACTTTTATCTCGACACTTGACTAGTCAAAACGAGCCACAAAAACGACCCAAATTTCTGGAAAAATGACCACATGGACTGTTTTTGCAATAAATATAAAACGACACTTTCGGGTCGACCACAAAACGTAACGACAATTTTCCTAAGCTTTAAAAACATATTTAAGACTCCCCTAAAAGTTTCGGGTCAAACCGAGCACATTTGACCAAATTCCCCAACACGAAAACACATCAGACCCTCTGTGTCGCAGATGGCCCAAAACCATTGCGACACAAGCCCTGTGTCGCAACACTCAATATCAGTCTGTACCACCTTCGGTCTGTGAATATAGCGACACAAATCTTGTGTCGCAAAACCCTTCGAGTTTGAGTCTGTGTCGCACAGACTGAACTTCCACGAGCTTAGCGACACTACCCTTGTGTCGCTACAATTTAAAACCAACAGTATTAACCTGCGACACAACCCTTGTGTCGCAACATTTATAACCAGCAGTACTAACTAGCGACACTAACCTTTGTGTCGCAACTTGTTAAAACCAGCAGTATTAACTTGCGTCGCAACATTTTATAACAAACAATACTAACCTGCGACACAAACCATTATGTCGCAGCAGCTCATAGCGACACAACCCTGGTGTCGCATAAAACAGTTTAATTGAAATCACATTCTGCACTAAGGAACGTTTTCGCGAAACAACAGCTTTATCATATACGACACTACTCGTACATGTAATACATATACTCTCATAAGTATACATCGAAACAAAACATAATAATAATGCCTTTAAGAATTATTATTACAAACTTTCACCAACAGGCCGTACACGTTTTCTAAACACACGTGATAAACAAACTTTGGACATAACTAGTTGAGTGGACAACTAGCATGGATGATCTTTTGAGACATCTACTTACTTATAACCTTATGCGTTTAGGGCGCTAGAAGGTTACTTTTGGGAACACTTGTTTACTAATTGTAAACACTCTGTACAAGACTCAGGTGAGTCTCATAGCCCCACTTTTACTTTTACTGTTTTACTTACTTTGGGGTGAGAATACACTGCTTTGTTTTTATGAACACAAGTACTATGAAAACACTTATACGGATTGCATGGGTAAACTAAACCAAACTACGATGGTCTCCAACAAATATCATAGCCCGTTAATACTAAGCGCGAACATTATGGATAGATCTATCGGGAACTGACAGTCCGCCGTCCGGGGTTAGTCGCTCTAACTACTATACGGACGCATAATAATTCGTAATCCGAGTGTACTGGTTTATACACTTAACTGGAGACACCAACTACGGTTAAGCTTTGGAACTATGAGCCCATGGCAATAGTATACTATGATTTACTTTGGCATTCGTGCTACTACGATAACTCTGAAATCTTGTGGTTCATACTATGATTTTAACTACGTAAACCTATGAGCTCACCAACATTATTGTTGACCTTTTAGCGTGTATTTCTCAGGTACTCAACAACCGTAGGGTTGCCCACAGGACTGCCTGCTAGCTCGAGTCGCATGCATCATACGTTTATGAAGAGTTGCTTGCATTATTTTGTAAAATCGCTATGTACTAGAATCTTCAGGATTTCATCTCGCGAACTCGAGACTGATGTAAACTTTAATTATATTAATGTAACTACTTTTGTACTATTTTTCAAAACGTCTCATATAGAGTCGTTTGCTTTTCCTTTCCGCAATGATTACTGGATTAGTCGCGCCCCGACCCGACTTCCGCTGCACATCAAATTTGGGGGTGCGACAGCTATAAGGGCTGTTGTTGTGGAGTCCTAGGGGCACTAAACTGTCTTTCAATACCTTTAACTTCACATAACTTATTCATCTCATTATTCTTAAATTCTGTTCCATTATCACATCTAATGATTTTAACTCTTTGGTTAGTTTGGTTTTCTATTTTAGTTATGAATGACCTAAGTATTTCACCTGTTTCATTCTTAGTCCTAAGAAAGAATACCCAACTAAACCTGCTATTATCATCAGTAACCACTAAGCCGTATTGTTTTTTTACCAATAGTCATCACTGTAAAGGTAAGCAATTTGAGTTCACAAATTTGGACTTAAAAGAAGTTCCGTGTTGCTTACCTTTTTTACAAGCAACACAGTGATCATCACATGAATATTCTTTATCTGGTAATCCTCTTACAAGTTTCTTTTTAACAAGTTTGTTAGTTGTTCTGTAATTCATTTGACACATCCTTCTATACCAAAGATCAGATTCATCAACAGTTGCTTTAGATAAAAGACAATTTAAATTTTGTTGATGTTTCATGTTTGCTAAGTCACAACAGTATACATTATCCTTTTTGGGTGTTCTCATCAAAATCATACTTTCATCAAGTTTAAATTTGTCAGAAAGGATAAAGCATTCTGTGTCAGTAAAAAGAACTGGGTTCTTTTTATCTGTGATTTGACTCACACTTAGCAAATTATATTTTAGTTGTTCATCAAAATAAATATCTTTAAAACTTATCTTATCACTGCTGACCACACCTGTTATTCCAAGACCTGTAGCTAATTGCACTAATACATATACGAAATTAACGTATTAATAAATCACCGTGAATGAAATAAACCGAAACAAACAGAGAAAGATTGAACAAGCTTCTGTGTGTTGAATTAAGAAAACGATTACAACAGAAAACGTTATGAGAGATTACAAACGAATCGCACCAAAAGTTCTCTCAAAAACGCGTATGATTTCTGACTAACACTTAGGTATTTATATACAGAACCTACGAAACTAGACCTGCGAAACTAAGAAGTTTCGCAACATGCGAAATTTTCTAAGTTTCGCAACTTAGACAAGTCATAGCGAAACTCTTTAAGTTTCGCACTACACATAAGTTTCGCATAATTACAAGTTTCGCAATACAGGACTTAGACAAAATCAGAAACTTTACAAAATCAAACCTAAGCTAACTGATACAAAACTGTACATCTTGTACTAACAGACTCCCCCATGTCAGCAGCTTGGGTTGTGTCGTTCTTTAATCAGTTCCACTGCCTCGGTAAGTTGCTTCCAGCATGAATCCCGTGAGTGCATCAAACTTCAACAACCCTTTGAAACTTTAACGCCTGAACTCTGTCTTCAGTGTTTTGTAGAATCCTTTGATCATTCAGTCTCTTTAAATCATCTTTCGATAGATTTATCAAACTTAGTGGATCATATACATACACCTTAAATGTACTTGGCCATATAATATTCTCTGTCAGCTTCTTTTCATAACATTCTATCTCCGCTTCTCCCGTCTTTGCTATATAAATCCAATACCTTAGATTTTCAGTGAGGTCTATTGGAAGATGTTCCAAGGGAATTCGTTTTAAACATCTAACTCGAAGATAGATTAATTTAAACCATGGAAGATTAGTCATAGGATTAATCTTATTAGGATAAATCTTTCTTCTTCCTAAAGTAGCTGTTAAACGTTGAAATCCATGACGAACTTCTTTTCTTATCACTCCTTCAAACCATTTAGTCAATCCATCTTCAGTTCTGTTGATCATCTCAAGTTGAGCAAGCCTATTAATTTCACATTTCGGCAACGTACTCAATTTCTTGAACGATTTTCTAAAGTACCGAATTCCATCTTCTTTTTTGATCATAATCACTTTATTCTCTTCATCATATTTCCAGCTTGTAATGTTACCGACTAACTGAGATGACCCCACTTTGTAGAATTTCTTCTTCTTCGATGGTTCAACTGCTTTATCTGCTTGTTTCATCCAGTCTGGTAACTCTTTTTCTTTTAGACTCGAGCTTTCTGCAACATTTGCCACTTCAGGTTCTTCATCTTCAGAATCAACCCAATCTTCAACATTTACATCTTCAAATTCCACCTCATCTGCCCTTTCCTCAGCTTCTTCCTCATTCACATCTTCATACCTCACTTCATCTTTAGGTATATTAAAGTTTTCTTCATTTATTCCAAAATCTTCTGGATTCAAGTTTCCACATGCAAGATAATCTAATAAACCTGTTAAGTCCTCCTCTTCAACATTCAATGGCTCAGGATTCACATAAGTCTCTTCCAATCTGTTCTCTGAAACTGGATATTCATCGAAAGATATCATCTGATAAATCTCTGATAGATTGGCAAATGCTGGATCTGCCACATTCAATGGATCGACATCTAAGATCTCAGCTTCAGCTTGTGGTTGATATTCTATTAATGCCCTTGAAAGATCTTGATCATTGTTTATCTCTGGCTGTGGTTCAGGTTCAGGTTCAGGTTCCGGTGCTTGTTCAGGTGTTGGATTCTCTGGCAAATTTGGTTGATCACCATTACCCGAATCATTATCATCACCTTCCCCATCACCTTCATCACCGTTATCATTATCATCTTAATTGTCTTCACCATTCTCCCCTTGATCGACCAATTTTGTCTTTAAATCATCGACGGTCTTGATCAAATCTTCTATCATTTGATTTTGAGCAGTAATTTGAATCCGTTGGGAATCAATTATGCTTTCTTGTGTGTGAATCCGTTGAATAGCTGAAGATAGACCTTGTTCAAAACTCTTCACTGTATCTTGCAATCTAGAAACTGCATCCATTAGTTGAGATAAGACGTCTGTATCAACATTGGATGGTTGAGTTTGAGCTTGAGAAGAGGAACCAGTCTCTTGTCTAGAAGACATGAACACTCTGGAAATAGGTTGAAGATTTTGTCGTTGTGATATATTTCTTGCAATGCGACGAAGTTGAGTTAGGGGTTGTTCCGGCACATATGTAGGATCTTGATCCATTTCACGTTTTCTTCTAAACTCCTGCCTTTCAGCCTCAGTCGCAATTCTTATCTGCTCTTGAATTTCAGCGGCTGTTTCTGTTGGCTCTTCATTAGTACTTTCCGAACTTGACTCAGCCATTTCCTATTCATTCTCAGCTTGAACAATTGGTTCTTCAGTATTCACCGGTTCATCTGTTTGTATTGGTTGTTGATCAGCTTCAAAATCACTATCGGATGCTTCTTCAATTACCGGCGCAACAAAATTAACATCAATTATGTGCCCGAATAATGGTGTTGTCGGAGGAATAGTCTTTCGACCATAACCTCGGCAGTCGGTGAAAGTACGTTTCTGCATCGGAGTATAATATAACAAATTTCCGGTATGCTGAAGATTTGGGAGTTGAGCATTGAAGATTATATGAAGAAATCTTGGAAACATGTAGAAGTGCGTTGGGCTAGTGATGTTGGCAACGAGATTCGAGAAAACAAATCTTGAGAAATTATACGGTCGGTTCTGAATCAATGCGACCATCAATGAAGCTAAACCATAGCTCATTCCATCTAAACCTCCTTTCCTCGGAGACAAGCAACAGATCGACGTATGCATGAGAAACCTCCAATGAGGGCGTACGTGATGCTTTCTATACTGGGGATCATTCTCTGGACGAATGGATCCCATTTGATGTAAACAATCATCGACTATCCACTTCGGTAATTCATTGCTTGCTGTAGCATCATCTTCAAAATGTAGTTCATGGCGAATCATTGCCTCCGTAGTGGCAATGGATGACCCAGCTACAGTTGCCATTATGCATGGAGGTTCAATATCACATATGTGAATAGCAGAACTCCAGAAATCCTTTATATGACTTTCACAGATCTCAGCTGGAGTGGAGATAACATGAAATATTCTTGATCGTTGTAAAAATTCCACCACAGGCATAAACACCATATTTGCAGCAATGACTCCTTCTTCTTCAGCCATCTGTATTTTTATATAAAGAGGCACTGGACAAAGAATAGTCGTTAAGATTTCAAAGTTAACTTATTTAAAAAATTTCCTAAGTCCTGGTTTGCGAAACTCAGTACTATGAGTACTGTTCATGCTAAAGTTTACTTTTTGTGCGAAACTCAAGGAGTATCGCACAGAGTTTCGCATGGACATTCGAAAGTGTTTAGTCAAAGTTTCGCTTATACTGTTCATGCGAAACTTTTGAATTGTGCGAATGTAAGAAAGATTCGCGCACTGTTCATGCGCAGATCTCAATGCATGCGAAAGTCAGAGAGTTTCGCAACTATAAAGTTTCGCATAAAAACCCCAACAGTTGTTCACATACGAATTTTTCAAATTAAATCATGAATACTAAGTGTTAGGAGGCGAAATATATACCAAAATGATCAGCAAGCAAAGGCGCACAAGTCTATCGGAGTAGAAATGTAAAATCGAGCACAGAAAACACAATCGTACAAACACAGCTTTTCCGAACTTTCGCACACGAGAGAGTTTCGCAGAAGTAGTTTCGCAGTAAGAAATAAAGTGTAAGTCCATATTGCTGCGAGACTTACCTTTTATAGTAACAGTGCTCTGCGAAGCTTTCTCTGCGAAAGTTGAGTGAGTCTCGCATATGTTGACTTTCGCCCTGAAAGTCTCGCATATGTTGACTTTCATAATAATAGTTTCGCACATAAGTTGACTTTCGCCATTGTTGATTTAATCTTTTAAAATTTTGGATAAAATCGAGTATCTTCATAAAATAACTCAGAAAATAAAATCTTTTTGTAATTTTCTTTTAACTATTTACAAATAAATAAAATAATTGACTAAAAAATTAAAATAACTAAAAATCTTTTTGAGGGAAAAACATTTATGCTTTGGGATCATATCAGTATAAATGTATATTTCCTTAAGTAGTATTAAATTGATTTTAATTTACTAGTATAATCTTTCAATTTTAAGCTTATCTTAATCAATTTTTAAAACAAATTTCTCATCTTTTTAGATAGTTCAAGACGATTATTGATATATTTTTCCTCTTAAACACTCTTCACTTCAGTTTTTAAACTATAATTATTATTGTTGATATTATTTGAAAGACCTAAACTTTGACATACTCTTGAACTCAGAATAACAAAATATGTAGTTATCTTTTTAGGCGCAACTGATCTTTGAAGAAGCTATTAATTACAGATTTGTACTAAGTACAACAGAGTAATTAGTAGTTTGAACAAACACCAATTTGGGTACTTTTGAATAAATTAGTGGCAACATGTCTATATTTTCATACAACAAAGCCCCCTTAGCTTAAGCAAAAACACATTTTTAATCATACATTTATTCAGGTCTGTACTCAGTACAACAGAGAAATAAAGTATGATTCACCTAAATATACTAATAGAATCTTTGTACTGCACATACAGCAGAGAGACTATTTTAGTATATATCCATTAATACATTTTTAAAACATATTTAAAACTCATAATACTAGAATTTTGTTAAGCTTTCCTTCAAGATTTAAGATTTACAATCATATGTCAAAGTTTGTTTCTTCCAAATAATATGATTAATATTGTTTTAGATTTGTTTAAAAACCTTCGTGTAGAATGCCTATCAATACATCATATGATGAAGCTATCTATGATTTAGAAAAGTTGAATTAAACTTGTTAAGAAAGCCTACTAGCATATCAAAATAAGTTTTAAAACTTTTAGACTTTATTTATATACACAACTGATGTACTATCATTTCCCATAATTTTTACACAAAATCTCCCCCGATTTTATGATTTTATATATTATTTTATTTTAATTAATTTTGAATATTTTTTATATGTTTTTGGATTTTCATTTTTGAAATAAACGAAAACAATAACACAAAAATTAGTGAAGTTACTCGATTTCATCAATTTCTTTCATACCAATCATTGACAATAATTCTTCAAAGCGGCTTTTTGAAAAAGCTTTCGTGAACAAATCTGCATTTTGCTTTGAAGTGTCAATGATAATTAAGTCAATTAAGTGCTTTTCAAAACAATCCCGTATGAAGTGATATCGAATTTCGATATGCTTCGTTTTAGAGTGTTCTACGGGACTGTGTGTTATGCATATGGAAGCTGTGTTGTCGATATGTATGGGAGTTTTAGTTAAGAGTAAACCGTAATCGCGGACCTGATGCTGAATCCACAGTACTTGGGAACAGCAACTTGAAGCAGCGACATATACAGCCTCCGCAGTTGAAGTAGAATCTGTCGTTTGCTTCTTATACTGCCAAGAGACCAAACGAGTTCCTAAAAACTGACAACCCCCCAGACGTCGACTTTTTGTCTAAGTTACTGTAGGATCCCTGATCTTAGACCTAATCGAATCAACACACACAATCGAGAGGCGGAATTCAAACGATTGTATATAGTACGTAGAAACACAAACGAATAGAACGCAAATCAAATTGTATATTGATATATTTGTCAATTAGCTTGATACACTGAAATGCCTTACACTATGCTCTCTAAACTCCATGATTCGTCAACCTCAACAATGAGGCCGAAATGCTCTATTTATAGCTAAACCGAAACTGACCTGCGACACAAGGGATGTGTCGCATAGCCGACTTATGCGACACAAGCCTTGTGTCGCATAAGCGACACAGGCTCTATGTCGCCTAAAACAAAACATGTAAATTACATATAATAGACAAAACGTCGTAAATACATAACAAACTATTACAAGCTAAGACCAACTGACAGACATACAAATATGCACCAACAAACTCCCCTGTGTCTTTAGCTTGGTCTTCAAAATCTTCTTTTAGTTCCATTCTCTCGGGAAACATCCACCAGCGTAAATTCCCTTCAAAATGCAAATGCTAACAATCTTTTCAAACTTTAACGCTTCAGCACGATCTTCTGCTTGATATTCAATCGGTTTGTCATTTAACGCCTTCAAGTCACTCTCGGACAAATTTATAAAACTGATTGGATCAAAAATGCGAATTTGCCTTTTAGCTAATCCCCAATTCTCTTTTGGCTCTGAATTTGGAACAAAAACGATTTCAGCTTCACCAGTAATACTGTCGATATACCAATAACAAAGTCTTTGCAAAAAATTTAGTGGTAATATCTCCAGAGGAATCCTTTTCAAACAATCCGCTGGCGGATAGATCATCTTGACGGCCGGCTGTCCTGTAACAGAGTCAAGCCTTTTCTTTGATTTTCGTCGCTTACCCAAAAAAGGCTTTATCATGTTGTATCTCTTTGAATATACTTCACGCCTGATAATTTTCTGAATGTAGTCGGCCTTTCCTTCTCTTCCCGGATTAATGAGCTCCAGTTGAGCTTATTTGTTTATTTCACATTTTGGGAGAGAACTCAACTTCTTAAACTTCGGCTGGAAGTATTGAATGCCATCTGATCTCTTTATCATAAAAACATTGTGATCACTATCAAACTTCCAACTTTTTATCAGTCCCGTAAAATCACCTTTAACCTTGTAAAATTTACAGGTTGGTGGAGCTGCTGCCACGACCCTTATCCAGTCTGGATGTTCCCTAAACATTTTAGGAACAAATTGATTTGCCTCATTATCCGGCTCTTCATCACTCTCAGACTCTTCCCAGTCTTCAACAACAGGCGCATCATCATAGACTTCATTTTCACTCAGCACCTCTTCTTCAACTTCAGCATCATCATCATCAAGATCCGAATAATACCTCGGATGTTCATCTTCATTTAATATACTTTGAAGATATTCCAGATTAGCTTCAGAATAATCAATATTTAGTGCGATTGGTTGGCCTAGAATTTCCACTGAAGACGCAAAGTAATCTAAACTGATGTTTTCATTAATATCAAAATCATTTACATTTTCAGTCTGTGTTCCGGCGGAAATCCTAGATGTTGTTTCAATGGCACGCAGGCCTGACTCCCCCGAAACCACAGATAGGGCTTCCAACTCTAACACCCTAGACTCCAAAACAGGGACTCAGGCAGTCTGCAGCTCCAAATCTTTAATCTGTGCAGCTTGAGCTTCCAGAACCGCAGATTGTGATTGAATCAATGCAGCTTGGGATGTCATCGTTTGCTGCATCGTGTCCAACCTCCTCATTAATTCTTGGATAACGGATGGGAGGGGTTGGACAGGCACATCCACACGTGGAGTCTCGACACGTGGGCGAGAGGAAGAAGATTTATAGCGGAACCGGTGAGCAGCATTCACTGGAAGCCCCGAAATTAGGTGATTGAGCAGTAGCTGAATAAATCGGGGGTACATATTCCAACGGTTGTCCCCGGTGTGTACATTGTCAACCATAGCCTGGAAAATATAACTTGAAAAGTTGTAGGGCTTGTTGTACACCAGTGCCAGCATGGCCGAAGCAGTTGAATGGCTCATGCCATCAAAACCAGCCTTCCTGCTGGAGAGGCAAACGATCATAATATGCATTAGATACCGCCAGACCCTAGTCAGGTTGGCCTTGCAGGTATTGATCCTTGGGGACACCCGGATAGCCAAGACAGAGCATGCCGCCATTGATAAAAGAATTTGAGAACTGGATGGGGAAATCCGGGTGATCAGCGAATTGAAAGAATTCGCGAATCAGCTGCTCCGAAATCACCACCTCTTTGCCGTCTATCTATGAGATAATTCGGGTCACGGGCAGATCAGAGTTGATGACAGCTGAATTCCAGAAAGAGCCAACTTGATCTTTGTATATTGGTGCATTGGTGGAGATGGCGGTAAAAATGCGGGAACGACGCAAGAAAGCAATCATCGGCCTAAAAGGCGCAGCCGAATCCCGGTCATCCTCGAGAAAGGCCACTATATTGTGCCTCGGCTCCCAATCATTCACATTGATATCTGCCATTGCTATTAACACAAAAGAAACATAGCTCGAATAGCGTTAGCATTAAGACTCGAAGACAATTTATTTCAATAAAAATGTCTTATGCGACACAGAGGATTGTGTCGCAGTAAGAATTGGACATAAGCGTTTGTGTCGCTAGAATGGTATGCGACACAAAAGATGGTGTCGCAGAAATCAATTTCAAAAACTATGCGACAGTAGCTCTTGTGTCGTTAACAAATTAAGCGACAGCAAGGATTGTGTCGCATTTTGCAATAAAATGATTTTATTTTAACATAGCGACAGAAGCCTTATATCGCACATTATGTGTCGCAAGCGAAAGAGACACAAAGTTAGTGTCGCATCTCAGCAATGCAACAGACACAAGTGCGACACAAGGGTTGTGTCGCTGCTTGTGTCGCAATGACGAGCAGTTGCCCAACCCAGAAAAACTCGATGATCAAGATTGGGGGTTTTCGAAATTAAACACACCAAATGATCTGCCAATGTATGGAGAGCATAAAACCATGAGTGGTAACATGTTAAGCCAAGGTTTCCATGTCCAATTTTACCCAAAACCAAAAACCCTAAAAATCCGTATGTTTTTTCGATGATTAAACAAGAAATACACGGTGAAAGTAGGTAAAAATGGTACCTATGAGTCAAGTAAAGTGAGGGGAACAAGAATCACGGAATGGATTTTAACAAAAACGAGCCGAAAGATGAAATCAAATAAAAATTGACGTCGCAGTCCTTGTGTCGCAAATTTGAGTGTTGTGTCGCAAAAACATGTAGCGACGGAGAGGAAGGGTACTGCTTTTATACCTCAACCCTATATAGCGACACAAGATGCGACATTGGTAGCGACACAAAGGTTGTGTCGCATTGCGACACAAGGCTTGTGTCGCACCTTGGACAGTTTGGAAATTTTAATTTGATTTCAAGTTTTACACTAAAGAACCGATTTGATATATGCTTAGAGGGATAAACTAAAGCAAATACATTAAACTTAAACTATGAAATAAAATTATACAAGATTCAAAACTAAAACTGTTGAGACATGTTTTGTGACAACAGATCTAGCTTGTAATAGTGAGTTTTAGTACTTTTAGTAATTGTAATCAAGTATGTACATTGGTTTTGAATTGTAAATGAAATATATTGTTTGGTAAACATTTTAGAGTTAAATATCGAAAGGCTGAAAAATGTTGACCAAGGTTGACTGCGAACCGAGTCAGTTCGCAGGAAAAGTTTGTACTGCGAACTGAGTGAGTTCGCTGGGCCGTCATGGGCTGCGAACCGAGTCAGTTCGCAGAGCCCACGAGCCTGCGAACCGAGACGAGTATATATGAAAAACTAAGTTTTCATGTTCAGTACTTCGGCCATTTTCGTTTACCCAATTACCCTGCGATTCCAGAGAGACCTATCACGTTCTAAAGGCTAGGTATTGATCGTTAACACTTGTTATAATCGATACAAAGCAATTAGACAATTGATTCGCTAATATATTGTGAAAGAATTCGTTATAGATCCTATAACTAGTATTGAGGAATTCCGCACCTTAATACCGTAGATAACCTCGTTATCGATCTTATACATACGGACTTACAATTGGTATCAGAGCCTGAGGCTAGATACGCTTTGGTTCGAGGTTATTTAGGATAATAACGTGTGATTTCGGGTTGTTTTTATTGCATTACGTCTTTATTTACGACCAAAATCATTCTCTGGACGTTTTTAGTTTGGTTTACGATCGAAAACCACAAGTTTTAATCGTAAAAATAACTGACTTTTCGTTTTTGGGTTTTTCAGCCGTTTCGCGAACTGAGTTTAGGGTTTCAGCCGTTCCTGCGAAGTGAAAGCTGCGAACCGAACTGAGTTCTTGCGAACCGAACCAAGTTTGCAAACCGAACTGAGGGTTTTTCAGCCGTTTCTGCGAACTGAGTTCTGCGAAGTGAGTTCCTGCGAACTGAGATTCCTGCGAACTGAAACTTCTGATTTTTGTGACTTTTTAACTTTTGTGATTGACAAAAATGTCTGACTTAAGTAAAATGATTGAGATGGACCACGAGATTGGAAAATCTAATGTTCCACCTAAATTGCTTAGACTTGAGGATTACTATGGATGGAAAGACAGGTTTGAATCATACTGTCGATTCCATGATTTTTCAATCTGGATGTGTATCAAAAATGGATACACTGCACCTACAACCGTTTTTGAAAATGCAACTGTAATTGTTCCCTACAATCGAATGAATGATAACCAGAAGAGAGACTTTGAGATTGAAAACAAAGCACATTCTTCAATCAAAATGAGTTTACCTAAGGAAATCAATCATCAATTGAAATCTTTTCACACTGCTAGAGCACTCTGGATTGCTCTTGAGAAAAGATGTGAGGGAAGTCCTCAAGTAAAAGCAGGCAAGATGAATCTCCTAAAGAAGCAGTTTACTGTGTTTAAAGCTTTTAAGGGAGAAGATCTTGATGCTTACACCACAAGATACTACCATCTGTTGAGTGAGCTAGATGACCATGAGATTTTCTATTCTGATACGGAGAAAACCGACAAGTTTATTGAGGGTTTACCGTATAAATGGGAAATGCATGGAGTTATGCTCAAGGATAATGAAGAGCGGTATGCTACAATGACACTGGAGCAAGCTATTGATAAGCTCAGAGGTTATGATTTCACCAACAAGACGAGAGAGTCAGATTCTGATCAATTACAGAATCCTGGACTATATCATGGAAAATCAACTCTCTCAAATGCATCATCCAGTTCGACCACTGCTTTACTAGTTGGTGATACTGGAGAAAAGGGTGAATTGATAACTGAGGATTTGTGTTTTATCGCTTCATCTGGAAGTGATACAAAAGAAAAATCTACTGAGAAGTCACCTCAAGGGCATCAGAAGATGCCGATGAGTGTGAAATCTGCTGAACAGCAATTGTCTGTTCTTGCTTCTTTTGTCGCTTCCTATGAGAATTATATTCAAGGGAAAATCAATGATCCAGCTATGTTTGATGAAGATTATGATCAGATAGACCCTGATGACCTTGAAGAAATGGATCTCCAGTGGCAACTAGCTATGGTGTCTAGGAGAGTTAAAAATTTCTTGAAGCGTACTGGTAGAAAGGTGGTTGGAAATCGACCAGGGTTTGACAAGTCCAAAGTTAAGTGTTATAACTGTCAAAGTTACGGACACTTTGCTAGGGAATGTCAACGACCAAAGGTTGATGTCAGCAATGGAAGACAAGGCTCGGGAAGTTCTTTAGCATCCAAAGCCTTGGTGGTTCAACAGCTAGATGGTTCTTATGATTGGTCTGCTCAGCGAGAGCAAGCTCTTATGGCTGAGATAGATGATCAAGAGAAAGCTGCTGAATCTACATCCTATATGCCGACTGATGTGGATTATCATGTAAGGGTGCCAGAAGTCACACCAAAAGCAAGTGATGATGATGTGCTATACATGGATTCAACTGAGGATATGAGTCCAGATGATTTCGTAGCACATATGGCTGAACTTCAAACAGACAAGAAAAGGGTATGTCTTGATTTGCTTACTCTTGTTGATGTCTGTAATCTAGTTACTAGTTTGCAATCACAAGTTAGTGTATTTGCTGATTCATATAATACGATGAAATCTGAATTAGAGATTGCTAAATGTGATGCTCAAAGGTTTAGTGAGGATAAACTAGCTCTAAAAGAAAAGATTAAGTCTGATGCTGCTGATAAGACCACTTTAAGAGACACTATAAATGAGCAATGTCTTAAGATTGATGGTTTGTACTTAAATCTAAGGGACTTAAATCAAAGTATGGCCAATAAAGATAATGAGTTAGCTGAGTCAAAACTGAAATTGATTGAGCTTAATCGTAAGTTTGAGAGTTATAGAACCTCTTCTTTAACTATGGACTCTATAATTGATGCTCAACGTAGTGTTAAGGATAAGACTGGATTAGGATACACTGATGTACCTCCTCCATTCAATTCAAATTACACTACTTCTGTTGACTTAGAAATGATGGATGTAGATGCTAAACCTGAGAATATAGTAACTAAGAAATCTGAAAAGTTAGAGACACAGAAGGTTGTTCATAAAGATCTATCATCTGATGCTAGTAAGAACACACCATTCCCCAAAGTACAATTTGTCTCGAGTGGAATGATGGTTGATACTGACATAAATGATAAGGTTATTAAGGAACAAGATGTACCTTTAGTGTTTGAAACTCAGACTGAACACGAAAAGGCAAAAGGGGTTAAGTCACGAAAGCATAAATCCTGTTTCAAATGTCACCAAAAGGGACATGTGGCTTCTTGTTGTCCTAACAAGAAGTTGGAAACATCGATTAGGCTCGTGAATAACAATGAGACACCAAAAGTCTCTAGTTCAAATGTAGACAGGTTAGGTACCAAACCAGGATTAGGTAGTAAACCTGTGAACATTCTGAAAAGAGATGTTACTCATAGTGTCTCTCCGCCTAAACCTAAACGATCTTATTCTCTAAATGACACTAAGCCTAGAGATAAGACACCGTCGAGATTTAGGACTCCAAGTAGAAACCATAGTCAATTTGAAAGTGGTTCTACTTCACATACACATAAAGTTGATTATGTGCCTAAGAGGTTTTCAACTCACTCTCCTCAGAGGCATAAGACTTCAGATCATCAACAACCTCTAACTTCTTTAGCAGTTACCAAGACTATTGACAATAATAGTTATGGTTACTTTAAGGAAGTTCAGATTGTGGATGATAAGGGACAAGCCAAGACCGTAATGGCTTGGGTCCCTCTTAAGAACTAATTGTGTACAACTTGTTATGTGCAGGAGCAGACTGTGAACAAGGACAACTGGTGGTATGTAGACAGTGGTTGTTCTCGGCACATGACAGGTGAAAGAAGTCTACTGAAGGACTTCAAAGGTGGGATGATACAGCGAGTTCATTTCGCTGGTGATAAAGGAGGAGTAATAACTGGGAAAGGAAAAGTTTCAAATGGAACTTTGACTCTAGAGGATGTGAATTACGTTGAAGAACTAACTCACAACCTAGTGAGTGTTTCCCAAGTCTGTGATAAAGGTCATTCTGTACATTTCAATGAGACAGAAGCCTTAGTCCTGAAGCCGGGTTTCACCATTCCGGAAAATTGGATATTGATGAGGGCTCCAAGGAAGAAGGACATTTATGCCATCAACATGGTTGTTCCTAATACTTCAATGGAATCTACATGTCTTTTATCCAAGGCTTCAGATGCAGACGCACTTTTATGGCACAGGAGAATGGCTCATCTGAACTTTCGCAAAATGAATTATATAACCAAGAATTGTTTAGTTCTGGATGTACCACAAAAACGTTTCGAGTCTGAAGATAAGTGTGTTCCTTGCATGAAAGGAAAACAACATAAAAAACCACACAGATCTAAGACTGAAAACTCAATCTCCTCGCCATTTGAATTGCTACATATGGATCTTTTTGGCCCAATAAGCAAAAGAAGCATAGGTGGCAAATGGTACTGTTTAGTTGTCACAGATGATTTTTCTAGATTCTCTTGGGTATTCTTTTTGGGATCTAAGGATGAGACTCCCGGTATTCTTATGGAGTTCCTAGATCTAATAGAGAATGTCTATAGAACACGAGTTAAGAGAATTCGTAGTGACAATGGAACAGAGTTCAAGAATTCAACGTTCAATGTCTATTGCTTAAGCAAAGGAATACAACATCAATTCAGTGCATCGTATGAACCTCAACAGAACGGTGTTGCTGAAAGGAAAAACAAAACGTTGATTGAAGGAGCTAGAACAATGCTTGCAGATTCAAGGCTTCCGGTCATTTTCTGGGCTGAAGCGGTGAATACAGCATGTCATGTTCTGAACAGGGTTCTTACGGTTAAAAAGCAGAATAAGACTTGTTATGAGCTTTTGAACAATAAGAAACCAAACTTAAAAGGGTTTGAACCCTTTGGAGTTTCTTGTACTTTGCTGAAGACCAGCACTCGACCGAAATTTGGTGAGAAGGCTGACGAAGGATATTTCCTAGGTTATGTGCCTAATTCACCAAACAAACGTGTCTTCAATAAAGCAACGGGACGTGTGGAGATAGTTTATAACATTGAAGTTACGAGCTACACACATGACGTACATAAGGGATTAGATTGGCGATTCGACTATTCAGATCTCTTTAAGTCTTTTAATGTCCCAATCAGTGACTACAAAGTTGACTCAGAAATCTCTGAACATTTATTGTCGGGTGATGGGGATATTGGCCCTGCACCAACATCGAATGTTCCTAGAGATACAACTTTTGTAGATCCTAATCATGCTTCAACGAGTGCCACACAACAATCTTCTGATGAAAATATACCTCTATTGAGGGAGATTGGCACAAATCTAGAAGAAGAAATAGAACTTGAACCAGTGACGACAACAAGAACTAACAAAAATCATCCAATTGAAAATATCATTGGTGATCCGAATGCACCGGTTCAAACCAGGTCTAGTGTATCTGAGTACACTAGCCTATATGCTGAAATGAAAGAGACAGGGGTTACAAATCTATGTCTATATTCATGCTTTATCTCACAAGTTGAGCCTAAGAATGTCCAAATGGCGTTGAAGGACAATTCGTGGGTAGAAGCAATGCAGGAAGAACTTTCTCAGTTCTCAAAACTACAAGTTTGGGAGTTGGTTGATTTACCATGTGGTGAATATCCAATTGGTACTAGATGGGTCTTTAAGTGTAAGAAAGACGATCGGGGAATCGTGATTTGCAATAAAGCTCGTCTAGTCGTTCAAGGCTTCAACCAACAAGAAGGAATTGATTACAATGAAGTGTTTGCACCTGTGGCTAGGCTTGAGGCAATTAGGTTGTTCTTAGCATTTGCAGCTTCAAAGAAAATGAAAGTGTATCAGCTGGATGTTAAGAGTGCCTTTTTGTATGGCAAGGTCAAGGAAACGGTGTATGTTTCTCAACCACCAGGATTTACTGATCCAATGTATCCAAATAGAGTATATCGTCTTGATAAGGCTCTGTATGGATTACATCAAGCACCAAGGGCGTGGTATGAAACACTATCAACTTATCTTCTTGAGAATGGTTTTTCAAGAGGAAGAATTGATAGTACACTTTTTGTGAAATGGAAGAAGCAGGATTTTATACTTGTTCAAGTATATGTTGATGACATTATCTTTGGGTCATCTGACGAAAAGATGTGTCAAGAATTTGAGCAAGTTATGAAGGGAAAGTTTGAGATGTCTGCTATGGGAGAGTTGAACTTTTTCTTAGGGTTACAAGTTGACCAAAAGAAAGATGGATTCTTTATTCATCAATCTAAATATACACATGAGTTGTTAGAACGTTTTAAGATGGATGAATCTCGTATCTACAAGACTCCTATTCCAGAAAATCACGGACTCGGTCCTGATACATCGAGTGATCAGAATGTAGATCCTACTTTATATAGGGCTATGATTGGATCGCTAATGTATTTGACTGCTTCTAGGCCTGACATTATGTTTGCTGTTTGTATTTGCGCAAGATATCAGGCTAATCCGAAAGAGTCACATATGCAAGCCGTAAAGAGAATCTTTCGTTACCTCAAGGGGAAGCCGAAGCTGGGACTTTGGTATCCGATTGAAGGAGACTTAGATTTTGTTGCATATACTGATTCGGATTATGGTGGATGCAACCAAAATAGAAAGTCTACGACCGGAGGATGTCAATTCCTAGGAGGAAGACTTGTGTCTTGGCAGTGCAAGAAGCAAAGCTCAGTAGCAATTTCTACATGTGAAGCTGAGTATGTTGCTGCTGGCAGCTGTTATTCCCAAGTATTGTGGATACAACAGCAACTGCGAGATTATGGGCTAAACTTTACCGATACTCCTATGATGATTGATAATGAATCGACGATTTCTATAGCCAATAATCCGGTAAAGCACAGCAAAACAAAACACATTGATATTCGTCATCATTTTATTCGGGACTGTGCCGAGAAGAAGCTTATTAGATTAGTCAAAGTTGCCTCTTCTGACAACTTGGCAGATCTATACACTAAAGCTTTCGACAGGGCTTGTTTTGAGACATTAGTTCAACTGAATGGAATGAGAAATCCAGAATAACTTATCTTCCAAAGAAGAATGTAATAGTTTGTAAGGTCTTTTCTTAAAAAAAAAAGGGGGTTGGCGTATGGCATTCATTTGCTTTTTACCTAAGGGGAATCGCCTTCTATAAAGTACAAAAAGAATATAAATCATAAAAAGTTTAAGTTTTTATTTGCTGGGAAGTGATAGTACATTGGGAGAATAAGCTTAATAATAATAAGTATAAGTCTTAAGATATGTTAGTAGATTCTGGTAAGTCACATTAAAGTTACATCTTTACAACCAGGACGGTACTTATATTTATTGTGTTATACACCTTTCTCCACATGTTATAATTGGATAAGAATAAATTTATGTCTAGACAGATTCATTATATGATGTACTGGTAGGCAAATTATGTTATGATTTCTGAGCATTTAATAGGCATTAATTCTCTTGCATGTTATCCAGTGTGACCTATTATATGATGTATGACATAAGTCTTAATTCGAGATTGATAGTATCGTCATACACTGTTATCAAAATATGAATATATGGACTGACAAATAGTTAGAATAATGACTATTAGCAAAACTACTGGTGACTTTGTTGTACTATGTACAGATCTGAAGCCTTTAGTTTTGCCAATGGTCTCAAACCTATTTTGCTCATACTAAGGGATCTTCTGTTGTACTTCGTACAGATCTAGAACCTCTAGTATCTTCAAAATCTGTTTGATGTTTGTCAAAAACCTTCAAATAACTCAAGGATATGTTATATGTTACGAAAAGTGCATCATTTAGTAACCTCTACCTTGAACATAAATGATACAGTGTTATGAGTTATACTTGATTTCTCAGTATATCATTTATTGGCCCGCACTAGTTAACATGCATACTAACAATAAAGGTTTGCTTGGAAATCGTTGAATAATTTGTTTATATGGATCATAATATCGGTAATCATCTTGAACTGTCGATAACAAATGAACGTTCACTTTGGTGAATAATACATTCTCATTAATATAATAGTATGTTCAAAGAACATGTTATTCCATGTGGATAAAGGTAACTAAGTTATAATCTTATAAATATAAGTTCATAAATGGTTAAGTTGTAATTTTTCTGTAACTTATTTGATTTTCATGTACTAACAATCTTCTTAGACTTGTTTAATAAATAATAAGGTATAGCTTATTCTTCCTAATATGATCCCGATGCAGATAAACTCTTGACGCCAAAAATATGTAGTGTTTATTCTTTTTGTTTTTATTAATAAAATGGTCTTTGATACCACTCATTGGTTTGATTATTTATTACGTATTTTACTATTTTTATTTGTGTTTCTCCTTTGGAAAATATGTTAATGCTGTAATTTATCATTTTGTGTTGAATAAATGTGACAAAATCGCATTGGAAAGTTCAATTTATATTTCCAACTAAATTTGCTTGAAAAGTCAAAATTGCGAAGTTGACTAGTCAACGTTGCGAATTGAGTTTTGAGTATAAAAGGAACAGGTCCTGCGAGCCCACTTCTCACTTTCCAAACATTCACTGCGAACTGAAAATCTAATCCTGCGAGACGAATATTGCGAACCGAAACGAACCTCCTGTTTCCTAAAATTTTCGACACTTTCGTTCAAGAATCGGTTTTTCACTCCGGACAACATTTACTTCTTTCAATTTCGCATCATTTGAAGTAAGTATCACTTGATTTCACCGTTTAATTCCTCCTTAATCGAAAAATATAAGTTTTGGAGGTTTTTGGTTTCGAATCTCACGGATTTCTTCGAAATGAGTGAAGATTAAAACCTAAAACTTATAAAACTTGTTAATCGGTATATAATAAACATGTTAATACCATTAAATTGCGTTTAAAAGTGTTCGATCATCGACTTCGAATTTCTTGGTGAACCAGACGCTCCTGCGAACCGAGCTCAATCTCAGTTCGCAGCGAACCACATGGTTGACTCGCGTTGACTGCGAAGCGAACCAAATGGTTGACTCGCATTGACCGAAGCGACACCAAAAGTTTGACTTCGTTTGACTTGCGAAGCGAACTTAATGTTTGACTTTTGTTGACCTGCGAAGCGAACTTAATTATTGACTCGCGTTGACTGCGAAGCGAACCAAATGGTTGACTTCGTTGACTGCGAAGCGAACCAAAAGGTTGACTTCGTTGACTGCGAAGCGAACCAAAAGGTTGACTTCGTTGACTGCGAAGCGAACCAAAAGGTTGACTTCCGTTGACTGCGAAGCGAACCCAAAAGTTTGACTTTGTTTGACCTGCGAAGCGAACCCAACAGGGTTGACTTTGTTTGACTTACATTTGTTTTCGATTTGAGATCTTTATGATTACAAATAGAATACAAATTGCAATTGTTAATTATATGTTATATGTATCGACTTAAGGAGTTAATGTTATAAGTAAAATGCATATAATATTCGAATTCTGTTCTATTATATCGAAAGACTTCCGACTCATATGTAGTTGTGCGGCGTGTTCCGATTTTCTATCGGCGGTATGATTTTTCAGATTATCTACTAGGACTTACGAACTGGATATAATTTAGAGAATATAATTGAAAATTAAGTCTCGTATGCTTAATCGTTCAATTAAGTTCAGTAAATTAAGTTATTAATTAATAGTAAACGTCGATGTTTGGTGATCGTTATTGTTCACAATACATAAACGTTTAAATTTAATTAATGTTCGATAAGATGTCCTATTATTTGAGCTAATTGCCATTTGTGTATATCTTATGACTACAGATATGGCTGCTCGATCTTTCACTCCTGCTCACAACATATTGGTGAACTTAGATGTAAATGAGCGTGGAGCTGCACGTTTTACTGAGATTTTGACGTACTTAGCACGTTCGAGGATTCGATATGCTATTACGGAGTCTCCGCTACTGTCCCGAGATCTTCTGGATCAGTTTTGGGAAAGTATTGTGTATGATGGTGCTGCAAACCCTCCTGTTATTCGTACAAGGGTAAATAATCAGGCCATTGTTTTCTCTGCTGATGATCTGCGACAGATTCTTCATCTGGGCACAGTTGATCAGGAAGCTGGACCGTCTGTGTATTCCTCTGACTTTATTGAGGGTGCACTTGGTCGAATGGGTTACTCTGGACCCAAGCAAAGACGCCAGTTTGTGAAGGCATTTGTCCTGGCCAGTGGAGATTTCTATTCCACATTACTGTTACTATCTTCGGTAACAAGAAGGGCGGCTATGACGAGTTGAGCCCTGAGCTGTTATCTGGTCTACTGTCCCTGGTTTATAATAAGCCATACAGTTTCTCTTCGTATATCTTTAATTCTTTTGTTGGACAGATAACTGGCGCGGTGAGATCAAAGTTTATGCTTTATCCGCGCTTTTGCATGCTGATCATTCGTCACTGTATTCCTGGTCTGATGAACATTCAGCCAGATTTACATGTTGACCGAATTGGACTTCGAGGATACAACGCATGTTTTCTTAATTCTTCTCGCCGTCCAGATCAGGTCAAGCCTGAAGCTTGTGACCTTTTTGGTCATCTCCTCGATGCTGCCTATATAGCTCCACCAAATAATGGTTGGTTGGAAGATGGAGCCCAACCAGAATTACGACCTCAGCCAGCAATTGTGGCTCAAAACCTTGGGCCGCAAGAGCTTATAGAAGATGTTATACATCAAGCTGGACAACCTGACATTGCGGCTCAGGTTTTACATGAGGTTCTGTTGGAGAACGATGATGCTACTGATCCTATCCTTCGTGAGATCGATCAATATCAGGTATTAATTATATCATCATTGTTAAAATTGCATTTACTTTCTAGATTTTCTTATCATTTATTATCATTCATCATGACTAGGCTCCTGAAGCTGTAGATCCAGAGGTCATTCGACCTGAGGGTGCACAGGATCAGGCGGGTTTGGATGTTGGGCCCCCTAGTGCCTTTGGCAAAGATGGTGCTACCACATCTGACTCCGACAGTGAGGAGACTGATGATGATCTTCCTCATCCTCCTACTTTTTCGGGTATTCCTGCGGGAATGATCCGGAGAGGTTCCAAGCTGATCATGGATCCTGCCTTCAAGGGCAAGCGCAAAGTCGATGATTTGGATCCTGATTTTTGCTTGATCGAAGAGGACACAGATGATGAAGAGGATCACTCTCTTCAGACGCAACGCCGCAAGCGTATTCGTTCAGCTACTTCTCAGCTGACGATTGGCGATTTGGCTAGTCCAGGTTATTTTTTTTTTTAACCTTCTTATTCTCTATTGAATGTTGTGCGTTCTACATATGAGAAACTGAGATAGATATTTCTATAACAGTCGCTCAAGATACACAACAGCAGGCTAGGCCTGCGGTACAACGTCCGAGTGCTCCGATGTCTGAAACCTCAGAGAAGGTTAGATATACGAGTATTTATAGTTATTCAGAGATTGAGACAGTTTATTCTGTTACTTTTACTGATAACTATGGTCTAACAGGAGCCTGCTGCTGACGTTACCGTCACGATTCAGACTACTAAAGCTAGTAGAATCGTAGCTCGCTTACTCCTGACGGATGTTGCCACCCAGATTGAACAACATAATGTTCAACCTGGAACCACACCTACACCCCAGGCTACTACTTCTGTGAGAGCTTCTGAGCGGATTTCTAGTTTGGAACTTCGGGTTCGGATATTAGAGACTCAGAATGCTACTCTTGCAAAGGAGCTTGCAACTCAAGGCGAAGCCTACACTCATCTCCTGAAGTCTCATATGCTTTCTATCAGAGAGTCTGAAGATCAGCAGAAACAGCTTGATCGACTGCAAGGCCTTGTCACAAATTTATTGAAGGGCAAGTCGCCTCAGGGGGAGATCTTGCTATTTAATGAGGCATGCAGAGAAGATGAACTGAGAAGGAAGAGACGAGATGATACAGACGATGATCCCAATGCACAGAAAGATAGAGAGCCGACTGGTCCTTCAACGACCGGTGAGCCATCTACAATTCAGGGGGAGTCTGAGCCTGCTGGGACAAGTGGTGTTGGTGGTGATGGTGCTGGTGGTGATGGTGCTGGTACTGCTGCTGGTGCTAGTAATGTTGGTGAGAAATTCACCACGGAATAATTCTTGTTAATATGTATTCTTAGATTGATTGTAATAACTCTTATAATCAATGAAAGACTTACATTAAAAATTATTATTATTGGTTTCATGTTCATAAAATATAAGATTAGTTATATATGATTTAGACCTGAGATGTTATGTTACAGGTTAAAATGATATAAGACTAATTATATAAGACTAATTATATAAGATTTTGACTTGAGATTCATCTTGACAAGTTAACATTATATAAGATTAGTAATAGAGAGTGATTTCGTGAAAGAGATGATAAAGAAACTCTTGATAAAAGAATTTATATTATTCATTTGATTCATGACATGTTTATCACTTGTAGATATGAATGATGAAAGCGATTCCGACACTGAAGTCGAAGAAGAAGTAGACTATAATCTAGAGGAGGGAGAGTTTGTACCTCCTGAAGATTGGACTTCTATTTCTTATGTTGGGTTAGACGAAGGTGTAGATCCCGATGCTAATATCGATGAACACATCGTGAGCCCTTCAAAGACTAAAGTCGTTATTCAGGAAGAAGACGGAGAAAGAGTGATTGATTTAGATGAAGATCTAGACGATTCGACTGATTCTGAAGATGATCTTCCTGATAGACTCAAAAATAATCCGATGTTTAGGCCATTGGAGAAGAAGAAAAAGGAGAAGACTAGGATTAGTGAAGTAGATATCTCTGGAAAGCGTATACCTAGAAGAGGTATTATTGGTTGGTATTTCGACGCAGATTTGCAGCTTTTTGCTATAAAGAGATTTGACGGTGTTCAATACTTTGAGAAGAAGCTAGCTGTCTTCAGTTCTTTGCCGAGATTTGAAATCCGAGACTTGGCTAGATTGGAATTAAATAACCCTAGTAATGATCCTTTTGGAAGATATGTCGAAAAGATTATCAAGACTGAGGGATGGTCAATGAAGTTTGAAAGAATTAAGCCAAGAATCGGAAAGACAATTAAGCTTGAAGAAAGAAGCGAAAGAACAGGAAGGCGTCGTAGAAAGAAGATATATCCAGCTGTGAAATGCATACAACAGATTCCTCTGAAAGCTATGCCTCAAGATATCTTAGGTAAGCTAAAGAGATGGTCTGTAGATTCAGTGACTGGGGAAGCTCTCATGTTCGAACACGATGATGAAGTTGAAAATGAAGAGAGAGAGATCTTAAAGATTTATGATCGTCGACATCTGATGAACCTATCAAAGGCTGACCTATTGATGTTACACAAGAATAGGATCACGGCGATTGAAGGTTGGGAAGATGTTGCACGAGATTATCAGTCAATGGTGAAGACATGCATTAAGCTGAAGATATATGCAGGTAGCAAAATTTACAACTGATTACCAAAGACAACTTGAAGACAAAGACTTAAAGATGCTAGAGTTATTGTCAAGGGGGAGTCTGTTGAGACATGTTTTGTGACAACAGATCTAGCTTGTAATAGTGAGTTTTAGTACTTTTAGTAATTGTAATCAAGTATGTACATTGGTTTTGAATTGTAAATGAAATATATTGCTTGGTAAACATTTTAGAGTTAAATATCGAAAGGCTGAAAAATGTTGACCAAGGTTGACTGCGAACCAAGTCAGTTCGCAGGACAAGTTTGTACTGCGAACTGAGTGAGTTCGCTGGGCCGTCATGGGCTGCGAACCGAGTCAGTTCGCAGAGCCCACGAGCCTGCGAACCGAGACGAGTATATATGAAAAACTAAGTTTTCATGTTCAGTACTTCGGCCATTTTCGTTTACCCAATTACCCTGCGATTCCAGAGAGACCTATCACGTTCTAAAGGCTAGGTATTGATCGTTAACACTTGTTATAATCGATACAAAGCAATTAGACAATTGATTCGCTAATATATTGTGAAAGAATTCGTTATAGATCCTATAACTAGTATTGAGGGATTCCGCACCTTAATACCGTAGATAACCTCGTTATCGATCTTATACATACAGACTTACAAAAACCCATTGATTTTATTTTACAATCAACGAGAAAGTCGTAAAATCTTTTTGGTGACGAAATTGTTTAAGTCTGATTAAGGAATCATATCAGGCTAACATACACTTATTTTGAAATAGTAAATTTTATTTCGATTATCAGTATTTTTGTCCACTTTAAATTTACTTAGCATATTTAAATTACCGATATAAAGATTAGTTCAAGACGATTATTGGTATTTTTATCCATCTAAACATTTATACTTAAGTATATGATTTCAATTCATGATTGAGATTGAATCACTTTGTTACTATTAGTATGCATATTATATTATATAACTCACATTAAAATATACATGTGAAATCAAAACATGTTAGTATTTTCTATATAGAGGGTGAAGGTATAGATGTATCTTTAGAACCAAGTTAGCGGTGACAGGTTTGTACTTCCGTACAACAGAGTCACATAAGCAAAGATTCAGGTTGAACAAACACCAGTCTGAACAATTTAAACTAGAGGGTACAGGTCTGTACATTCGTACAACAGAGTACTATAGTTTAACACAAACCAGTACGAGGCAATCTTTTTATAACTTTTCTTGTACATTTGTACATTATATTTTAGAATTTTGGACTGCCACGGGTACATAATAGTTGTCTATAACTTAACATACACGACGTACCTAAGTTCTTTTCAAGAATATATTAGATGAAACCAGGTCTGTATTGACATACAACAGAGGAGACATCTAATATATTCCCCCAGATAGCACTATACAAAGACCTTATATTTTAGATCATAACATGTTTATCATCCAAATATTAAGACTAAGTGTCAAAATATTTCGGACATTTATGTCCTCATTTCAACTTAATGTCATACATATTAATATGTCGTTATATAAAATAATATGCATATTTAAGAGTTAAGCTTCTTAGTAACTTTAGCACAAATGTCTACCAATACATCATTTGATGAAGCTAATATTTATAAAAGGTATTTCAATTATGCTAGATAAATTTACTGACACATCAAACATAAACCTTAAAATTCAATTTTATGCATGTCTACTGATGTACTATCATTTCCCAAATTGTTTACAGACACAATTCAACGTCTCTTTTAGAAATGTTGCAACTATTGCGTTTCTTTAATGCTAACAAGTATAAAGAGTGGCAGTTGCGTTTTTTTTTTTTAATCTAAATCCAAGTCCAAAAGATAATTATGACCAGAAATGGAGAGTTAGGCCCTACTCAAACTTACCATTCCAATCATAGAGACTAGCTCATCAAATCGACTACGAGGGAAAGCTTTTGTGAAAAGATATGCGTTTTGGTTAAGAGTAGGGATTTGGACAAGGTCAATTAGATGCTTCTCATAACAATCCCGTATAAAATGATAACGAATTTCAATATGTTTGGTTTTTGAATGCTGTACGGGATTGCGTATGATGGATACAGCAGCTGAATTATCAATATGAATAGGAGTAAGAGTTAGAAGTAACCCATAGTCACGCATTTGATGCTGAATCCAGAGAACCTGGGAACAGCAACTGGCAACAGCAATATATTCTGCCTCGGCAGTTGAAGTAGAGACAGTTGTATGCTTCTTGCACTGCCACGAGACTAATCGGTTTCCTAGAAACTGACATCCTCCAGTAGTTGACTTTGCATCCACTGAGCAGCCACCATAATCAGAATCTGAAAAACCAGTTAAGGCAAAATTATTTTCGTTAGAGTACCAGAGACCCAGAGAGGGTCTCCACTTTAGGTAACCTAAGATACGTCTGACTGCCTTTTCATGAAAAGCTTTAGGCTTTGCTTGATATCTTTAACAGATGGACACATCAAATAATATGTCCGGCCTAGATGCTATGAGGTACATAAGCGATCCTATCATAGAACGATAGTCTCGCTGATTTACATCATCTTCTTCATTAGCAGGTCCAAGTTTGTGACTAATGTCAATGGGAGTTCCATAGTATTTCGCATTGAGCATCTGATATTTTGTCAAGATGTCCTTGACATATTTTGTCTGATGAATATAAATTCCCTTATTAGACTGCTCGACTTGAGCACCTAGGAAGAATTTGAGTTCTCCCATTGCACTCATCTCAAACTTGGATTTCATGACTTTCTCGAAATCTCTGCACAGCACCTCATTGGTCGAACCAAAAATAATGTCATCCACATATACCTGCACAAGCAACAAATCCTTTCCTGTCTTTTTAATAATAAGAGTTGAGTCAATCTGCCCATGGGTGTAACCATTTGTGAGCAGATGTTGAGACAGTGTTTCATACCAAGCCCTTGGAGCTTGATGAAGACCATACAGCGCTTTGTCGAGTTTGTAGACATAATCAGGATGCACTGAGTCTTCGAAACCAGGAGGTTGTTTTACATAAACCTCTTCGTTGACCTTCCCATACAAAAATGCATTTTTCACATCCAGTTGATAAACACGAAATTTCTTGTATGAAGCATAAGCAATAAATATCCGTATTGATTCCAAACGCGCAACTGGAGCAAAAACCTCGTCATAATCCAATCCTTCAATCTGTGTAAAGCCTTGCACGACCAGACGAGCCTTATTCTTTATCACCACTCCTCGATCATCTTTCTTGACACAATAAACCCAGCGAGTACCAATCGGATAGAATCCCTGAGGCAGTTTAACCAGCTCCCAAACTTCTAACTTTTTGAACTGTTGGAGCTCCTCTTACATGGCTTCTACCCAGTGAGAGTCAGTTAATGCTTCGTTAATATTTTTCCGTTCAATTTGAGAAAGGAAGCATGACTCCATTTGAGCTAACTGGCACTCTGTTTGCCCTCTGGAATCTCCATCTTGTAAATCCATCGTTAATATTTGAACTCCATCTTGTAAATCACCAATAATGTTATCGAACAGGGGATTCACATTGACACGGCTAGTTGGAATCTCTTCATGTTCAATGGCAGTTTCCAAGTTTGTATCGTCTCACCCAGAGACTAAAGTATCTTCGTCTACCTCTGTGACAGATTCTACTTCACCGTCTGATAAAGCCGGAATATCTGGATCTGTATCAGGGTCTTGAACTGTTTCAGTAGTGGGAGGAGGAGGTGTTGGTGTTTTTGTAGTAGACTTGGATACATCAGAGTATATATCAAGTCCATGAAGCAGTGTCACCACCTGTTCAACTTCATCCCCAGCAGGAAGTTTGAATGAGTCATACATACGGTCATAGTCGAACAAGAAGTCGGGTCCCGTTCCTTGTGAAGGTTGAGTATAACGCAGACACGTTACTTCGAAATGTTCCTCCACTCTCTTTGTTGCTTTGTTATACACACGTTTATTGGGTGAATTATTTGAAAAACCCAAAAAGTAGCCTTCACTCGACTTTTCATCGAATTTAGCCACTCTTTCTTTTGTGTGCATAATCATACAGGGACACCCGAAAGGCTCAAGAAACTGTAAATTTGGTTTACGGTTGTTAAGGAGCTCATAACAAGTCTTGTTGCGCTTTTTAACCGTGGACACTCGATTCAGAATGTAGCAGGCTGTGTTGACCGCTTCTGCCCAGAATGTGATAGGCAGTTTTGAATCAGCTAACATAGTCCGTGCAGCTTCAATGAGAGTCCTGTTCTTGCGTTCAGCAACTCCATTTTGTTGTGGAGTTCTTGCAGCACTGAACTGGTGATCAATGCCTTTTTTTAAACGGAACAGACCTAGTGTTGAGTTCTTAAATTCCGTACCATTATCACTACTCAGTTTCTTGATCTTCAGATTGCACAATTTTTCCAGCTTGTCGAAAAAGTAGATAAGAATTTCGGCAGTCTCATCCTTGGAGGTTAAGAAATAAACCCAAGAGAACCTTGAGTAGTCATCAGTAACCACCAAACAATACCATGCTCCACCAATACTCTTCTTGCTCACTGGTCCAAATAAGTCCATGTGCAATAATTCCAACGGCTTTTCAACAGAGTTTACCAATTTTGACTTATGGGTCTTCTTGTGCTGTTTCCCTTTTTGGCAGGGAACGCAATGGTCATTGAGCCCGAATGATTGTTTCGGTACACCACGCACAAGATCATGTTTAACCAAATTATTCATTTTACGAAAATGCAAATGACCCATTCGTCGGTGCCATAGTAGAGATTCTTTTTTAGTGGCCTTAGACAGAAAACACGTTTGCTGCTTTGTTTCAACAGTACGCATATCCAGAATGTATGTGTCTCTGTCTCGAGGTGCCCTCAGTAGTACCCACTCCTCGGGAATAACAAACCCCAGCTTCAGAATGCAACACTCACTTTTCGTGAAAACAGTAGTGTACGACTTATCACAAACTTGCGATACACTAAGTAGGTTGTGTTGCAGCTGTTCTACAAAATTTACTTTTTCAAAGCTAACTCGGCCGTTTGAGAGTGTGCCTTGACCAGAAATTATACCTCATTTGTCACCAGCAAAAGCAACATATCCCCCACTATACGCATGAACATCGGAAAGCAGGGATATATTGCCAGTCATGTGCCGCGAGCAACACTATCGATATACCACTTGCTATTCATTACGGCTTCAGGTTGCTGAAACACCAAAAACAAAGAGGTTAATTAGAAATGGAGACCCAAACCTTTACAGACTTGGGCACTCCAGTAGCATCATCCACAATGATCACATCAGTCAAAATTTTGTTTTTAAACATATATGAAGTGTTTACTGATGTGACACTGTTGGATGTAGAATCACTTGATGATTCTTTCACTTTCCAAATCTTTTGAGGTTTGGAAGGTTGCTTGTCAACAATTTTGAGCTTAACAGTTGATGATTTGGTTGGCTCAACCTTGCTGAAATTCTTAGCGGGTGAGGGAGAACGTGAACCTTTAAAAGAAGAAGGTTTAACCGAAAAGTTTCTAAATTCTTTATCCGAAGAGTTTCTAAATTTAGAAATTCTAGGAACACTTTTCCCAAATCGCTTTTGAGCAAGCAACAGGCAGTCATTTATTATATGACCTTGTTTCTTGCAATAGAAACAAGATCTTTGCTCAACAGGTTGTTGAAATTTTGGATCAAACTTATGAGGATGGTTGAGTGAAGCATTAAAGGAACATGCACACTTATGTGAGCATGTTGAGTTCGACGCTTGTTTAGAGAAAACAGTGGATTTAGAAGAATTTTGATGTCTTTTAATGTTTTCTTTTATTTTCAAAATCTTCTTTTCAGGCTTAGCTTTAGCTTTGCCTTTTCCACTTAAAGCCATGACTGGAGTTTCATTAGTTATGATTACATTGTTTGGCTTTACGTTTTTCTTTTCAACTTTAGAGTACTCCTCTTCGGTTATGTCCTCAATTTCAACAATCTCCTCTACAGTAACTGGAGAATCACATGTAGCCTTACTTAAAGCAGGCTTACTAACATCACAAGGGTTAACATACTCAGCCTTGACACAATCAGTAACTGGTTTAACAGATTCAACCTCTTGAGCCTTAAAAATCTCAGGCTCACTAGTTTTTGCCTTAACAGATTTAGGCTCACTAGTGCTAGGTTGTTCAGCAGTTACTTTAACCTTTTCAGCCTGAAGCTGCACAGGTTTACTTATTTTGACAGGAACAGATTTAACAGGATTTATGTCTACCTTTGAAAAAGTAGGCACAAATTCAGTGATGTCATCCTTAACAGGCATAGTAAAATAATTTTTAGGAGGCGGAACTTGAAGATAGCCAAGTCCAGCCTTGCTTTTTGTATCAGTCCTTTGTGCCTAAAGAATCTCATCAAAGACTAGAGACGAGGCTGAAAAGTTTGATAATTTTCCTTTTAAATCAAGAACTTCAGCCTGAGAATCAGCAAGTTGTTTCTTTACTAAGGTGAGAATATTAATATAACTTCCTATCTCATCTTACTGTTCAAAAATTTTGGCTTTTAATTCTTTCTTTTCTTCAAAAATTGCTTTTAACTTTTTATCACAAGCCTTATCATTATCTTTTAACATATTATTTGAAGCAGTTAACTGTTCTATGTTGGCGATAAGGCGTTCATTTTCTTCTCTTAGCCTGTTCACTTGCTAGTCAAACGAATACAAGATATACAAGAGAAGGGTTCATTATCAACCTCATGTATGTTGGCCATGAAAGCTTTGTTCTGTTAATCATCATCAGCCTGTTATGACCAGTCAAATGCTTCATCGGACAACATTAAGGCAGCAAATACCATTGCCTTTTCTTCAGCTTTAGCCTTCTCTGTAGATTTGTTCGGAGTAGGCCTTGTGAATCCAGAGGAGGGCTGTATTGTTTCACATTCACGAGCAAAGTTTCCATGGTTTTGACACTTGTAACATTTGACTTTTCTTTTATTGAATCCCAATCCCTTATCATTTGGGTCCTCCAGCGACTTCTTTCCTGTTTTCTTAAAGTAGGTCTTGGCTCTTCGAGTAAGCATAGCCAAGTTCCACCTTAAGTCCATGCGCTCCAATTCATCATCATCGATTTGACGGAAATCTTCTTCGGTCAAATCCATAGAACCAGCTTTCTTACAGAGAAAATCATCATAGGCGGAAAGCAACGCCGAGAAAAGTGAAGCATGATCTTGTGAAGCTGCCGGGATAGGTCCTTGATGACTTGGTGGTTGAAAGTAAGAACCACTAAAAGAAACGCTTGGTTGATGACTTGAGGATCCACCAGTTCCACCAGCCAAGAATGCAGAGCCAGATGTTCTAGTTGATGAAACATCCACTCCGTAGATCTTAGGATTTTGGACATTTGCAATAGCCTTCGTTTCCTTCCTTTGCATGTCCAGAAGATCAGCTTCTAGCTGACCAATAAGATCATCAAGAGACATATTCAGAATGTCTGGATCTTTTTCCATCATTAAAACTCGAGTATCCCATTTGTCAGGGAGGGATTCAAGAAGTTTTTTATGTATTTCAGTTTTATCCAGAGTTATTCCCCCTTCTATTAACTCACTAACCAACTGTGAGTATCTAGAAAACAAGTCAGAAAGAGACTCGTTTGGAAGAATATCGAACACATCATATTGCTTCTTGACTAGACGCAATTTATTCTACTTATATTGTTCACTACCACCGTATCTTTTCTCAAATGCCTTCCATAGATCATAAGCAATTTCCAGATGTCGAAATTGCTTGAGGATTGACGGTGGTAATGTCATGGTGATTGCAAAATGAGCCTTTTTATCATTCTCAAAGGCTTTGCGTTCCTCAGGAGTCATTGATTTAATTGACTTTAATGGTGCTGAACCGGTATAAACTCCAGGACTGACAGGACGTTCGTATCTTTCGGTCAATGCAACCCACATCTCGGGATCATTGAAAGAAACAAATGCTTCAAAGTGTTGACGCCAGTAGGCATAGTCCATACCGAGAGTATACATAGGTGGTTTATTCGTACTCCCTACTTCAGAGTTTTGCTTGAGAAGATCTCCAACACGTTGTAATGAAGAAGACGCCATTTGGGGAACCTGCAAAACAAACACAATACATTGTTATGCGACACAAGGGTTGTGTCGCTAAGTCAGTTGGCGACACTAAAAATGTGTCGCAAAGATTTAAATAACAGTTAAACAGGCGACACAAGAGTTGTGTCGCAGAAACTGATGTCGCTAAAGAGTTATGTCGCAAAATCCAAACTTGTGTCGCTTTTCGTGTCGCTGAAACCCTACACGCGACAGAAGATTGTGTCGCAGAAACCCTAAACGCGACAGAAGCTATGTCGCTTAAACCCTAAATGCGACAGAGGCTGTGTCGCTGCTTGTGTCGCAATGTCGGGGAGAGCTGCGGCTGAAAACCCTAAAATTCGCAAAATCCGAAACCCCAACGAAAAACCACGAACAATGGACGAATCTAAACACCAAAATCTTCCAGAAAATGTAGAATATGATCCTTTAACACAAAATGCAAAGATCTAATTCAAAAACTAGTCGATTTTAACCAAAAACACGTACTAACACGATCCGATAACACCAAATCCGTAGATTATCGCTCTGATACCACTTGTAGGATCCCTGATCTTGGACCTAATCGAATCAACACACACAATCGAGAGGTGGAATTCAAACGATTGTATATAGTACGTAGAAACACAAACGAATCAAACACAAATCAAATTGTATATTGATATATTTGTCAATTAGCTTGATACACTGAAATGCCTTATACTATGCTCTCTAAACTCCATGATTCGTCAACCTCAACAATGAGGCCGAAATGCTCTATTTATAGCGAAACCGAAACTAACTGTGACATAAGGGATGTGTCGCAAAGACAACTTATGCGACACAAGCCTGGTGTCGCATAAGCGACACAGGCTCTGTGTCGCCTAAAACAAAACTTGTAAATTACATATAATAGACAAAACGTCGTAAATACATAACAAACTATTACAAGCTAAGACCAACTGACAGACATACAAATATGCACCAACAGTTACAGCCTCCATAGTCGGAATCTGTATATGCTGAAAGACCAAACTCATCATCATTTGAATACCTTAAGCCCAAATTTGGTTTACGTTTTAAATAACGAAAAATTCGTTTAACAGCATTCAGGTGAGAAATCTTTGGGGAAGCTTGATATCTGGAGCAAATAGCTACAGCAAACATAATATCAGGTCTTAAAGCTGTAAGATACATCAAAGATCATATCATTGAACGATATTCCTTTTGATCTGTATCCTCTACTTCAAGAGCTGGACCGATTTTATGAACAAGTTCTATGTGTGTACTAACTGAGATGCAATCTAACATCTTAAAACGAGTTAAGATGTCATTTATATACTTAGTTTAATGAATGAAAATGCCTTTTGGGATTTGTTTTACCTGCAATCCCAAGAAAAAGGACATTTCACCCATAGAACTCATTTTAAATTTTGATTTCATAATTTTTTCAAATTCTTTACACAAATTTTCATCGGTTGATCCAAATATGATATCGTCCACGTAGATTTGCACCATTAACAAGTCTCTCTTTGATTTCTTTATGAAAAGAGTACTGTCTATTTGTCCCCTAGAAAAACCATTAGCAAGAAGATGCTAAGACAAAGTTTCATACCAAGCCCTCGGGGCTTGATGAAGACCATATAAAGACTTGTCTAATTTATAGACATGGTCAGGATATTGTGAGTCTTCAAACCCCGGAGGTTGGCGGACATATACCTCTTCATGGACTTTACCATATAAAAATGCACTTTTGACATCCAGTTGAAAGACTTTGAATTTCATGTACAAGGCATATGCCAAGAATAATTGAATTGATTCAAGTCTTGCAACTGGTGCAAACACTTCATAGTAATCAAGGCCTTCTATTTGGGTAAAGCCTTGAACTACAAGTCGAGCTTTGTTTCGGACAACCACGCCATGCTCGTCCTTTTTAACTCGAAAGACCCAACGAATACCAATGGAGTGAATACCCTTTGGTAACTCGACCAAGGTCCAAACCTGTAATTTCACAAATTGTTGCAATTCTTCTTGCATTGCCTCTACCCAAGAAGAATCCTATAATGCAAATTTCACGTTTTTCGGCTCAATCTGTGATAAGAAACACGACTCAATTTGAGTCATCACGCATGCAGTTGATGTTTTAAGCTGATTTATTGTTTGAACACCAACTGATGCTTCTCTAATTATGTTCTCAATAGGATGTGTTAAATGAATTCACGTAGTTGGAACAGTTTCAGCTTCCAATGATGAATCCAGGTTAGTAGCATCAGGCCCACTATTTGCTTCATCTTCTGAATTATGTTCATCATTTGACTGATCAACTAATTCAGTAGATGTTTCATGGAAGTCTTCATCATGAGCTGAATTATTATCTTCAGCATCATTCTCAGGAGTAGGTGGATCAACCAGAGAAGAAGAAGTTGACGGAGTAGCAGCAGGTATTGTCGGTTAAAGTCGGTTGAGAAGGATATTAAAGAACTGGTACAATCATATCATCATCTCCCCCAAACATCATATCTGGTGAATTCACAGCTTCAGGAAAAACCTCTAGTGAATTGAAGAAAGTGTTGTAATCGAATAACCAATCCGGCCCTGTTCTAGCTTGAGGAGGTGTGTGTCTTAAGAATTCAACCTCAAAACACTCCTCAATTTTTCTGGTTGCTTTATTATAAACACGTTTATTTGGCGAGTTTGTTGAATAACCAAGAAAATATGCATCACTTGATTTTTCTCCAAACTTGGATAAACGGTCCTTAGTATTTAGCAAAAAAAGGCATGGACAACCAAATGGTTCAAGAAACTTGAGATTTGATTTTCGATTATTTAAAAACTCATAACATGTTTTATGTCTTCTCTTCACTATAAGAACTCTATTAAGAACAAAGCAAGCTGTGTTTATCGCTTCAGCCCAAAAGGTTATCGACAATTTAGAATCCGACAACATGGTTCTTGCAGTCTCAATGAGAGTTCGATTTTTCCTTTCAGCGACCCCATTTTGTTGCGGTGTTTTCGGGGCACTAAACTGATGTGAAATCCCATGCTGAAGAACAAAGAGTTCCAGAATATGATTCTTAAACTCTGTTCCGTTATCACTTCTCAGTTTCTTTATTTTCAAAGAAAATAAATTCTCTAGCTTGAGAAATAAGTACATAAGTATTTCTGGAGTTTCATCCTTGGTTGCCAAAAGTAAACCCATAAAAACCTAGAATAATCGTCCGTAACGACCAAGAAATAATATTTCCCACCGATGCTCCGAATATTCACTGGACCAAACAAGTCCATGTGAAGCAGTTCAAATGGAGCTTCAATCGAATTCTCTAGCTTAGGCAAATGCGCTTTCTTTATTTGTTTTCCTTTCTTACAAGGAATGCAATAATCGGATAAAGAAAACGTACGTTTGGGCACACCAATTACCAGATCATGTTTTACTAAGTAATTCATTTTTCGGAAATGAATATGCCCCATTCACCTATGCCAGAGAATTGATTCCCATTCAGATGCTTTGGATATTAAACAAGTATGCTCCGTTGTTGTTAAAACCGTTCTCATATCAAGAATATAGGTATCCTTATTTCCTGGCGCACGCATAAGAATCCACTCTTCCGGTACCACAAACCCCGGTTTTAGTATCAAACACTCCTTATCATTAAACCATGTAGACATCTTCTTATAACAAACTTGAGATACGCTAAGAAGATTATACTGCAGCTGTTCAACATAATTGACTTTCTCAAAACTAATGTCTCCATTAGATACAGTGCCCTCCCTTGTGATCATTCCACCTTTGTCTCCTGCGAAGGCAACATATCCTCCGTTCTTGGATTTAATATCCGTTAGGAGTGATAAATTGCCTGTCATGTGTCTAGAACAACCGCTATCAACATACCAAATATTATCAATTGTGCGAGATGACAGCTGTTCAGACATAAACAAGATAAAAGTTAGTTATGACTGGAGACCCAAGCCTTGGAAGCCTTGGGTTGTCCACTAGCATCCAAAATAATAACATCAATCTCTTTTGAATTTTTTTTTTAAATCTTTGGGATTGAGATTGAGTTATTACTTGTGGAATCTTTCCTTATCCATTGTGGCTTGAAAGATTTAACAATTTTATCCTTTAATGTCCTTTTGACATTGATTACTTGAACATCTTTCTTGAGAGTCGTGGAAGAAACTTTTGGTTGACGTTTTTGATTTTTCTTTTGTTTTTGCTTCAAAAGTTTCTTAGCGTAATGCCGACAATCTCTAAAAAGAAGTCCACGTATTCCACATAAGTAAAAAGTTCTTTTCTCAAAAACATGATGAGCGTAAGAACTTGAAGATACTTCTTTTGATTTAGCACTCTTTGGAGAAATTGTTTGTGAAGTTGAAGAGCAAGATTTTGAACAAATCTTTTGTGAATTGCTTGAGATTTTCAAATTTTCCTTAACTTTAGGTTCTTCCCTCTTTAGAATTTTACAAATTTTCTTTTGACATTTGGAAGAGGATTGAACCTTAGGAATACTATTGTTAGTTTCCCTTTGTAAAATCTTAATTTTATCAACAACCACTGATTTTGGCAAATTCACATATTCATTTGTGATAATGTAATTTTCAGGTTTGACATTTTGTTTGTCAACCTTTTTGGACACTTCACACTCTTCAAGTTCATCAACAATCTCTACTTTACTTTGACAACCTTCTTTTGAGGTTTATCATCAACTTGCAATTTCTCAATTTTAGGGAGTTTAGCTTCAAACTTAGAACTTTCATCAATGGTAGGCATTTGGAAATATGATTTAGGAGGAGGAACCATATGATACCCAATGCCTGTTTTAGACTTAGTATCCAATCGTTGAGAGTGGATAATTTCATCTAAAACTAGAGATGAAGTGGAAAGATTAGAAAGTTTTCTTTTTAAATTTAAAATTTCTGTTTAAGCTTTAGAATTCTCTTTTTGCAACAAAAACATTTCAGTTAGATAATTGTCAATGATGTCTTGTTGATTTAAAATTTTAACCTTCAAATCATGAGTTTCTATCCTTGAAGTCTCAAACTTTTCTAGAAAATGTTTCTCATTTTCCACCAAAACTTTGTTAAGGTCTTTTAATTTCTCGATATCACTTAACAAGTTTTGATTATGAGTTTGGTATCGGCTAATACTATCACTCATGTCAGCACATTTTAAACAAATATTATCAAATGGAGATGAGTCAACCTCAGTGATGTTGGCCATCAAAGCATGATTTTGAGCATAATCGTCCACATGACCGCTCCAATCATAAAATTTATTTGAAGTAGTGACTAATGCTGAGGAAGTGGTAGCCTTTCCCTTGTCATGACTCGCAGCTTGGAATTGTGGTTGATACTGTTTCTGAGCAGTTGCCTTAGTAAATCCAGAAGATGGTTGCTTTCCTTTTTCACATTCCCTAGCGAAGTGCCCATAATTTTGACAATTATAGCAACGCACTTTTGATTTATCATAACCAACCCCAGACTTGTCACCACCCGGCTTAGTTTTCCCTGTTCTCTGTAGAAACTTTTTCACCTTCCTTGTCAGCATTGCCAAATTCCACTGCAAATTCATCTCTTCCAGATCATCAGGATGGATCTGGTCGTAATCTTCTTCAGTCAAATCCACATTTGACCTTACCGGTAATAAATGCTTCATAAGAAGATAGGAATGCAGTACAACTATTGCAATGCTCTTCTGTCATTTTAGACACAGCTTGATTTGAGGCACTAGAACTTGAAGCAGAAAGTATACCCTGACCCGTATATCCATAACTAATGTTACCACCAGAAGCATTCTGAATAAATGAATCAGGACCAGAGAATAAAGCTGTTGTATTCTCTTGACTTTTCACCCTATATAAACCAGAATTTTGACCAGCTGAATTTTTAATTTCCTTTCTCCTCATCTCAAGGTCGTACACCTGCAGTTTTCAGATTAAATCCTCTAGCTCATAAGTTTCTAATCCTTCATCTTCGTTGAGCAGCATCACTCTAAAATCCCATTTTGGTGGCAAAGTTTCCACCAACTTTTCATTATCCTCTAAATGATCATATTCCACACCGTAACCTTTCAACTCACTCATTAACTGAGAAAACCTGGTTATCAGCTCCTCAAATGATTCGTTTAGTAAAAAGGAGAAAACATCAAACTGCTTTTTCAGTAAATTTTTCTTATTCTTCTTTAGTTTGTCATTCCCTCCAAATCGCTTTGCCATTCCCTCATATAGTTCATAAGCAGTTTCCAGATTCTCAAAGCAAGCTAGAATGTCTTTTGGCAAACACATAGAAATAACAACATTAGTTTTCTTATCGCGATCTTATTCTTTCTTTTCTTCAATCGTCATTTGCTTGATCGGTTTAAACGGAATTTCTCCTCTATAGTTCCCCTCAGCTCTTGGTCTTACATACTTCTCAGTGAGTGGAATCATCAAATCTGGATCATACAATGCTAAGAATGATTCAAATCTATACTTCCAATCTTCATAGTCATTTTGACGCAAGAACCTTGGAGGTTTATTCGTTGTGCCCATCTCATTATCATACTTAACCATATTCTAAAAATTTGCATACGCCATATTTCTCTAACTCTGGTTTTGCGAAACTAAGATTCTGTTTACAGTTTATGCGAAACTTACACTATATATGCGAAAGTCAGAAGTTTCGCACAAGTCAACACTCGCACAAAATAACTTTCGCAAGTCAACACTCGCACAAGATTCTCGCAGTAACACTTTCGCACTAGTCAACTTTCGCAGTTGACTTTCGCAAGAACAATTTTCGCAGAGTTCGAAAACACCCGCGAATGAGTTTCGCAAGAAAAACGGTTATCAAGAGTTTCGCAGTTCTTGAAACTTTCGCACACCAGCAGATATACAGAAGATCCAAGTCGTTCAAAACTCGATCAAATATCCAAATTATGATCCTAAACTTCTCGTAATTACTTGTGTAATTATAAGCGATCTCAATGAATAAAAAAAACACGAACAATTTCTAATTGAAAACCTAGAAACAGTCCCTGTTTTATCCCTTGATATAAACCGAATCAAACTCGATCAATTCACGATTAAAACGCAATCAACAAGCTACAACAGCTCTAATACCACTTGTTATTCCAAGACCTGTAGCCAATTGCACTAATACGTTTGCGGAATTAACGTATTAATAAATCACCGTGAATGAAATAAACCGAAACAAACAGAGACAGATTGAACAAGCTTCCGTGTATTGAATTAAGCAAACGATTACAACAGAAAACGTTATGAGAGATTACAAACGAATCGCGCCAAAAGTTCTCTCAAAAACGCGTATTTTTTCTGACTAACACTTAGGTATTTATATACAGAACCTGCGAAACTCGACCTGCGAAGCTAAGAAGTTTTGCAACATGCGAAACTTTCTAAGTTTCGCAACCTAGACAAGTCACAGCTAGCGAAACTCTCTAAGTTTCGCAATACAGGACTTAGACAAAATCAGAAACTTTACAAAATCAAACCTAAGGTAACTGATACAAAACTGTACATCTTGTACTAACAACACCTTTTCCAGTAATTTTCCCACCTTTGAGATTACCTCCAAATGCTACATAACCGCCATCAATGGGCCCGAACTCTTGTAGCTTTGATCTGTCACCTGTCATGTGCCTGGAGTAGCCACTATCAATATGCCATAAACTTCTTTTGGACTTCCCCTGCACATAGAAAAATAGAAATTAGTTTCTCTTGGGAACCCAAACCAATGTGGTTCTGGGTTTCCCATGTGCATCAATGTAAGCAACTCTCTTGAAGATCATTGATGTTGATGTTGTCCATGTTGGTCTTACAATCCTTTGATGATTCTTAGGATTATAATAACAAGCATGTTGAAGATGATTTTTCATATCACAGATAAAACAAGCTTTCTCTTTTACCACAGAAAAATTCTGTCCCAACTTTTGTGAAACCATTTGGTTCCAATTTCTTTGATTACCTCTAGGACTTGTTTTTAATTTGTTTTGTGATGATGATTTGTAACACCCCGAAATATGAGAAATTAAAATTGTCGATTTTGCAAAATGGTTTTAGGTTCCAGACAATAGAGTAAGAAGGGAACTAAAATCGTAATGGTATTGGGTTGGACTAATGTATATATATATATATACATACGTGAAATCAGAGAATGATTCTCAAACATTCCACACACTTTCAAAGTGTTCTGCGAACCGAAATTTGAGTGCAAAATCGAAGTAATTGCTGGTGAAATAATAATCATATTCGTATCATCATCATCGTCTTGATTTCTGAGTGATCAATTGTACCCATAAGGGCCAATTGCTGAGTGATCAATTGTGCCTAGCTGTATGAGTTGAATTGCCAATTGCTGAGTGATCAATTATGCTAATTATTTACATGTGATTGTACCTTTCCTGTGCTTACTAAGCGAAATGCTTACGTGTTGATTGTTGTGTGTGATAGGTACATCAAGAGGTATGAAGGGTGGGGATCCGGGAAAGCGACCCGAGGGCTGCTAGTGATGGACTTACTATGGTAATATAGTAAGAGGAGAGACTCGGAGAATCATGCTCTATATTAACGTGTAACATTTTGTAAAGACAAAATGTAAGTTTTGTGATAACAATGTGAATATTACTTTATATTAATATATAAAGTGTTTTGAGAATTAAAATGAGTATAAAAAAAAAAAAAAAACTGGGACGTTTCATGATTTGCTTATTTTGCAATTACAGTGATCATAGTTAGTATTTGCAGATTTAACATTAACTGTCTTATTTACAGATGTACTAACTGATTTTATTTGCTTTTTAACATAACCTAGACCACTCCTAGATTTGTTAACTGTGGTGTTCATCTGTTTTAAGTTCAACTTGGCTTTTTCTTGAAACAATCTTTTACCCTCTGCTAGTTTATCACTTTTCAGTTCAGAAACTAGCCCAGTATTTTCTCTTTTCTCACATTCCTTAGATGATTCAAATTTATCACTCCCAGTTTCCGATTCATCATCATCTGATGTCCAATTTATCACTCCCAGCTTCCTCCTTTAATGTGTTTGTATCTATGTCAGTTTTAGGAGGAAAGTAGTTGGGTAAAGGGGATAGACCCCGACAAATATTATTAATAATAAATGATAAGCGTTACAATTACAAGATCAGTGGAAGGACCACTTAAGACTAAATCTAACAGATTTGAAAGACTAAGTGCATACACAAGACAGATCCTGTGTATGACACCCAGCAATAAACACATCCTTTGGAAACATATAACCAAACTCCAACCAAGCAATAATCCACTGCAACCGCATGATGACAAGATCAATTAGAAGAAGAGCACACCCCTTTTGGGATCTTCCATCTCTCCATTGTGCGGAGAGCACGAAGTGAAGGTCTGAAAGGAAAGGAGATCATCTTCAGCCGAATCGTATGGATGATAGCATCAGCCACCTCCCTGCAAGACCTCTTCCCTTTGGAAAATAGCCGAAAATTACGCTCTTGCCAAATGAAGTATGCCATAGCAGCCAGTACCAGACGAGATACAACATGATCAATATTTTTTGAACCCGTGACAGATAATAAGGAAGGCTTAATATCTTCCAGTCTGTTAGACACAATCTGCATCTGCGCATGGCTAATAACCTGGAACCAAACCTGCAAAGAGAAAGAGCACTCAAAGAAAAGGTGGGCATGAGAATCCTGGCAAGATCCTTACAACTGACATCGCATCAGAGCTAAATCAACTGAAGGACCAACATCCCACTGCCTTAGATGGTCTTGGGTCTTCAGTCTGCCTCTCAAAACAAGTCACACATAAAAGGCATGCCTAGGAATGCAACGGGAAAACCACACAACGGGAGCCCACTCCACCACACTACCTCTCGGCCGAATAGACTCCCAAACTTCACCAACCCGAAAGTCATAAAAATTCCCAACTGAATCGCGCCATAGTAACTTAACAGGCTGAGAAGAAAGATGAGGGACCTCAATCTGTGAAAGAGAAGGGTATCTTTGGAGCCATAACACCGTCAATCTCCAAGAGTCACCCTCAATGAGATCAGCAACAGAGTTAGTAATCGAAAAACCCGAAGCGTAATATCGCGGTGACTGGAAAAGACATGAGCAATAAGGCACTGGGCGCACCAAGTGTCATACCAAACCGAAATAGTCCTCCCATTACCGATCTTATACCAACAGTACGACCAAATGACATCCCTAATATGTAACAAACTCCGCCATCCCCAACTCATACTGCTTTGAGAGGTAACATCCCAGAAACTGCGATCACGCAGCTTATAAGCATACACCCACCGAAGCCAAATGGATTCCTTCCTAGAAAGGATGCTCCAAATGTGGGTGGCCATAAGAGAAACATTCCACTCACTCAAGCGACGGATACCTAAACCACCTTCATGTTTTGGATGACAAATATCCTCCCATGACACCTTCGCTTTACCTGCCTTCATCGGACCTTGGCACCATGTGAAACCCCTCATAAGCTTCTCAAGATCATTAATAATTGAAACAGGAAGAATAAACATAGAAGCCCAATACCCATGGAGAGATGAGAGAACAGAAGTGATTAGTTGGACACGACCAGCAAAGGATATAGTCTTGTTCTTCCAATTCCCAATCCTATTCTAAACCTTCTCCACCAGAACTTTACAATCAGACTTAACAAACCTCGAAGAGATAAGGTAAACTCCGAGATAACGAACCGGAAGAATGCCTTCCTCGAAAGGCATAATATGGAGAATACTCTGCCGCACAAAATTGGGGACATTACAAAAGAAAGCATTACTCTTCGGGATACTAGGGACCAAACTCGAAACTTCCTTGAACTCATTAAGGGCTGATTGAAGCACCTGAGCAGAATCCAAATCAGCATGCGCAAAAAGAAACAAGTCATCAGCAAAAGTGTAACAACCACCAAAAATATCAGGTTAACACTTAACTTAATCTTCACCTAAATCTGGACCTGACTTTCTTAAGAGTTAAGTTAATACTGCTGGGCAAAAATTACTACTGTTGGCCGTAGTTAGTACTGTTGGTTAGAGGTTTATACCTCTTACCGGGTTAATACTGCTTTCGTAAAAATCAAAGTTTCTACCGTTATCATAGTTAGTACTGCTAGTACAATTCCTTAGTTTCCACTGCTAGCACAAATATCTCAGTTAGTACTGCTAGTGCAATTGTCACCGTTTCCACTGCTAGCACAAATATCTCAGTTAGTACTGCTAGTGCAATTGTCACCGTTTCCACTGCTAAGATCATTCCTCAGTTAACACTGCTCTTAATAGTTACTACTGCTCTCATTGTTTCAACTGCTAGCTCAGTTTCTACTGCTAGTGAGTTCCTACTGGTAGTCGAGTTACTACTGCTTGTGTTACAACTGCTTGTGTTACAACTGCTTGTGTTACAACTGCTTGTGTTACAACTGCTAGTCAGTTTCCACTGCTGGTTCAGTTTCTACTGGTAGTCGAGTTACTACTGCCCCCATTGTTACCACGGTTTATGTTCCCACTGCTAGTTCCTACTGTTAGTGATATGCTCAACCGATTTCTAAAATCAACCAAGTGTTACCCACACTCTCAGTAAATCATCTTGCCCGAATCAAAAGCTATCTAAGTTGTACAAAATGAGAAGTAACCGTGCATGCATTCTGTAAAAAGGAACATTAAAATTTTAATTAAGGATAACCGCGCACGCAAAAAGGGTTATGATTACCTCTTTTCTTTCAAAAACGGCCAGCAAACCTATTTTCCATAAAACCAAATCAATTAACTTACACTCCCCATAAATCACCTCCACCCTCACCCAATCAAACTCCTTGATATTAATCATATACACTTTACCACTTATTCCTTTTGTATCCAACGGCAGAACTATACACACACACACACACACACAAATACTTAAAACACTCTCACCCATTTCTCTCAACTCTTTCAACACTTATATCCGGTTTTAACATAACACCCAACATATTCATCACTTCTCACCAAGAAATCGATCACTCCAGAAAACTTGCTCAATCTCAACTCTCGGTGGACAGAAACTCATCACTCAACACCCACATTTCCTGGTAGAAGAGGTAATCATGAAGTGCAAAATGTTTACATTTTATCTCGCACTAACCCAACTATTTCTATTTCGTTTTACATCTGTTCGTCACTAAATAAGTGCATTAGGGTTTTATACCTGAAAGTTTATAATGTTTTCTGTATAAAAACCCTCCTAAAAACTATTCAAAATATTCACATTCGGGTTTATAAGAAGTTATGTGTTTTTGGTAAAATAAGAAAGTTGGACAACTTCCTGTCCAGATTTTAAGTTAACTTTAGACAACCCTATCTTCATCCAATCTTCATAAAAAGGTTTTGATTGTTAATTTGGAAATAGTCTTAATAAAAGAGCCACGGAATAAACAACCAAACCCGGGCAGATTCATTGTCTAACTTGGTGGGTAACCAACTTGTTTCAACTCGTACGTGTTAAAGCATATCACTAGACATTAATGGACACATTCTTACTGGACTAGGTCACGGTTAGAGCATCATTTCCGGATTTGTAACTTGCTCACAGAATTATACTCGTTAAACTCAGCTCTCAAGGTGAGTTCACTGTCCCCTCTTTCTGATTTCTATTTTTGGGGCTGAAAGCATGCAATTACTTTAAACTTTTGGTTGAACTTTTGCGTACTATCAACTGCTTTTGAACTATTTTACGCGAACTGTGGTATGTCAACATGTTAAGCTTGGGTTTTTCTTATACTCAAAGTCCCCTTTAACTAACCCACCACTAATTAACTCGTAGCGACGAGCCGTAGATATTATGGGTAGCATGCTATTTAGGGTAGGACCATCCCTCACTCACACTTCAACGTGGGTGCATAATATCGCCTTTTACTCATGTTTGTTGAAGAACATGCAGCTCTTATACTTTGGGGCAGCGGTCAGATAACCGGATTAGTTGTGGTCTCAAGGCTTATACATTCTCTCTTTATTACCACATGTTTACTTGCAATATCTTTATCAACCAAATGCTTGTTATAACTGTCCCGATTGGACAAACACAGGGATGATAGCGTCCACGAATCGGACGGCTATACCCACACTTATGTCCACGATTGGACACACTTTCGGTTTAATTATTTCAAACTTTGAACTCACCAACTATGGCCATAGTTGACCCTTTTATTTTGGCATGCATTTCAGGAGAACGTCGGTAAGCACGGATCATATGTGGGCTAATGCATGGGATTATGTCGACCAAGCCATTTAAACGGACTTTGAACTAAATTTTTGTAATACGCTTGTAATAATGCCGTATACTTTGAACAATTTGATGTATTTTTGGATGCCTCCAAGGCTGTTTTATCGTAACTTAAATGGTATGGTTGCTATATCTTTGTGTTGTGAAATCATTAGCTGTGACACCTCGTGTTTCCGCTTTAGCGGGGTGTGACAAAAAGACATGTTAACAAGACCAAGATTTTCACACTTAGCATGGTACTTAACAGAAGTAGAACCATTAACCTTCCTCCGGATAAGTAAAGTCAGCACTTCCATAACTAAAGTAAAAAATATAAAGAGACATTGGGTCCCCTTGCCTCAAACCCCTGTTGACCTTAAAATACCCATGCACACCTCCATTAATACTCAGGGAGAAGGACATACTAGACACACATGTCATGATTAGATTTACCATAACAGGGTGGAAGCAAAACCCATATAAGATAGTCCGAAGAAAACCCCAGTCCACCGTATCATAAGCTTTCTGAATTTCAATCTTAAAAGCACAACGAGCAGCTCCATGATTAAGGTGGTAACACCTCATAAGCTTCTGAGTTAAAAGAATGTTATAAAATATGCTCCTGCCAGGAATAAAAGCAGACTGATTGTCACTCACAATATCCGCCGATCCATCCTTGATCCGACTAGTGATCAGCTTACTGATGCACTTATATAGAACATTACATAAGGATATAGGCCAGAAATTATTAATCCGAGAAGGAGTGGAAACTTTGGGGATGAGGGCAATAACTGTATGGTTGATCTATTTTAAGATTTGACCATTAGCGAAGAAATCCCGAACCGCAAAAAACATGTCATCACCTGTGACAACCCTCCATTTACAGTACGGAACCGTATATTTTATTCATGCATGTCTTAGGCTAATTCCCTACTTAATGAAAACTAAAATATTTTTATGAGATAAGTGTAGCAAAGCCCACTAATTAATACGCGAAGTATTAGAATTTTGTAATTATGTATAATTACGCGAAAACAATCGAGGGTAGCCCAACAACTACACAGTTGGTGATACGAATTTTATAAATAACGTAAAACTATTTTTAATAATATTTATTTACTTGAAAACATTATGCTATAAAGATAAAGCATGACGATTAAATGAGAATGATTATACGTTTTATATAAAACGTACCGAACGCAAAGATAACGCGCGAATCGAACCCGACAACCAAACGAGAACCCAACGAAACATCTTTAGATCATAAAATAAAGTATTTAAAAATAATACTACAATCGAAAACTAATGTGAAATTATCGTGACCAAAACGCGTCAAATAAACGTTTAAACGAACAACGAAACGAACAGGTAAACGGGCACCGCGCGTAACGCGAATTGGGGAAACAAGATTTAAACAACCCACATCATGTGGGCCCCCCCCCCCCCCAAAAAAAATCTGCCACCCATGCCCTTCCCCTCTCCATACCCATACCCCTTCCCAATTCCCACTTCACCATATTTCCTTCATTCACTTCACACACAAACTACACACACTAACACACTCAACCCTTTCTCTCCTCTCCCTCTCTCTTTCTCTCTTTCTCACGGCCCAACATCACCACCACAACATCACCAGCAGCCACCATCATCACCATCATCATCCACCATCACTTTCAAGAAGAACTCAAGCCAAAAAGCAAGAACAAGCACTCCTCATCTCCTTACTCTCTTAGATCTTCGATTTCACTTGTAAGAACCTTCACTTTTTATTTTGTTTATTTGAATAACATGTAGGCATATGCTAAAGGTTCAATCATACGAAATCTTTCCAAAAATCATGTCAAAAACGTTTTTAAAACACTAAACAAACATAAAACTCCAACAGATATTCTGACCAGAAACTTAATCCGTCTTCAAGGAGACTTTTCGTACTCAAAACTCAACGAAAATGGACGATTCAAAAGACAAAATTTAAGTTTAAGATGTTAGCTTTCATTTCCAAGTGGTTTCATAATTTTTCGACACCGTTTGATACCCGAAAACGAATTAAAAAAACATATAGCTGTTCTGTCTCGGATGACAAATTTTTGTACTAACTTCTCGAGCCCATAACTCGAGCTACACAACTCGAAACGACGTGAGGCTTTTTCCTAAAGACCACAAATTTCATTAGCTTTAATTTGATACGTTTTCTGAAGTTAAGTGTAGATTGAATTATAAATAAATCTTTGAACCTATATCTAAGTTTTGAGCTGCTGGACCTATGTTAGTGTTTGATTTATTTTAAAATACTTACACTCACCTAAAAATTATGAGAAAAATATTTTCAGAAACCTAACACATGTGGGAAGACTTGATTAAAATTTGGTAATTTATCTCGGACATTTGACTAGTCAAAATGAGATCGCAAAAGAGGGTATTTTAAAGGAAATCTGTCAGGGACTGTTTGTTTTCCGGCGTTTGAAAACGAGCACTTTTGAGTTTGCCAAAAATTACAAAACTTACTTTTTACGAGAACTACAATATTGAGATTTGTTGTGTAAAAATTTCGCGACAAAACGAGTAGATTTTACCAAGTCAACAAATGAAGCCCGAATACGATATACTCGACCGAATTATTTAAATACTAAGTTTCTAGCCGGAAAATAGTTTTTAGCGTTTTGTTATAAAACTCAAGCAAAAATATATAAACATAACACAAATGAAAAACGACACTTTTACATTTACATTTAAAAGAAAACCGCAAAGGTTCGAATCCTGAGTGTCGCATTTGGGATCAAATTGTCACAACCTGCGACACTAAACTATGTGTCGCATACTTCAAACTACAAAAACCTGCGACACTAACCCTAGTGTCGCAACATTTTCAAACTCTCGCAGAACATCAGTTTCGCATACTGCGACACTATCCTAGTGTCGCATTCCTTTTAAACTTTCGCACCAAGTGTCGCAACACAACTCTGCGACACTACATTAGTGTCGCATCCCCCAAATAACCCAAGTTAAATTGTTACGAACTATCGATTTTACGATTGACAACGAATGAACTACATAAGAAAGCAACAACTTCGAAACTCACAACTTATACTTTTACAAAGTAAACAACAAAACATGATTAATAATAATATCATCAAGTATTATTATTTCGAAAACGTCACCAACGTATTGTACACATTTTAAAGCACAATGATCTTTCGAAACGAGTGAACAACTAACATAGTTTGGCAGTTAGTCAACTATTTATATAAATTATCTCTTGCGTTTAGGGCGTCAGGAGACTTTATTTGCGCAACCACTTGCTAGCTCTCATACTTAGGCTCACGGGGTGAGTTCACAGCCCCTACTTTTACTGATTTTACTGCTTTTCAACTAGGGGTGGAAAACATAGCAACTGTTTTGATACTATATGCGAAAACTTAGTTTCTTATGAATGTTTTCATACGATTACACAACACTATTTGTTTATGAAATGATTTTTCATACTATTTTGGGGAACATGACAACGAATCCTAGTACGAACCATGACTTACAATGTAGTGCATAGAAGACCTTATGGCTACAGACTATAACCATTAGCTAGGTGACTCTAGCCACTGAATATACGGATAGTACTATCGGGGTGACGTCCCTTCAACTAAGAGCGGAGCGTATATTTACATGTCTGATTAGGCAAACAACGAATTGTGTCGTAGCTTGGTTATGGGGTTGAGTTGCATTACATTAACTCGTAAGGTTTAGCTCACCTTTCGGGGGATCACCATCTATGTTTTCCTACAAACGACTATATAGGAGTGTTCTTTCTACAAACTTTATAGGGATGATTTCCCTATGATCAACTTTATAGGAATGCGTTCCTACGATTTATACACTGGAATGATTTCCAAACGTATACGAATTGAAGTGTTTACATCACGAAAACGAAACCTTGCTTTAGATCACCTGCGGGTTTTCTAACAAACATTATTATTAGAATACTTTTACAGTTTTCTAAACGGAACATATTTTGGAAATGCGTTTCCAATAAAACTTTTGGATTAATTCCAACGAATATAAAACTTATTTGACTTGTACGTCAACAGTTTACAAACAACTTGGTTTTACAACGATAATAAACCTGTGAATTCACTCAACGTTGTTGTTAACGATTTCTATTATGTTTTTCAGGGAATTAGTACCCACGTAAGACTTGCATGCAACTTGGAACAACGACCTCCCGAGACGAATTAGGATGCTACTTTTGGAACTTATGGGATTTCCTTTGTATGACTAAAACTTTTTGATCATATTGACGAAATTGTGGATTTGAATATTGTATTAACTTAAACTGATGTATTTCAACAACACTACTACTACGACTTGTAAAGCCGTAGCTTTTGTAACAACTATATTTATGGCATCTTAATCACTTTGTTCTGCGATAATCATATGCTCTGTGCATGTATGGTCCAATGCTTACGTCACTCCCCCACCTCCGTACACAATTGCTTCCGCTGATCAACGTTGACCGTTTTGGGGTGTGATAGAACTTGGTATCAGAGCCATTGGTTATAGCGAACTAGAAGTCTTTAGTGACCTAGAAGTCTTAGAGACCTAGACTATAACCCTAGAAACGGACATGCATTCATACGAAAGCTATTTGTCACAACACATCTAGAGAACTCTATTTCACTATACGAAAGCTATTTGTCACAACACATCTAGAGATTATCTCTACTTACGCGAATTATTTCGGTGAGGACCCGTCTGAACACGACTATGACAACGATGCTACGTATGTCTACGAAAACCAACCAATTGTGCCTACACCGACGCCCGACGTGGCGCCTGGAGTAAATGAAACAAAGAACCTGAATTCGTATGAACCTAACCGTATTAAACGATGATGGGAAGAAGTATGTATTTAGCATAATATAATGACGACTAGCCAACGTGATTATATTGTACTAAGTCGTATGGGTGTTTCAAAAATCGTGAAGTACGTAATGGGAAAAACGTTAATCATTCTTAATCGTCAATAACGGAATAAGGTGAAATGTCGCTTTTCACATTCCTCAAATTGGCATTGATTTCTACACTTTATTCATTGTAGAATGAAATCATGCCGCCCAAAGTCGGAATACCAGATGCAGCCGGAGGAACACCACACCTCCTAACTCTAACCCCGAAACAATGGAAGAAACCATTAATCGACGAGTGGCTGAAGCTATAGCCCAATACGAGGCAAGTCACGGGAATAGTAGCGGAACTACCGGAAGGAACCAAGATGAAGAAAGGACCAACACGACCAGAAACCCTGAGAATACCCAACGAGGTTGTTCGTACAAAACTTTTCTGGCTTGTAAACCAAGCAGCTTTCGCGGAACCGAGAGTGCTATTGGAATTGTAAATTGGATAGAGAAAATGGAGTCAGTGCTTGATGTGACACCCGACACTTTAGGGTAATGATTACCTTAAGCTGAAACCATAATTACGTGTATTTAGTATTTGATTAGGCTAAATACTTGTAACTACTTGTATATGTTTATATACGCTTACGTGATTATTTGTAATTACGCGAAACAACCGGACGAGGTCCGACAATCTATACGGCATTGGTGATAACTTTTCATAAATAATGTAAACCTATTTTATAAATTAAATAGTAATTATTTACCCTATATTATTATTATTAAATAATAACATACGAAAAACCTAGACGTTTTGCTTAAAACGTAACAAACGCAACGAAAACGCGCGAATCGCGCCCGACACCCGAACGAAACCGACAAATATTTTAAGAAGGTTCAATAATGTATTTCTTAATATATTGGTCAAATTAAAGTAGTGATTTCGTATCAAAAATATAACACAAAAATTTAAAAGTTGAGGGTTTAATCTTTACGCGCGCGAATAACGTTTTACCGATCGAATAACGTAACACGGGCTTGAGAAAACAATTGTACAAGCCCAAGGCTCCCTTGGACCGACCCAACTGAGCCCAAATCGGCCCAAGAGCCCAGCCCAACCTCCTTGGCCCAAGCCCACTCTATTTATTCCCCTTTTCCTTCTTTTTCTCATTTTAACTCAACACATTTCACACACACAAACTCTTTTCCTCTCTTCCTATCCTCTCTCTCAAGAATTCCAACCCTACCACCATCAACCACCACCTCCCACCGTCAACCGCCATCATCATTTATCATATTTTCAAGAAGAAATCAAGTCAAAGTGCAAGATCGAGCCCTTCCCATCGCCTTTCTCCTTTTGCTCGGTTGTTTAAACATTGTAAGAACTTCAAAACTCTTCCAAAACACTTGAAACACTTCTATAAAACATGTTAAAATGTCCACTTAACAAAGAAATGTCCAAAATATAACATAAAAACGTTTTTCATGGCTTAAAATGTTCAAGAACATCACATGCATTTCTGGACAGAAAAATAGTCCAACTTCAAGGAGACGTTTCTCCCTCAAAACTTGACCAAAATGGACGATTCAAAAGGCAAAAATTAATTTTAATAAGTTAGCTTTCATTTCCAAGTGGTTTCATAAATTTGGGAGTTCGTTTGATACCCGAAATGAATTTTACAAAAACATGTATACGGGCTATCCAAAAACCCAGAAAATTCACCTTTCTTGTTTTGATCATAACTCGAGCTATACACCTCCAAATGACATGAAACCACCGCCAAAAGTTCACAAATTTTGTTAGGTACAAATTTTCGTTAAATAACTTTTTCAAAAAATGTGTAGATTTTGCCCAGAAATCCGATCTTGTTGCATGTGTCCGGATTGGTCACTTTCTGACCTCAGGGAACAAACGGAATTTTTAAAAATACTTAGGAATACCCAAAAATTCTGGAAAAATTATTTTAAGGAGCTAACATACTAAGTAACAACATATATTTTTCTTGAATTTTTATTTAAACAGTTGGAACACGAAATAAAATTTACAAAACTGACCTGTTACAAGCCTCTGTGTCGCAATGTAAGATTGGCTAACTGACTTAAGGATTGGTTCAACGTGATACTCCTGCTGAAAAGGTTACCGAAGCAAAGGTGTCGGACAATAAGAGAATACGGGAAGGAAAGTCCAACAACAACCCTACTCAACAACAGGCAAAAAGGTCAAAAACAATCAAGGCCTATGCTACTGGACCCAAGGAAAATCTGGGTAATGTAGGAAATAAACCTTACTGTTCCAAGTGTAATAGTCACCACAAAAATTCCTGTAGTACATATTGTGAGAGGTGCAAAAGTTATGGGCACCAGACTAAGAACTGTAGAGTAAGAGTTTGTTTCGGGTGTGCAACCCTGGGCATTTCAAGAAAGAATGTCCAAAGCTGAAAAGCAGGAACGACAAAAACAACAAGAAGAAAGGCACACGTGGCGGAGTCACTATGAACAACAACGGGGAAGCCGGATAAGACCCTAACATCATTACTGCTACGTTCCTTCTCGACGACTAAATTATTTCAATCTTATTCGAATATGGATGGGTTTAGCCCATCGCACCATATCACTCTCACCGACTTGAACGCCGAGTGTAACGTAGGATTGGCTGACTGACTTAAGCCAACAGAAAAACTCAGAGTTTGCGTTTTAGTAAACGAACTTTCTCTCAAAGACTTAATAAAGGCTAGAAATAACCATACTTCTCCTCAGACCCCACCTGACCGAGACTAAGAGCTAAATTTCGGGACGAAAGTTTCTTAACAAGGGGAGAATGTGACACCTAGCAAATTAGGCCATCAATTGTATTGAACCATAGCGTCATTACTTGTATTTAGTTTGAAATAGGGCTAAGTATGGTAACATTTTGTATATTTATTTACATACGTACTTAATTAATTTTAATTACGCGATTTCAATCGGATGGAATCCGACACTATAAATACGGACGTTGGTGAAAAACATTTTCTTAAATAACATAACTATATTAAATAATCGTTATTTAACTTATATTATTACGATAATATATTAAACGTTATACGTTTTGCGTAAAACGTACCGTACACGACGAAAACGCGCGAATCGCGCCCGACAACTAAAAGAAACTCGAATTATATTTCAATAACTTAAAACGAAGTATTTTAAATAAAACTTCAATAAAAAATTTACGCGATTAAATTATTAACGAAAAACATAATTAATGAACGTTTAACGTTTAAACGAACGACAAAACGAAGGGGTAAACGAGCACCGCGCGTAACGTAAACTTGGGGAACAAAATTTATTCAACCCACACCATGTGGGGCCCCCAAGAATGCAGCCATCCCCCCTTTCACACCATACCTCTTTCCATCACTTTAACCCCTCACCTCTTTGCTTCATTCTACACACAAACACTTCCACACACTCAAACTCTCCCACTCTCCCTCTCTTCTCTCTCTAATTCGGCCAAACACCACCACCACAGCCCCAACACCATCCTAAGACCACCATACAACCACCAAAGAGCCACCATTAACCGCCACCAAGATCTTCAAGAAAATCACAAAGAAACGAGCTCACGACTTCCATTTCTTCTTCTTTTCATCATCTCCTTTGTAAGAAACTTCATCCCTTTTGTATTTTACTTGGAACATGTTTATTTTCATGTTATAAAGTCCACTTAACAAGATCTTGTCCAAAAATCAAGTCGAAAAAGTTTTTATAAAACTAAACAAACGAAGACTTTTCGTACTCAAAACTTAACGAAAATGGACGATTCAAAAGACAAAATTAAATTTTAAGAAGTTAGCTTTCATTTTCAAGTGGTTTCGTAATTTTTCGACACCATTTGATACCCGAAAATGAATTTACAAAAAAAATTGCGCCGGACTGACCTGATGGTCAAATTTTTGTGCCAACTTCTCGAGTCCATAACTCGAGCTACACTACTCCAAACGACATGAGGTTTTCGTCTAAATCTCAAAAATTTTGTTAGCTTTAAAAGTAGTATGATTACACTCTCTGAAGTTTTGTAGATTTATCTCAGTAATTAAAACAATGTGCATGTGTCCAGATTGGTCACGGTTGGACCTCAGGGGACCAATGGAATTATTAAAAATACTTAGACTTACTCAAAAAATCTAAAAAAATTACTGAAAGTAGCCAAGACATAGAGGAACAACTGGTATTTTTTTATCTCGGACTTCTACCTAGTTAAATCGAGCCATGAACATGACTGAAAATCTGATAAATTGAACATGGAGACTGTTTTGGTGTTAAAATAGAAACGACACTTTAGGGTTAACTATAAAACGTAACTCTAATTTTTATAAGTTCTAAAAACATATTTAAGGGTCGAGTAAAAGTTTCGGGTCAAACCGAGCACGTTTAACCAAGTTCCCGAACACGAAATCACATCAGGTCCCGTAGTGTCGCAGTAGGCCCAAAACCATTGCGACACAAGCCCAAGTGTCGCAACACCTCCGAAACTCAAATTTTCAAATATGAACTTTGCGAGACTAGCATTAGTTTCGTAACAAAACTGAGACTTACAACCTGCGACACTAACCAGTGTCGCAAAGATCTAACTTTCGCAACTTGCGACACTAAGTCTAGTGTTGCAACATTCGAATCAACAATAATAACTAAGTGTCGCAACATTTATAACTGGCACTACTAAGTCTAGTGTCGCAACCTGCGACACTAACCCAAGTGTCGCAACTATTACAAGTTTCGCAGTAATCTGCGACACTAACTCTAAGTGTCGCACAAAACAATTTGATCAAAACCATGTTTTCACAAAGTATTAAACACACGTAACCACAACTAACAACGAACATTTATATACGACATTACCGTACACGCAACACATATGCTCTTATAAGTATACAACGAAACAAAACATAATAATAATGTCTTTGGGAATTATTATTACAAAACGTCACCAACAGGCCGTACACGTTTTCAAAAATCAAACGATAAACTTTGGACATAACTAGTTGAGTGGACAACTAGCATAGATGATCTTTTGAGACATCTACTTACTTATAACCTTATGCGTTTAGGGCGCTAAAAGGTTACTCTTTGGGAAACACATATTTGTTAAATTGCAAACGCTTGCTTACAAGACTCAGGTGAGTCTCATAGCCCCACTTTTACTGTCTTTACTATTTTTACTTTGGGGTGAGAATACATTGCTTTGTTTTACATGAACGCAAGTACCGATAATCACTTATACTAACTCCATGAGTAACTTATAATCCACTGAAGGCTTCTCGTATCATAGCTTCGTTAGTTATCGACTTAAACGCGAGTATTAGTAAATGGATCTATTTGGGACTGACAATCCCCGTCCGGGGTAGTAGTGCTACCACGAACTGTTACGTAAAAACGGACGTATTAGTATTTCTATCTAACGGTGTTCTGGATTAGGCACTCGCGGAGGCACATTACTTACTGTTAAGCATCGACTATGAGCTCATGGAAACTCTTTAACTTTTACTTATTTCAGCTTTGCTTTACAAACGAATATGGAAATCTTGCGGTTCATACTTCTATTTCTAACTATTAAACCTATGAGCTCACCAACATTATTGTTGACCGTTTAGCATGTATTCTCAGGTTCACAGATGTAGTAGGATTTCCCCTGGATGTTATAGCTAGAGTCGCATGATTTTCAAAATTGCATTAGAGGAGATTCAGTCGCATTACTTTTTGTATCTTGGTTATGCAATAGAATCTCCCGTTATATATACGAGGACTCTAGGTATTGTACTTTTGAGGATTGTAAACAATCTACTTCCAAACATTTTATTTATAAAAATGGCTTTATTTCAAAAACGACTCTTGTAGAGGTCGTTTGTTGTAACTTTGTGTATTAATTTCTGATTAGTCGCGCCCCGACCCGACTTCCGCTGGATACGAAATTTGGGGGTGCGACACGAAAGAATCAAGCCAAACGGACAAGAAACGAAGAAGATACGCGCGAAACAAGCAACGAACGAAGTACCAAACAATGGGCAAAACACCAAACGACATCAAAGATGCCGTATACGGCCTCTAGCGTACCGTAGACGGCCCTTAGGACCCCGTATACGGCCTCTAGGGTGCCGTATTGTGACACCCGACACTTTAGGGTAATTATTACCTTAAACTAGAACCATAATTACGTGTATTTAGTATTTGATTAGGCTAAATACTTGTAACTACTTGTATATGTTTATATACGCTTACGTGATTATTTGTAATTACGCGAAACAACCGGACGAGGTCCGACAATCTATACGGCGTTGGTGATAACTTTTCATAAATAATGTAAACCTTTTTTATAAATTAAATAGTAATTATTTACCCAATATTATTATTATTAAATAATATTATACGAAAAACCTAGACGATTTGCTTAAAACGTAATAAACGCGACGAAAACGCGCAAACCGAGCCCGACGCCCGAGCGAAACCCAAAATATATTTTTGTAACTCAAAATCAAGTATTTTAGGAATACTTAGTAATCCCGAATATCATTCACATATTAAAAGTATGAACAAAAACTTAACGTAAATTATTAACGTTTAAAACCGCGAAATTACGTTAAACGAACGAGAAACGTAGCACGAAATCGAGAAGCGATTCACGAGCCCAACCCTTGGAAGGGGTCAGGCCCAGACCCACGGCCCAGTGGCCAAATCGGCCCAAGAGCCCAGCCCAAAAGCCCATTTCTTTGGCCCATCTATAAAAGCCTTCCTACCCTCACTTTCTCTCATTTTACACACTAATTCACACACAATCTCTCTCCCAAATCTCTCTACTCTCTCTCTATAATCTTACCAAGATCGGCCACCACCACCACCCTACAACCACCATTGACCACCACGAGCCGTCGTTGACCACCACTAACCACCATACAACCATAACTCAAAAACTTCAAGATTTTCAAGGAATTCAAGCTTTTCAACATCTTATTCCTTCTTCCTTCCATTTTCATTGTAAGAAAAACTTATCCTACATCTAAATTACTCTAATAACATGTTTCAAGGTTCATATAACAAAGATATGGTCCAAATCATAACACAAAAATCGTTTTTCATGGCTAAAAGTATTCAAAAATCGTCACATGCAAACTGATCAGAAATTTGACTCGATTTTGAGAGGCAGTTTCTCCCTCAAAACTTGACCAAAATGGACGATTCAAAAGGCAAAAATTAATTCTAAGAAGTTAGCTTTCATTTCCAAGTGGTTTCATAATTTTTGGAGTTCGTTTGATACCCGAAATGATTTTTATAAAAACATAGGTATAATCTGTTCAAAAAGTCAAAAACTTTAGAGTTATGGTTTTGACCATATCTCGAGCTACACGGCACCAAACGACCTGAAACCATCGCCGAAAGTTTAGAAATTTTATTGGCTACAAGTTTCGTATTGACCACTTTTTCTGAAACCCTATGAATTTTGCCCAGGAATTTAATCTTCTTGCATGTGTCCTGATTGGTCACTTTTTGACCTCAGTGGATAAATGTAATTTTTAAAAATATTTAAACATGTCTAAAAATTTTGAAAAAATTATGTTAAGTAATTAAGACATTAAGGAACATCTCAGAATATAAACGTATCGAAAGGTACATTTGGGGACTACCCGAGAAGATACAGGGCAATGTAACCTCCTCCAAGCCCAGAACCATCCAAAGTGCCGTCCGCATGGCACACGAGCTTATGGCTCAAATTGTCCGCCGAGGGGCACCTTCTGAGAAAGCTACCGGGGACCACAAACGAAAATGGCAGGGAAACAACCGACCCCAGCAACAGCAGCAACACAAAAAGCCCGAGACCATTAGGGCTTACACCACCGGATCAGGAGAGAGAAAAGAGTATGCCGGAAGTCAACCCTACTGTTCAAAATGTAACCGTCATCACAATGGCCCGTGTAATAACCAATGCAGGAGAAGCCCGTCAAGATCCGAACGTTGTTACGGGTATGTTTCTCCTCAATGATTTATCCGTTTCTGTTTTATTCGATACCGGAGCCGATAAAAGTTTCATATCAAATGAGTTATGTCCACTACTCAACATCACTCCCACTGCCTTAGACGCTAAGTACACCGTAGAATTAGCAAATGGCAAAATGATTGAGGCCGATAGGGTAATACTCAATTGCACTTTAAACCTCGCAAACGAACTTTTCCCCATAGATCTTATACCTATCGAAATCGGGAGCTTTGATATTATCGTAGGCATGGACTGGCTGTCCAAACATCGTGCCGAAATTGTTTGCTTCGATAAAATCGTACGTATTCCCCTCGTCACCGGTGGAACCTTGGTCGTACAAGGGGAGACCGATAAACCTAACCTCAACATCATCTCGTGTATGAAAACTAGAAAATACTTGCGAAAAGGGTATCAGGCAATCCTCGCACACGTAACAGAGAAGAGGTCAGAGGAGAAGCGACTCGAGGATGTGCCCATAGTCCGAGACTTTCCAGAAGTCTTTTCTGAAGACTTGCCTGGCCTTCCCCCACCTAAACAAGTGGAATTCCAAATAGACCTTGTGCCCGGAGCTGCACCCGTGGCACGAGCCCCAAACCGATTAGCCTCGTCCGAGTTGCAGGAGTTGTCCACCCAATTACAGGAACTCCTGGACAAATGATTCATTCGACCGAGTTCTTCACCTTGGGGAGCTCCGGTCCTTTTCGTGAAAAAGGACAGATCTTTCCGAATGTGTATCGATTACCGTGAACTAAACAAACTAACCATCAAGAACCGATACCCACACCCGAGAATCGATGACCTGTTTGACCAACTCAAGGGATCAGGCTTCTACTCAAAGATCGATCTACAGTCTGGTTACCATTAACTCCGCGTTCGAGACACTGACATTCCCAAAACAGCCTTCCGAACTTGCTACGGGCATTACGAATTTCAAGTGATGCCATTTGGCTTGACCAACGCACCGGCTGTATTCATGGACCTTATGAATCGGGTGTGCAAACCATATCTGGATAAGTTCGTTATCGTGGTTATCGACGACATCTTAATCTACTCACGTGACGAAACCGAACATGGCCAACATCTAAAAACTATATTGGAACTACTCAAACACGAGAAGTTATACGCCAAGTTCTCCAAATGTGAATTCTGGATGCAAACAGTACGCTTCCTAGGGCATGTCATTGACAGTCAAGGCATACATGTTGACCCAGCCAAGATCGAGGCCATCAAGTGTTGGAAAGCACCTACCACTCCAACCGAGGTACGTCAATTCCTAGGGCATGTATGGCACCAAGTGCTTGTATGGCACTACTTGTATAGCACCTAGTGCACCATCTACACCGACCACAAAAGCCTTCAACATATTTTCGATCAGAAGGAATTAAACATGAGACAACGTCGTTGGGTCGAGTTACTTAGTGTCTACGACTGCGAAATCCGATACCACCCGGGTAAGGCAAATGTTGTTGTTGATGCCCTAAGTCGAAAAGAACGAGTAAAACCCCTTCGAGTTCGAGCCCTTGGTTTAACCGTTCACAACAACCTAACTACTCAAATTCTCTCTGCCCAACTCGATGCACTCAACGAAGAAAACGTTAAAAATGAAGCCTTGCGAGGCATGGATAAACAATTTGAAACCAAATCCGACGAAACCCGATACTTCTCCAACCGAATCTGGTTACCAAGCTTTGGTAACCTACGAGATTTGGTGATGGATGAAGCTCACAAATCCCGATACTCTATTCATCCTGGTTCAGACAAAATGTATCACGATCTCAAACAACGATATTGGTGGCCCAATATGAAAGCTGACATAGCCATTTATGTTAGCAAATGTTTAACCTGTTCCAAGGTAAAGGCCGAATATCAGAAACCCTCCGGGTTACTTCAACAACCCGAAATACCTCAGTGGAAATGGGAACAAATAACCATGGACTTCATCACGAAACTACCATAAACCTCGAGTGGTTGCGATACCATTTGGGTGATCGTCGACCGTCTCACAAAGTCCGCCCATTTTCTAGCAATCAAAGAAACCGACAAGATGGAGCTTTTGGCTCGCATCTACATCAAAGAGATTGTGGCAAGACACGGTATACCCATCTCAATCATCTCGGATAGAGATAGCCGCTTCACCTCTCGATTCTGGCAAACACTTCAAAAAGCTCTCGGTACTCATCTTGATCTGAGCATTGCTTATCACCCCCAAACCGATGTTCAAAGTGAACGAACCATCTAAACCTTGGAGGACATGCTACGTGCTTGCGTAGTTGACTTCGGAAACAGTTGGGAAAGCCACCTACCTTTGTGTGAGTTTTCATATAATAATAGTTACCACACAAGCATTAATGCTGCACCTTTCGAAGCACTTGCCGATAACCTATTTACTGGACCGAAGTGGGCGATAGCCAACTCACCGGTCCCGAAATCATTCATGAAACGACCGAGAAAATCGTAACCACTCAAAACCGACTAAAAGCCGCTCGTGATCGTCAGAAGAGTTACGCCGACGTGAGACGCAAACCACTAGAGTTCCAAGTTAGGGACAAAGTACTTTTGAAAGTGTCACCTTGGAAAGGTGTCATTCGTTTTGGCAAACGTGGTAAACTGAACCCCAGATACATCGGACCTTTTGACATTCTCGAAAGAATCGATCTGGTGGCGTATCGACTGCAGCTACCACCACAACTCAGTAGCGTACACAACACCTTTCACATTTCCAACTTGAAGAAATGTATGTCCGATGAGACACTTGCAATTCCGCTCGACGAAATCCACATTGATGAAAAACTTCATTTCGTCGAGGAACCCGTAGAAATCATGGACCGTGAGGTCAAACGCTTGAAACAGAGTCGTATTCCCATCGTTAAAGTCCGGTGGTATTCCAGGCGCGGTCCTGAATTCACGTGGGAACGGGAAGAGCAGATACGGCTGAAATACCTACATCTATTCTTAGATGCCACACAGACCACGACAACAAGCTAATTTCGGGACGAAATTCCTCTAACAAGGGGAGAATGTGACACCCGACACTTTAGGGTAATGATTACCTTAAGCTAGAACCATAATTACGTGTATTTAGTATTTGATTAGGCTAAATACTTGTAACTACTTGTATATGTTTATATACGCTTATGTGATTACTTGTAATTACGCGAAACAACCGGACGAGGTCCGATAATCTATACGGCGTTGGTGATAACTTTTCATAAATAATGTAAACATATTTTATAAATTAAATAGTAAGTATTTACCCTATATTATTGTTATTAAATAATAATATACGAAAAACCTAGACCTTTTGCTTAAAATGTAATAAACGCAACGAAAACGCGCGAATCGGCCCGACACCCGAACGAGACCGACAAATATTTTAAGAAGGTTCAATAAAGTATTTTAAAGATATTGGTCAAATTTAAAATAGTGATTTCGTATCAAAAATAAAACACAAATTTAAAAGTTAACGATTTAATTTTTACGCGCGCGAATAACGTTTAACCGATCGAATAACGTAACACGGGCTTGAGAAACTATTGTACAAGCCCAAGGCTCCAATTGGGCAGCCCCAACTGAGCCCATCTCGGCCCAAACCAGCCCAACCTCCTTGGCCCAAGCCCACTCTATATATTTCTTTTCCTCCTTCATTTTCTCATTTCCACTCACACATTTACACACACAAACTCCCAATTCCTCTCCTCCTCTCTCTCAAAAACGCCCTAAGGGTTGTCACCACCATCAACCACCACCTGCCACCATTAACCACCATCATCATTCATCACTTTTGAAGGAGAAATCAAGCCAAAACACAAGATCAAGCTCTCCTGATCATCTTTCTCCTCCTTCTCGATTTTGGAAATATTGTAAGAACTTCAAAATCCTTCTAGAATACTTTAAACACTTCTATAAACATGTTAAAATGTCCACTTATCAAAGAAATATCCAAAATATAACATAAAAACGTTTTTCATGGCTTAAAATGTTCAAGAACATCACATGCATTTCTGGGCAGAAAAATAGTCCAACTTCAAGGAGTTCGTTTGATACCCGAAATGATTTTTACAAAAACATGTATACAGGCTGTCCAAAAACTCAGAAAATTCATCTTTCTCGTTTTAATCATAAATGGAGGTATACATCTCCAAATTACTTGAAATCAACGCCAAAAGTTCAAAAATTTTGTTAGGTATAAATGTCGTTTAGATAACTTTCTCTGAAAACGTGTGGATTTTGCCCAGAAACTTGATCTTGTTGCATGTATCCGGATTGGTCACTTTCTGACCTCAAGAAACACATGGAATTTTTTAAAATACTTAGGGATACCCAAAAATTCCGGAAAAAATATTTTAAGGAGCTAATATACTAAGGAACAACATAGATTTTTCTTGGATTTTATTTCGAATATTTGGAATACAAAATCAGACATGCAAAAATGACCTGTTACAGGCCTCTGTGTCGAAGAAACCCAGTAGTCTGTGACACAAGCCTTTGTGTCGCCATAACACCCGAATCGTCACATTAGCGACACAAGCCTTTGTGTCGCCATAACACCCGAATCGTCACATTAGCGACACAAGCCATTGTGTCCCCATAACACCCGAATCGTCACATTAGCGACACAAGCATTTGTGTCGCATAATACCTTAGTGTCGCTGTTGGCTCCCTTATTCACGGATCTAGACTTGTCGTTTGACTCAATTGAAAGGCGAAAACAATCAATCAAGCAATTGAAACGTAAACTTAAACACAACGATTCTATAATCTTTTCGTATATATAAACACTTGAAGATTAAAGATTACAACTCTCAAATTCTCCTCTTCTCACACTCTCAGCCGTTTCTCTCTTTCTCTCTCTCTATAGGGTTTGATCAACCCAAAAACGAAATTCTAACTCGATTTATATAGTAACCCTACTGGACCCTACGACACAAGCCCAATGTCGCAGGCCCAGCCCATTGCGACACAAGCTTTGTGTCGCTATAGCGACACAGGCTCTGTGTCGCACGAACAGTATATTTGTGTATATTTTCTGTTACTCTATTCATTTACATACTCACATATACACACTAAACACGATACAAACGCAGACTAAGTGACTTTGACAATTACAATTGTTTGACCAAATGACTGACACACATTATGCACCAACAAACTCCCCCATGTCAGCAGCTTGGTCAAATAATCTTCAATTAGTCTTCACCAACAAACTCCCCCATTGAGATAGCTTGGTCTTCAAAAGTCTTGATGTTCTGTCTCATTATGACTGATATCCAATTAGATCTTCAACTTCAGTGACCATCATCTCTTTCATCAATAGCTTCTCCAATAGTATTTATCTTCAAAGTCTTTGGAGAACTCTCATCAATTTTTTTGTCTTTTGAATATGAGCATGATATGTAACTTGAATAAAATAACTCAGAAATAAAATATTTTTGTAATTTTCTTTATAAGACAGAATTAAAATACTCAAAGCAATAAATAAATAAACAATCTTTTTGGGGACATAATTGTTTAAGACCACATCAATATTCTAGACATAGATCATAACATGTTAAGCATCGAAATATTAAGACTACGTGTCAAAAGTTCAGACTTAAAGTCCTATTTTAACTTAATGTCATACATAAAAATATCTTTTATATAAAATAATATGCAAGTTTGACATTATGCTTCAAATCACATATCAACAACTAAATAATCATTTAAACAAAACATAAAAGTTTCAAGTCACATATCAAGTCAAATTCAAATTCTTTTAGCAATTTTTAACCACCTCGTTTCACTTCAGAAATTTCATCCATTCACTCAAACATCATCACCACACATGATCACCTTGAGATCAACCTTCTTCATCACATCCTTGCAGTCACTAAAGGATTAGCTATCAAAAACCTGACTGCATCACCACAAACAAACATTAGTACTTATGAGACACCCAAGCCTTGATAGACTTGGGTTGTCCACTATCATCCATAACCGTCACATCAATGAGTTTATGATATTTTAAAAACTCGGTTGATTTCATTGATGTATCGTTTGTGGATTTAGGTCTCCAAAACTGGTTAGTTTCAGATGATTTGTTTTCAACAATGTTGTGCTTTTGAACTGCGGGTCAACTAGGCACAACTTTATTTACTCTAGCCATAGGTTTTGGAGAGTTGGATGCACAACTAGATATAGGCGAAAATGAACCATGCCTTGAAAAAGATTTTTGAAAAGAATTTCTAAATAAGGAAGTTCTTGGCATCCCTCTACCAAACCTATCTAGAGATAATAACCGACAATCCCTAATGATGTGGCCCTGTTGACCACACTGAAAACACGAACGCCGTTCCACATACGGCCTTTTCCAATGACTACCCTCAAATTGTTTCGACGGAGGATTTACTGAGGGAGGCTTAGCAGATGAGGCATTTACAGAACATGAACACTTATGCGTACATGTTGATGTAGAAGCCTTTAAAGTTGAAGAGGTAGATGTTGATGGTTGTTCATTCTTAGATTTTTCATTTGAATTCTTCTTTTGAGTTTTCATCTTCTTGGATTCATTTTCAACCTTGTTTTTACCTGTATTATAAAAAACCTTTTCAGATTCATTTGTAATTATATGATTTTCGGGTTTAACATCAATCTTTTCAATTTTAATCTTAGCCTCTTCAGTTAAGTCCTTTACCTCGACAATCTCCTCAACATTAACTGGAGGCACAACTTTAGCCTTCACAAACTCAGGCTTACTTATCTTTAAGCTACCTGCAGGATTAACAGGTTTTATGTCTATCTTGGAGGAGATAGGCACAAAATCATTGATGACTTCCCTTACGGGCATAGGGAGATAATCTTTAGGAGGCGGGACTTGATGATAACCAAGTCCAACTTTACTTTTGGTATCACCCCTTTGAGCCTCAAGGATTTCATCAAAGACTAGAGAAGATGTTGAAAAGTTAGATAATTTCCTTTTTAAATCTAGAACTTCAGCCTGAGAATCAGCAAGTTATTTCTTTACTAAAGTGAGCATATCAACATAACTTCATATTTCATCTTCCTGTTCAAAATTTTTGGCTTTTAGTTCTTTCTTTTCTTCAAATATAGCTTTTAACTTTTTCTCAGATGCCTTATCACTTTCTCTTAACATTTCATTAGATTCAGTTAATTGTTCTATGCTTGTGTTAAGGCGTAAAGTCTCCTCTCTATACCTATTAACCTGATAAAGGTTCAACATCAACCTCATGTATTGTGACAACCATAAAAAATATTAGGTTAATACCTAACTTAATTCCACCTAAATCTGGACATGATCTTCTTAAGTTAACGGTTAGTACTGCTAGACAAAAGTTACTACTGTTAGTTATAGTTAGTACTGTTGGTTAAAGGTTTATACTGTTGATTTCAGTTAATACTGTTACGTTCTATCGCAAAGTTTCTACTGTAGATAAAGTAAATATTGCCTTCACAAAGTTAATACTGTTAAGTCGAGGTTAGTACTGTTAAACGAAAGTTAATACTGTTAGCACAAATTAATACTTGTTGCCGCAGTTTCTACTGCTAGTTCAAATTACTACTGTTGACATTGTTTCCACTGCTAGCACATTCCTCAGTTAATACTGCTAGCACGATTTACCTCAGTTTCTACTGTTGGCTCAACTACTACTGTTTCTATTGTTAGCACCATTACTATTGTTACTACTGTTTATGTTACTACGGCTAGTTCAGTTTCTATTGGTAGTCGAGTTACTACTGCTTTCATTGTTACAACTTCTAGTTCAGTTTCTACTGTTAGTCAGTTTCTACTGGTAGTCGAGTTACTACTGCTTTCATTGTTACAACTGTTTATGTCACTACTGCTAGTTCAGTTTTCACTGTTAGTTTCTACTGTTAAGGTAAATTAATACTGTCATCAAGGACGTATTACTACTAGGGTTTCTACTGGTAGACCAAAGTTATACGGTTAGCACACTCATGTCACGAACAAATCATGAATTACTTGGTGTCAATCGACTGTTAGTGATATGCTTAAACGATTTTAATACCAACCAAGTGTTACCCACACACCCAACAAATCATCCTGCCCGATTTAAAAGTTTTCTAAGTAGTTTAATATGAAAAGTAACCGTGCATATTCTGTAAAAAGGAACATTAATATTTGAAATAAGGATACATGTGCACGCAAAAAGGGTTATGATTACCTCTTTCTTCTAAAAAACGGCCAGCAAACCTATTTCCCATAAAACCAAATCAATTAACTTACACTCCCCATAAATCACCTCCACCCTCACCCAATCAAATTCTCTGATATTACAAAACTGTTATTATGCAATTTTATGCGAATTGGGGTATGTCATATTGTTATGCTTGAGTATTAATGCAAAGTCCCCGGGAACTCACACTACTAATTAACTCGTGGCTACGAGCCGTGGGTATTATGGGTAGCATGCTATTTAGGGTAGACCATCCCTCACTCACACTTCAACGTGGGTGCATAATATCACCATTACTCATGTTAGTTGAAGAACATGGAGCTATAGGGGTAAACCTCGGTCGGATAATCGGATTAGTAGTGGCCTCAAGGCATAAACATTTTTTTTTTATAAAGGGGAAAAAATACCCCGGCAAATATTATTAGAATAAAATGATAATCGATACAAGTACATTGGATGTGGTAGAACCACAAAGACTTAATCTAACAGAAGGAAAGACTAAGTGCATACACAAGACAGGCCTTGAGTATGACAACAAGCAAAGGCCCAACTATGAGGCAACAAAACCATGAGGCAACAACAACAAGCGACTCTAGCCAAGCGATAAACCACTGCGACCGCATGATGAAAGGATTAACTTGACGAAGAACACAACCCTTTCGGGATCTTCCATCTCTCCATTGTGCAGAGAGTACGAAACGAGGGTTTGAAGGAAAAGGAAACCAGCTTTAACCTAATCGTATTGATGATTGCGTCAGCCACCTCCTTATAGGACCTTTTGCCTTTGTCAAATAGCCGAAAGTTCCGTTCTTGCCAAATGAAATAAGCCAATGCCGCCAGCACCAGACGAGATACCACATGGTCAATGTTTTTCGAGCTTGTGGCAGCTAGAAAGGAGGGCATAATGTAACAACCACCAAAAATACCAGGTTAATACTTAACTTAATCTCCACCTAAATCTGGACCTGACCTTCTTAAGAATTATAGTTAATACTGCTAATCAAAAGTTAATGCCGGTAGTCGTAGTTAATACTGTTGGTTAGAAGTTTATACTCCTTACCGGGTTAATACTGCCAGTACAAAGTCAAGTTAATACTGCTGATACAATTCCTAAGTTAATACTGTTCGAGAAATACTTCAGTTAATACTGCCAGTACAAAGTCAAGTTAATACTGTTGATACAATTCCTAAGTTAATACTGTTCGAGAAATACTTCAGTTAATACTGCCAGTACAAAGTCAAGTTAATACTGCTGGTACGATTCTTAAGTTAATATTGTTCTCACCTTTCATGGTTAATACTGCTCTCATAGTTAACACTGCTCTTAATAGTTACTACTGCTCTCATTGTTTCAACTGCTAGCTCAGTTTCTACTGCTAGTGAGTTTCTACTGGTAGTCGAGTTACTACTGCTTGTGTTACAACTGCTAGTCAGTTTCCACTGCTAGTTCAGTTACTACTGTTAGTCCAGTTTCTACTGCCCGCATTAATTAATACTGCTTGACATTCAGTTACCACTGCTAAGTAGTTAACACTGCTAGCACAAATCACCATTTCCACTGTTAGTACAAATTAGCACTGCTCTTAATAGTTACTACTGTTCATTATTACAACTGTTTGTTACCACTGCCAGCTCAGTTTCCACTGTTAGCTCAGTTACTACTGCTAGTCAGTCTCCACAGCTAGACCAAAGTTTATACAGTAGGCACACTTATATCACGAACAAATCATGAAAAACTTAGTATCAATCTACTGTTAGAGATATGCTTAAACGATTTTAAGACCAATCAAGTGTTACCCACACACACACAGTAAACCCTCCTACCCGATATAAAAGCTTTTTAAGTAATATTAAAAGATAAGTAACCATTCGTATTCTGTAAAAAGGAACTTTAAGATTTGAAATAGAGTTAAATGTGCACGCAAAAAGGGTTATGATTACCTCTTTTCTCTCAAAATCGGCCAGCAAACCTATTTCCCATAAAACCCAATCAATTAACTTACACTTCCCATAAAATCACCTCCACCTTCACCCAATCAAAATTCCGGATAGTAAACTATTACACTCCACCTCTTATTCTTTTGTTAACACCAGCAAAAAATTATACATTCACAATAAAAACACTCTCATCTATCTTCTCTCAAACACTCTCAACACTTGCACGGTTTTAACAAAAACACCCAGATCACTCATCATCTTCATCCAGTATCGGTCACTCCAGAAAACTTGCTCAAACTCAACCATTCTGTGGACAGAACCTCATCAATCCAAACATACATCCCTGGTCGAAGAGGTAATCATAAAGTACAAGAATGTTTACATTCTATTCTGCACAACCCATTTACTTCCATTTCTGGATACTGTTACATTTTCTTTATAATATGTGTGCATTAGGGTTTTTGTACCTGAAATGTTATAACGTTTTACAAATAAAAGACACACTTAAAGTTTGTTCGAATCATTTACATACGGATTTTATAACATGTTGTGTGCTTTTGGTAAGTAGGAGAGTTGGACAACTTTCTGTCCAAATATTTAAGCCAACCTTGGAAAGCTGTAACTCCATGAATACTCCACCAAAAGTAGTAGTTTTCCTCACTTGACTTTTGACAACCGTATCTTCATCTATTCTTTATAAAAATAATGACTTTAAACTGGAATTAGATTGATTTCTAAATCTTTCACACAAAACTTAAATCATACACCAATGACCTAGTATTTTGAGGTGTATCAAGAGATGCCCAGAAACTGTTAAAGCTTTGCTAAAAAGAGTCACAAAACCAACTACAAAACCTGGGCAGATTCATTATTTAAAACAGTGGGTAACCAATTTGTACAAACTATTATATTAAAGCATATCACTAGACATTAATGGACACTTTACTACTGGACTAGGTCTCGGTTAGAGAATCACTTCGGTCTACAACATCCTCACAGCTTTACCCGTTAACCCAGCTCACAAGGTGAGTTCATTGTCCCCTCTTTCTGATTTCTATTTTTGGGGCTGAAATCATGCAATTACTTTAAACTTTTGGTTGAACTTTTACGTACTATCAACTGCTTTTGAACTATTTTACGCGAACTGTGGTATGTCAACATGTTAAGCTTGGGTTTTTCTTATACTCAAAGTCCCCTGTAACTAACTCACCACTAATTAACTCGTAGCGACGAGCCTTAGATATTATGGGTAGCATGCTATTTAGGGTAGGACCATCCCTCACTCACACTTCAACGTGGGTGCATAATATCGCCTTTTACTCATGTTTGTTGAAGAACATGCAGCTCTTATACTTTGGGGCAGTGGTCAGATAACCGGATTAGTTGTGGTCTCAAGGCTTATACATTCTCTCTTTATTACCACATGTTTACTTGCAATATCTTTATCAACCAAATACTTGTTATAACTGTCCCGATTGGACAAACACAGGGATGATAGCGTCCACGAATCGGACGGCTATACCCACATTGGATGGCATATATCATCCCATGCCACCTTAGCTTTACCAGCCTTCATTGGGCCTTGACACCACAAGAAGCCCCTCATAAGCTTCTCAATATCACCTATAATAGAGGCAGGAAGAATGAACATAGATGTCCAATATCCATGAAGAGATGTGAGAACAGAGGAGATTAATTGGACACAACCAACAAATGAGAGAGCCTTATTCTTCCAATCCCCAATCCTATTCTGAACCTTCTCCACTCAAGGCATAAACATTTACTTATTTATATCTCCAATTCTTTTCGCATCAACTTTTATTTATGTCCCCGATTGGACAATACACTCGTCCCCGATTGGACAGTTTACTTGGTTTATTCAGTGAGCTCACCAACTATGGCCATAGTTGACTCTTTTGTTTTGCCATGCTTTTCAGGAGATCGTCGGTAAGTTGGATCATATGTGGGCACGTGCATGGAAGCATTTTATATTCATGAACCCCTTTTGTGAAATGTTGAAGCTTGATTGAACAATGTTAAAAACTGTTTAAAATTTTCTTTATGTAACAAGAAACGGATTGACAAAATGTTTTGATGCCTCTAAGGCACTTGTAATGTATGGTAATTATCTTATACATTTGCGTTGTGAATCCCTTGTCTGTTACACCTTGTCTTTCCGCTTTAGCGGGGAGTGACATGTATATTGGCCATGAGTGCTTTGTTTTGATGGTCATCCTTTGCTTGATCTGTCCAGTCGAAAGCCTCATCAGACAACATTAAGGCAGCAGATACCATTGCCTTCTCAGCAGACTGGTTTGTAGTAGGTCTTGTAAATCCAGAGGGAGGCTGCTTTGTCTCACATTCACGAGCAAAGTGTCCATAGTTTTGACACTTATAACATTTAACTTTGCTCTTACTAAATCCCAAACCCTTATCGTTTGGGTCCTCCAATGACTTCTTCCCCGTTCTTTTAAAATATGTTTTGGCCCTTCTAGTAAGCATGGCCAAATTCCACTTCAAATCCATTCTTTCCAGCTCATCATCATCAATTTGACGAAAATCTTCTTCCGTCAAATCCATAGAACCAACCTTCTTACACAGGAAGTCATCATATGCAGATAGAAATGCTGAGAAAAGTGCTACATGATCTTGTGTAGCAGCCGGTAGTGGTCCTTGATGACTTGATTGCTGAAAGTAAGTACCACTAGAAGTAGCACTTGTTTGAGGGCTTGATGAAATACCAGCCCCACCAGCTAAAAATGCAGACCCAGATGTCGCACTAGAAGAAACGTCTACTCCATATATCTTAGGATTTTGGACATTTGCAGTAGACTTTGTTTCCTTTCTTTGCATGTCCAAAAAATCAGCTTCCAGTTGTCCAATAAGATCATCGAGCGACATATTCATAATGTCTGGATCTTTCTCCATCAGCAGTACCCGATTTTCCCACTTAGCAGGTAGAGATTCTAGGAGCTTTTTGTTGACTTCAGTTTTATCCAACACAACTCCTCCTTCAATTAACTCACTAACCAACTGTGAGTATCTGGAAAACAAGTCTGAGAGAGACTCATTTGGTAGAATATCAAAAATGTCATATTGCTTCTTGACCAGTTGCAATTTATTCTTTTTGTATTGTTCACTTCCACCACATCTCTTCTCAAAAGTCTTCCATAAATCATAAGCACTATCAAGATGTCTATATTGCTTGAGAATTGAAGGTGGTAATGCCATTGTTATAACTGAATGAGCCTTTCTATCATTATCAAAGGTTTTGCGTTCTTCTGGAGTCATAGACTTAATAGGCTTCAGAGGAGCAGCTCCATTGTACACTCCAATGCATACTGGACGTTCGTATCTCTCGGTTAGAGCAACCCACATTGCAGGATCATTGAAAGACACAAACGCTTCAAAACGTTGACATTGGTGGCTTGTTTGTACTAACAATTTCTGAATTCTTTAAGTAGATCACCAACACGTTGTAGCGACGAGGACGCCATTTAAATAACCTGCAAAAGAAACACACAAAACAACAAAACGAAAAAATAGTACTGTTTATGAAGCACAGGTAGTCTTAGGTCGCAAAATTTTCCCTTTTTGAATTTCCCTCCAAAATATGGTTCGAAAATATCAAAAATTGCGCGAGTAAAACGAAACTTTTTCAAAACCAAAATTAAGAACTTTTAAGCTTTAAGAACAAAATTTGGTCATGTGAAAAATTTCCCGCCAAAAGACTTTTTTTTTTGGTCATGCGAAAAATTAAGATTTTTTTTTTTTTTGTCTTTAGCGACACTAAGTTAGTGTCGCACCTTAGTGTCGCACCTTAGTGTCGCAAGCTAGTGTCGCAAAATCCGATCTGGTGTCGCAAGCTTATGTCGCGAAAACCCTAAATACGACACAAAGGTTATGTCGCTGCTTGTGTCGCTAAGGCTGATTGTGTCACTAACGCCTGTGTCGCTAAAGCTTGTGTCGCACCTAGTGTCGCAATGTCGCGGCCAGCAGCTCCAAAAACCCTAAATATCGAAATTTTTTGAAACCCTAACGAATTTCGAAGGATAATTGATGAACAAACGCAGAAATACACTTCCAGAAGCTAAATATTCAACTAATTGGACCCAAAACGTTGATCAAACCACCAAAAACACCACGAATCAAACCAAAAACATTTCAATTAACGATCAAATCTTTAAACAAACGCCCAAAGGCTCTGATACCACTTGTTGGTTCCCTTATTCACGGATCTAGACTTGTCGTTTGACTCAATTGAAAGGCGGAAACAATCAATCAAGCAATTGAAACGTAAACATAAACACAACGATTCTATAATTTTTTCGTATATATAAACACTTGAAGAATAAAGATTACAACTCTCAAATTCTCCTCTTCTCACACTCTCAGCCGTTTCTCTCTCTCTCTCTATAGGGTTTGATAACCCCAAAAACGAAATTCTAACTCGATATATATAGTAACCCTACTGGACCCGGCTGCACAAGCCCAATGTCACTGGCCCAGCCCATTGCGACACAACCTTTGTGTCACTATAGCGACACAGGCTCTGTGTCGCACGAACAATATATTTGTGTATATTTTCTATTACTCTATTCATTTACACACTCGCATATACACACTTATGCACCAACAGTCGCATATAGCGACACTAACCCAGTGTCGCTAAAAACACAGAATCTATACGTTTTTATTCCAGCCAGGGGCTCTGCCTCTTGGACCCTGCCAGGGGTTGCCACACCTTTTACCCCGCCAGGGGTTGCCACCCCTTGGACCCCGCCAGGGGTTGCCACCCCTTGGACCCCGCTACCAGGGGCGCTGCCCCCGGACCCTTGTCATTAATGGGCTTCGCCCCTTGCCACACTGATCAATTACCCATAACTGGAAGGTAGAAATATGCGTAACATAATTAATCAAATCTGTGTTTTCACAAAATATCACCAATGGCCCGTACATGTTTTCTAAGCACAAACGATAACTGAACAATTGGACATTTCTAATTGTGTGAACTAACTTAGGTGGACATTAACCCTCCACCTACACGATTTATTTAGGTGGACATTAACCCTCCACCTACATGATTAACTTAGGTGGACATTAACACTCCACCTACATGATTGGCTTAAGTGGACATTAACCCCCACTTATACAATCACTATAGATGGTCTTTTGAGACATCTACTTACACAACCTTATACGTTTAGGACGTTAGAAGGTTGCATTTGGAAAACACGCTTTGCTTACTATTTGCTACTTGCTTGCTAATATCAGGTGAGTTTCATAGCCCCTTTTTACTGTTTTCTAACTGGGGTGAGAATACATATAATTGCTTTTATACAGCTATTTTCATGTGAACACAAGTATTAAACTCGATATATTGGTTGCATGAGTTATTTTACTAATCCTGAAAGTCCCCCACATCATAGTTTGTTAGTATCGTTATTGCGTGAATGTTAATGAATAGTACTATTTGGGATTGACTCCCCCCGTCTGGGTTAATCGCGCTAACTGGTCAAACGGACGCATTATCATTTGTTCTTACGAGTGTTGGATTAGGCACTCGCTGGGAGGCACCCCGATCGTGGCACTTGATTGTGACCCGACACCACAGTTAAGCTCGAACTATGAGCTCATGGCAACAATATACACTATTTTTACATTTTTTTAATACATTACCTATCATTGTTGAATGATACAAACAGGAAATCTTGTGTTCCATACGATCTTATATCAACTGTTTACAAACCTATGAACTCACCAAATTTATGTTGACCTTTTAGTATGTATTTCTCAGGAGACCAACCGCAGTAGGTTTGCTTTTGGAAGGAGATAGCTCGAGTCGCATATTTTTCACAAACAACAGAGATTAGCTTGCATCATGATATGTTGTAATCTTGTACTAGATGCGTACTCTACTTTTGGCAAAACATATGTAAACATTGTATCTACGAAATGTAATGATTTTTGAAACGTCTCATATAGAGGTCGTTTGTTGTAATTCTTGTTTTGTGATATTTGATTTGGTCGGCGCCCCTAACGCAACACCTTACCTTCCGCTGCCACGTGTCTTGGGGGTGCGACAGATGGAATCAGCCAGGAACTTCAATCAGCCATGGTTGCTTTGGTTATGAATAAACCGTACTATATTTCTAAATACGTTTTTAATTCCATGGTATCTAATGCTGGAGCATCGGCTCAGAAATTTTTAATGTTTCCTCGCTTCGTACGGTTGCTGATAAACGCCCAATTTCCTCACTTGCCAATTGAAGGAATGCAAATGAACTTAACGTTAATGCCTAAGCGCATTTTTGCGGATTGCCATCAATATGGAAAACTGGCAACTCCTCCAACAGTTGAACTGTTTGGACATCTCATTAACCTAGATTATCAAGCTCCAGCGGATTATAACTGGAAAGAGGAGGGAACAGATTCTCCTATTCGTTTTGATTCAGATGCTGAAAATCGACAATCGTATCCTCTACAATCCCAACCAGATCCACCCACACAATCTATTGTTCATGTGCTGACAACTCCTACAGTTGAAGTAAATAGTGAATCCTATACTATAGATGATTAAGAAGCTGAGGCTGAATCATCAGAATCAGACACTGAGTATTGCTTGCAATTCTTAATTGACAATCCACGAGCCTTCTCAGAACGTCGTCATCGAAAGCTAATAAGAGCTGCAGATCGGGCTGCGAAAAGAAATGCCGAATCCGGTTAATCAAGTTCAAAGCGTCGTCATGAAGATATTGATCCTGATTTCGTGCCGGACAAATCAGTCTCTAAATCAAAGAAAAGTAAAACTCAGCAGCGTCACGATAAACCTAAAAAAATATAACAACGAACTGCTCGAGTTATACCTGCTCATGCTCAGGCTTCATCAACTCCACCTGCAACTTCAAATGACAATCTTCAAGCAATGCTTTAAGCTCTACAACAACAACTCAGATCTATGCAGCAAAACATAACAGAACAAAAACTGGTTTATCCTCCTGTCAAAGCATTAACGAAGATTCCACTGAAGAAATATCCTTTGAATTTTATCAAAAACCTTAAGTGATGGGGATATGATGGAACGACAAGAGAGGCTATTATTGAAGATAAGGAAACGGGGGAGAAAGTATATGTGTATGATCCGATTAACTTGATAAACTTCTCTGAGAAAGATCTTAAGGTTCTACACAAAAACAAGATCTTATATCATAAAGAATGCAGAGCTGACGCCTTTAAATTTCAAAGAGTGGTAGATTTGTGTGTGAAGAAAGGAATGCATGCAGGGAGTCAGCTGCCGAGAAATTGGAAGTAAAGACAAGTTCAACATTAACCAAGCTATTGACACGGGGGAGTTTGTTAGTACATGTTTAGTTTGTCAAGTAGCTTGTTTAAAGAGTCTAGACATAGCGACACTTATAAAGTCATAGCGACACTTATAAAGTCATAGCGACACAGTGTCGCCTCAAGCGACACTTGCAGTGTCGCCAAGTCAGTTTATATATATGTCTAAGTGTCGATGTTTTCTATAACTTCGCGAGTTCTGTATTTCGATTCTCTCTAAATGATTCTATAATTGATTTGATATTAGTAGAAAGAGAAACGTTATTTACATTGTGTATTCGTTTGATTGCTTCGATTACTCGGTAAAACTCACGCTACGGATTCCGTACGTACTTGAGTTGTGATTCGAATTAGATTCTATACATATGATCCTATCAAGGTTCCAATCTGGAGCTAACATGATTGGTGCATGCACAAGCTGTTCTTTTAAGAAGTTAAAAGCCTTAAGACAATCATATGTAAAGTTAAATGGGGTGTCTTTTTCTAAATGATGAGTCATAGGTCGAGAGATTTTAGAAAAATCTTTTATAAAGCGTCAGTAGAAGCCAACGTGACCTAGAAAACTCCGAATGGCTTTGACAGGAGTAGGGGTGGAAGTTTTGAGATAGTTTCGACTTTATCTTTGTCACTTCGATTCCAGACTTTGATATTCGGTGTCCTAACACTATTCATTCTTTTACCATAAAATGGCATTTCTCCCAGTTTAGAACTAGGTTTGATTCTTCACATCGGGTGAGCATTTTCTCCAAGTTAGAAAGACAGGTGGTGAAAGAATCTCCATAAAAGATGAGTCATAGGTCGAGAGATTTTAGAAAAATCTTTTATAAAGCGTCAGTAGAAGCCAGCGTGACCTAGAAAACTCCGAATGGCTTTGACAGGAGTAGGGGGTGGAAGTTTTGAGATAGTTTTGACTTTAGCTTTGTCACTTCGATTCCAGACTTTGATATTCGGTGTCCTAACACTATTCCTTCTTTTACCATAAAATGGCATTTCTCCCAGTTTAGAACTATGTTTGATTCTTCACATCGGGTGAGCATTTTCTCCAAGTTAGAAATACAGGTGGTGAAAGAATCTCCAAAGACGGAGATGTCGTGCCTGAAGACTTCCATGCATTGTTCAATCATGTCATGAAAAATTGCTAGCTTGCACCTTTGAAATGTTGCAGGTGTATTACATAGCCCAAATGGCATACGTCGGTAGGCAAAAGTTCTGTATGGATATGTGAACGTGGTCTTTTCTTAGTCCTTTGGATTGAGGGGTATCTGTAAATAGCCGGAGAAGCCATCAAGAAAGTAGTAGAATTCTGTCCCTGATAATCTTTCTAGCATTTGATCAATGAACGGTAGAGGGAAATGATCTTTGCATGTAGTTTCATTGAGTTTCGGTAAACGATACATACCCTCCAACCGGTAACGGTTGTTAGTACGCCTGATCTCGTCTTTAAATCAATTAACGTATCGTGCGGGATTCGAATTCGTTAATTTGTGAAAATACGTGAAATTCAAAAACCGAACGCACGTTGTAAATAAGTTTCTTTGTTATTGATATTAATCAATTACGGAAACACAATTAAGCTCCAAACTCAAAATCTCTCAACTCACAATCTTAGTCTGCACACACACTCGATCAGTCTAAATGACACTGACGCTATATATATACACACAGGTTCTTGCGACACTATCACTAATAGTGTCGCTTTTATGCTTTAGGCGACACTATTAGTCTCGCTAAAACAGTGTCACTAAAACATAGTGTCGCTAAACTAATCAAAATCAAGCTAAGTGTTCTATACAAGCTTTTGTCACACAACTTATAAATGGTGTTCAAAACTTTCAAAGCCTATTGGAACCGTGCTCAAATGGGTTCCTAAAGTTGTAGTTTAGGTTGTACATAAAAAAAAAAGAGCACGGTTCCAGTAACATTATTATAAGACCAAAGGGAGAAAAGTAGGAAGGAAAGAAAGAAGAAAAAGAAACTCCAAAAACAGTTCTTAGTATCATCTCTATTTCAATCTATGTGCCTATGAAGATTGATGTTCAACAATAAAGAAATGCTTGCATCTGAAGATCCTTCAAGAGTTAAAGAAGGAATCTACTGTTCAGGGGGAGAATTATAAAATTCTTATTATGGTTATGGGAGAATGTTTGGTTCAGAGTTGTGAACAGGTAGATTCTTGAAGGGTTCTTTAAAGTTGTTGATAAGGGAGAGATGACATTGATATGACCTAGTATGGGATATGTTCATATCAATTGGTAAAGAATTGGATTCGTGCTGGAAGATAACTCTCTCATCAAGCTAAAGTTAAAGAATTAGAAGATCTATTACAAGATATTGTCAAGGGGGAGTTTATTGATGCATAATCAACAAACTTGTGTGACAAAAGCTTGTATAGAACACTTAGCTTGATTTTGATTAGTTTAGCGACACTGTTTTAGCGACACTGTCGCACCCCCAAGACACGTGGCAGCGGAAGGTAGGGTGTTGCGTTGGGGGTGCCGACAAATCAAATATCACAACACAAGAATTACAGCAAACGACTTCTATATGAGACGTTTCAAAAATCATTACATTTCGTAGTCACAATGTCTACATATGTTTTACCAAAAGTAGAGTACGCATCTATTACAAGATTACAACATATCATAATGCAAGCTAATCTCTGTTGTTTGTGAAAAGTATGCGACTCGAGCTATCTTCTTCCAAAAGCAAACCTACTGCGGTTGATCTCATGAGAAATACATACTAAAAGGTCTACATAAAGTTGGTGAGTTCATAGGTTTGTAAACAGTTGATATAACATCGTATGGAACACAAGATTTCCTGTTTGTATCATTCAACAATGATAGGTAATGTATTACAAGAATGTAAAAATAGTGTATATTGTTGCCATGAGCTCATAGTTCGAGCTTAACTGTGGTTTCGAGTCACAATCAAGTGCCACGATCGGGGTGCCTCCCAGCGAGTGCCTAATCCAACACTCGTAAGAACAAATGATAATGCATCCGTTTGACCATTTAGCGCGACTAACCCGGACGGGGGGAGTCAATCCCAAATAGTACTATTCATTAACATTCACGCTATAACGATACTAACAAACTATGATGTGAGGGACTTTCAGGATTAGTAAAATAACTCATGCAACCAATATATCGAGTTTAATACTTGTGTTTACATGAAAATAGCTGTATAAAAGCAATTATATGTATTCTCACCCCAGTTAGAAAACAGTAAAAAGGGGCTATGAAACTCACCTGATATTAGCAAGCAAGTAGCAAATAGTAAGCAAAGCGTGTTTTCCAAATGCAACCTTCTAACGTCCTAAACGTATAAGGTTGTGTAAGTAGATGTCTCAAAAGACCATCTATAGTGATTGTATAAGTGGGGGTTAATGTCCACTTAAGCCAATCATGTAGGTGGAGTGTTAATGTCCACCTAAGTTAATCGTGTAGGTGGAGGGTTAATGTCCACCTAAATAAATCGTGTAGGTGGAGGGTTAATGTCCACCTAAGTTAGTTCACACAATTAGAAATGTCCAATTGTTCAGTTATCGTTTGTGCTTAGAAAACATGTACGGGCCATTGGTGATATTTTGTGAAAACACAGATTTGATTAATCAGTGTGGCAAGGGGCGAAGCCCATTAATGACAAGGGTCCGGGGGCAGCGCCCCTGGTAGCAGGGTCCAAGGGGTGGTAACCCCTGGCGGGGTCCAAGGGGCAGAGCACCTGGCTGGGGTCGAGCTGGGTTATTTATGCTTGGAAAATTTTTATTTATGCTTATATTGCTTTAATCAAAAACGTATAGATTCTGTGTTTTTAGCGACACTGGGTTAGTGTCGCTATATGCGACACTAAGATATTATGCGACACTAAGGCTTGTGTCGCTAATGTGTCGATTAGGGTGTTATGGCGACACAAAGGCTTGTGTCGCTAATATGACGGTTCGGGTGCTATGGCGACACAAAGGCTCGTGTCGCTAATGTGACGATTCGGGTGCTATGGCGACACAAAGGGTTATGTCGCTAATGTGACGATTCGGGTGTTATGGAGACACAAAGGGTTATGTCGCTAATGTGACGATTCGGGTGTTATGGCGACACAAAGGCTTGTGTCGCAGACTACTGGGCTTCTGCGACACAGAGGCCTGTAACTGGTCGGTTTTTGTACATTTTATTTCGTGTTCCAAATGTTCAAATAAAAATCCAAGAAAAATCTATGTTGTTCCTCATTATGTTAGCTCCTTAAAATAATTTTTCCAGAATTTTTGGGTCTTCCTAAGTATTTTTAAAAATTCCGTTTGTTCCTTAAGGTCAGAAAGTGACCAATCCGGACACATGCAACAAGATCGGATTTCTGGGCAAAATCTACACATTTTCAGAAAAAGTTTTTGTGAACTTTTGGCGGTGGTTTCATGTCATTTGGAGGTGTATATCTCGAGTTATGATTAAAACAAGAAAGGTGAAATTTCTGTGTTTTTGGACAGCCCGTATACATATTTTTGTAAAATTTATTTCGGGTATTAAACGAACTCCAAAAATTGTGAAACCACTTGGAAATGAAAGCTAACTTCTTGAACTTAAGTTTTCTCTTTTGAATCGTCCATTTTGGTCAAGTTTTGGGTGAGAAACATTTAAGTCAAATTGGTGTTAAATCTGGACAGAATATGCATGTGTTGTTCTTGAATGTTTTTAGTTATGAAAAACGTTTTTATGTAATCTTTTGGACATATCTTTGTTATGTGAACCCTTTAACATGTTTTTAAAGATATTTGGATAGAGAATAACTTTTCTTACAAAGAGGTTGGTGATTCTTGAAGAGAAGTTGTTGGAAGAGCTTGAATCTTGAGTTTTTAGCTTGATTTTCTTCTTGGAGATGTGATGAACACTATGGTGGTGATGGTGGCCGATTTTTGGTGGTGGTGGGGTGTTCTTGGGCAGATTTTTGGGAGAGAGGAGGAGAGTGTTTTGTGTTTGTGTGTGTGAAAAATGAGTGAAAATGAGAGAAATGAAGGAAAAATATATATTTACGGACATGTATTTTGTACGGGAAGGATCAAGATCCATAAATAGACATCATACTCGAGGTAAGTAATGGGGGATAAAATAGGGGATAAAGTTAAATATTTTGATTAAATTATATGACTAATTATTGTTATTGTAAGTTGTTCATTTGGACTGATAATACTTAGATCACATGTATGGTTAAGTATTACAGTCCCGAGTTAATCACTGAGCTAGCAATACTTAGATCGCGTGTGCGGTTAAGTATTTGCATTTTGAGTTAATCATTGAGTGACAATACTTAGATCACGTGTGTGGTTAAGTATTTGCATTTTGAGGAGTTAATTATTGAGTGACAATACTTAGATCACGTGAGTGATTAAGTGTTTGTCAATTGCGATAAATTATCGGATAAGCCAATTGGAAGAGTTAACAATTGGGCAATTATCCGTCTAGACTCGGGGAGTCAGGCTCGAGGAGCCATGTGGAGATGATATATATTTAAATTGAGATATTGAGTTTGTGAATAATTATTTATTTCTACTGTATTTCCATTACTTACTAAGCTGTGAGCTTACCCCATTGTATGTGAATTGTTTTGATATGTACATCGAGCGGGGTTAAGGGTGGAAATACGGGCAAGAGACCCGAAGGCTGCTAATGGTGGAACTTACTATATTTGTATCGTAATTATTACGTCTCATAAATCATGCTTTTGATATAAAGAAGCATTTTTGAGAAAAGACGTGATTTTTTGAAAAGGATTGTACAAACTTTAAGATATTAATCTAGTCGAATTAGTTTTAAGTAAAGTTATAATTTTGTATGAATTTCAACTGTGAAAATGTTTAATGTATATTGTGTTGAAACAATTTAAATTGTTGATATAAATTTTACTCTTAGTGACACTTCTGAGTGTCGCATGTAGCGACACTATCTATGATTGGCGACACTGGTCCAGTGTCGCAAAACACAAAAAAAAAAAAAATATCAGGGAGTTTCAAGTTGGTATCAGAGCATTGGTTTAAGAGATTCGGGTATTCACTATTAGTGGGTACTTGAACTTAGACCAAGAGTTGAGTCTAATGAGCATGATTAGAGTGTTAATTATTATGAGTTGATTATTGAGAAAATTTTATAAATTTACGAGATCAGATGTCGAGTAACTATCTTGGGATTGTGTGAATACATTGTGGTAATATTTACGTCTGGCCAACGTAGTAGTTATCACAAGGGTTTATACAAGACCACATTTGTTACCTGATATCAAAAGTGTTGAGTTGAAACATATGTTATCAAATGAATTTACTGAGGGATAGACTATTATATAATGAGAATTTTAGTCTTATCTAATTGATTTGGTGATAAACACTTTCAGTATAAAATGAGTGGAGGGGGTGAAAGAGATTACAATGAGAAAAATGTTGAAAGCTGTAGATCCGGTTTACCTCGTCCTTAAATCGTTTTAAACAAACGTGCGGAATCTGTTCGTTAATGTAAATAATTTTATGAGTTTATTGATATTAATCAAAGGTTACAGAAAATACAGATAAGCTCCAAACACTCTCTCAATCACTATTACAGATTCTCCAAGTTCGCTCACTCTCGATCTCTCACGTGCATACAAACTGAAAAGAGAAACTGCGTATTTATAGGTTCTGCTACAGTACCTGCGAACTTAATTTAAGTTCGCATGAACAGTACCTGCGAACTTAAAATAAGTTCCCATGAACAGTACTTGCGAACTTAAAATAAGTTCTCATAAATTCGCAGTTTGTACAACATTTATTTTCTACACAAGCTTTTGTCAAACGGTGTTGATTTTACATCAACAAAAGCTCTGGACAAGAGCATGTGATTAACTTGTCGTCCATGACAGCGGACGAAATAAAAGAATTTATAACTGAAGAAATTGCTCTGGCACAAGAGAAGTCTCTTCCATATTTACTGGGAAGAATCACTAAGACTGTCAGAGATGTTTTGGGAGAAGAATTACAAAAGAGAGATGAAGAAGGAACTAGAAAAAAGGATAAAACTGTGGAAGAGAAAAAGAAGGTGAATTATAAAGATTTTGTGGCATTGATGTAACGTAAAAGGTCATGTTTTTACGTACATTATCCCACATTATTTCAGCTATTAATTAGTTATAACATCTTAAATCAATGATTACTTACTAAAATTCACTAAAGTATTTCTAATATAGACGTTGCAACAAAAATCGCTAAAAACTTCCAAATAACATACAAAACTAAGCAAATAAACTTCACCCGATTCCTCCACTTTTAATTACCTTATGATTTACACTTCCTAAATACTACTTTATGATTCATAGGTAACTACGAGATCAGGGAATAAAGAATCATGCAAAACGGATAAAAGACGGAGAAGACACAGCACCTAGAGATCAACCGAACACATTCCGAGCATGTATGAGCTACACACATCCAAAATATATGATTTTGGTATCATTAGAAGCGTAACGGAATTTTGAGATCATAGGCGAAAGAATCAAGCCAAACGGACAAGAAACGAAGAAGATACGCACAAAACAAGCAACGAACGAAGTACCGAACAACGGGTAAAAGACCAAACGGCATCAAGATATCGTATACGGCCTATAGCCTAACGTATACGGCCCCTATGATGCCATATACGGCCTCTAGGATGCAGTATACGGCCCCTGATGCCCTCCGGTGATGCCGTTTTTCAGTTATTTTGAGGTTTCATGCTATTCCAGCTTGTATTTTGTGTTTTGGAGCTTGTACGGGGGACTTGAGCCTTTTGCCTATAAATAGGAGGCCTCCCTTCCTCATTTTCATCATCCAACAATTCACCATTCTCTCATTCTCTCACACATTCACTCCCTCTCTAGTTTTTCTCTCTAGATTAAGAGAACTAATGAGTGATTGGGTTAGCGTTATTAGCGTAGTATTTGTACGGAGTTACTCCGAGACTTCAAGATTCGTGAAGATTTATCTGTATTACCTTTTATTCAGGTTCTGATATAATCTCTCGTATTTATTTCTTAAACATGTTATGCTATTATCGTTTAGGAATGAATGGTAGATTTATTATGTTAGGCTAGACAAATTTGTGTTTGCTATGACGTAAGTTGTGATATGGTAGTTATATATTAATATCAAGCCGTTACTCTGCCTGTATGAATTCAAATTGTTCCCGAACTTATAAACTGAACCCCTATTGATTATCTATCCAACTTATGCTGTGGTTTGAAAACTATCACTAGGATCTGGCCAATTGCTAGTTATAGAACTTCAAACTATTCTATGTATGATGATCAATGAACTCGACAGGGCCGCTGTTCTCTCGATTGAAACATATCCGAATGAGACACGGAGTATAGGATTAGAGATATATTAGGTTCATGTTTATCTGTCTTTGAGAGAACTTTCGGGATATCTATGATTTAATCAATAGGTTGATTGATATGTATGATCTGAGCCTGTCACTAGTATGCTATCTTATTGCATGTTCTTGTTTGATTGTTGCTTTAGGAATCTGTATGCTAGAAACAAACTCCTTGATTTCTATCATTAATTAACTGATTAGGTTTTCAGGAATGAATTGAATTTAATACAGAAAGTTTAACGTGCATGCAATAGTTATAATGATTTGTATGAATAATGATGAGCAGTTCAGTTAACCGCTAGTCAGGTCATCCCAACTTATTCCGCGGGATAATTCCTGATCATGTTATTGTTTATTCAACAATTCATGCCATGATACAGATATTCAAGATGTCTAAGATTGGGGAATAAGATTTGAGGATGATCTTTAGTTGAATTGGTCAGTACATTTGGGAGAACTTCCGGTGTATCTGCCACTCTATATCTATTACCCTTGTGACATATTATCTATCTAATTGCGGACAACTCTACGTTAGATATTTGATAGGATAAGAGATATAGCTCATTAGGAAATATAAGATAATCCAGGAGAGTGATATGGAACCCCAGAATAATACAACGGAAACACTGTAAAATGCCCAAGTACACAGTATAGCGCTGGAAAGACCGACGGGTTTAGTACAAATGCGTGAAAGCTGAGAAAAGGCCGTGGGTTCAATACTTTGTATTATTTAAGTTTCCGAGATACTCGATCTGTTAAATTGTAAAGAATCAATTTTGTAATAAAAAGTTAATATTAGAAGTATACAAGTATAGACCTGCGACACTTGCTTAGTGTCGCAATTGCGACACAAGCCTAGTGTCGCAAGGGTCGGCTAGGGCAAGTGTCACAGGGTTCAGAATAGTTGTGTATAAATAGAGGTTTAGGGTTTAAGTTTGTGACTGACGAAACCCTGTGAATTTAGTGTGATTTGTGAGAGTTCTTCTGTAAATCTTATACGTTTCAATCAATAGAAATCAAAAGCTTTTGATATATTTGCGTTTGTGTGTTTTGATTAACGTTCAATACTTAATTGTTTGGATTCCGCACTTACAATTGAGCAACGATCTGATAGATCCAGACCTAAGGATCTACAAAATGGTATCAGAGCCGTGAATCAGTTATTCGACGATTTTAGATCGTGTTATTGATCGTTTTTTGGTTTATTCGTGAAAGATTTTCGTGTTTAAACTTGTTTCTGGGCTAATTTCATTGAAGATTTTGCTTTCTGGAGGTGTTTTCTGGGTTAGTTCGTCAATCGTCATTCGAAATTCGTAAGAGTTTCTAAATTTTCCGATTTTAGGGTTTGTTGGGTTGTTGTTTTCGCGACTTGCGACACTAAGTTGTGACACTAAAATTGTTAGCGACACTTGTTTGCGGCACTTGATACTTAGTGATTTAGGGTTTGTGCGACACTTGTTTGCGACACTAGTTTCACTGCGACACTAGTCTAAATTAATTTAAACAATTTCACCAAGTTAAAACCCGCGACCCTAACTCTAGTGTCGCTATTATCTTTTATGCGGAACTTACCTGCGGCACTTGACTAATACTTGTGATTTTTCATTAATTAATTTAAGCGACACTATCTTAGTGTCGCCATTGCTTTTAGTGCGACACTTCTTTAATCTCTGTGACACTTTCTTAATTTCAAATGGCTAATCAAAGATTTCAAAATCTAAATGTCTTACTTAAACATAATAATAAAATTGGTAGTGGTAATAAACCTCCTATGTTTCTTCCCAATACCGATTATGTATATTGGAGGTCTAGATTTGAGCAATACATTGCCTTCCATGATCCCGAGATGTGGATTCCCATTACCGAAAGATATGAAAGATCCGTTGCTGAGGGAAACTATAGAGGAGTTCCACCACCTAAGTTGTTTAAGAGTATGACTCCAGAAGAAAGGAAAGCATTTGATTTAGAAAGAAAAACACATGCTGCCATATGTATGTGTTTAACCAAAGAAGTCCTTAAGATTTTTAAGCACCATGATATAGCCTTTGACTTATGGGCTGCTATCGAGAAACGATGTGGAGGAAACGAAAAGTACAAACAAAGCAAACTGGAGCTTGTCAAGAAACAGTTTGATCTATTTGATATTCTTCCAAATGAATCAACCAATGAACTTTTTACTAGATACTCATAGCTCGTGAGTGAACTAACTGACGGTGGTCTTACTGTTAATGAGCTAGAGGTAAACAAGAAACTTTTAGATGCTTTGCCTCTACATTGGGATACTAGAGTGACAATCATGAAGGATGATCATGAGCTAGAAACTATAGCTCTTGATGATTTAATAGGAAGATTGCAGGCATATGCTCTGGATATACAGAAGAAGGAGACCAAAATGGGTGGATTCGTTCAGAATCCAAGTTTGTATGGAGCCAAGACATCGTCTGGTGAATCATATGGTGGAATGGCATTTCTTGCTGGTGGTTCTTCATCATCAAAGTTCAGGCATACTACATCGGGATTTGGAAGTTCTGGTTTTTCTTCGTATAATTCTCAAGAACCTCAAGGAACTCAGGCTACTGCTTCTCAATTAATTGAGGAACATGCTGCCATTTTTATAGCATTTCTTAGCTCATATGAAAGTTTCTTGTCACAAAAGACCAGTACGCTTGAGTTAACGCAGGAAGACTATGAACAGATTGATGAGGATGATCTAGAACAGATGGATCTGCGATGGAACATGGCTATGCTGACAAGGAGAGCAAAGAGGTTCTTGCAGACAACTGGTCGCAAGAACTTGGAGGGAGATAGAAAGTCAGGCTTCGGATTCGATAAAAGCAAAGTAAAGTGCTATAACTGTCAGAATTATGGGCACTTTGCAAAAGAATGCGAAAAGGCTAAGTAGCCATTTTCTGGGTTGACGAAGCCTTCTGCACCGAAGTCTCCTTACCCAAAGTTGCCTTAGAAAGAAAAGAACATCAACACTTCAACAACACTGGTAGCAACTAATCCAGAAGCTTACGACTGGACAGAACAGGCAGATCATCAACAACTTGCTTTAATGGCTCACATTACAATTGCTCATGAGGTTGATGCTGAACCATTCTCTTGTATTTCGTGTATTAAATTAACTGGTTTTGTTAACATATACAAAGAGGATAATGAAAATTTGAGAACTAATCTTGAAAAATCAGGAGAGGCTAATAAAGTTTTGAAATCTAATGAAAAACTTTTTGACGAGAAATTGAAAGCCTCTCAGTCTGAGACTAAAGTTTCAAAAGCAAAAAATTTTAGCCAGCAAGACACTATTGATAGCTACTTGAAGGAAATTTCCTTACTAAATAAGGAACTTGCTGAGTCTCAGTCTGAGGTTGTCGACTTAAAAAGAAAGCTCTCAAATTTTTCAACATCCTTAGTTGTCTTTGACGAAATCTGACACTCGCAACGAACAGATACTAAAAGCAACTCTGGTCTTGGATATCACCAAGTACCTCCTCCAAATGATTATCTGCCAAAGCCTGTGAAATATGAAACTAAAGTCTTTGTGCCTACTTGTGCATCAAAGTAGACACAAAATCTGTTAATGAATTGGCTAGAAATACTGAGAATGATGCACCTGTCAGTATTGAGGAAATAGTTGAAATAGAGGATGTAACTAAAAAGGTTACAAAACAGATTGAGAAAGTTGATGTAAAACCTGAAAACTACATACTTACCAATGAATCTGTTGAATCTTTTATCAAAAAGGGTAAGACTAAGGTTTAATTTGAACCAAAGGTTTTGAAAACTGAATCTAAGAAAGTTAAAAATTCTAAACAGTTTTTAAAATTGTTGAGACATGTTTTATGCAACAGATATAGCTTGTAATAGCGTGTAATAGTACTTTTAGTAATTGTAATCAAGCTTGTACATTGGTTTTGAATTGTAAATGAAATATATTGCTTGGTAAACATTTTAGAGTTAAATATCAAAATGCTGAAAAATGTAGACCAAGGTTGACCGCGAACCGAGTCAGTTCGCAGGACAAAATTGGCCTGCGAAGCGAGTCAGTTCTCTGGGCCAATATGCGCTGCGAACTGAGTCAGTTCGCAGTGCCCAGTGACCTGCGAACCGAGACGATTATAAATGTAAATTAGGTTTTAAACCTAAGAGACTTTTGCCAATTCTTACACCCGTACCTCCTGCGATTCCAGAGACTTCTCCAACATTCTACAGGCTAGGTATTGATCGTTAACATTCGTTATAATCGATACAAAGCAATTAGACAATTGATTCGTTAATATATTGCGAAAGAATTTGTTATAGACCCTATAACTAGTATTGAGAGATTCCGCACCTTAATACCATAGATAACCTCGCTATTGATCCTTACACGGAAGGGACTTACAAAAATCTAAATCTTCATCTGAATCACTGTCACCAGTGAGAATTCTGAAAAGAGAAAATTCAATTGATAAATCAGAATCAGATAAACCTTCAACATCAACTGACTCAACCTTAAAGGCATCCAATTCAGCCTGCATGCATAAGTGTGCTTGCTCGATGAATGCCTCATCCTCTAAGCCTCTGATGTTGAGAAACATTCCTATTTCTCAACCATTTGTTGAGAAACGTTCCTGTTTCTACTGCAGGAGACAGGGACATATTATTCGTGATTGTCCATTGCTTTTCCGACAAAGATTTGGGAGGAATATGCCTAGAACTTCTTTTTATAGCTTTGGGAGGAACACTTACCAATGGAAATATTAGCTTTGAGAAGGTGAACTACGTGGAACAGCTTCAGCACAATTTGCTGAGTGTTTCACAAGTATGCGATAAATAGTACATCACAGTTTTCATGGATGTCAAATGCTTGATACTGAAACCTGGGTTTGTTATTCCTTAGGAATGGGTGTTGATGAGAGCACCTAGAAAGAAGGATACTTACGTACTGGATATGCGAACGGTTGAGACAACAAATGAATTTACTTGTCTTTTATCCTGGGCTTCAGAAAAGGAATCACTATTATGGCATCGACGTATGGGACCTATTCATTTCTGCAAAATAAATTATCTGGTGAAAAATGATCTTGTGTTTGGAGTTCCGAAGCAATCTTTTGCTTTGAATGACGAATGTATTCCCTGCCAAAAAAAGAAACAACACAAAAAGTCTCATAAGTCAAAATTAGTGAATTCTAATGCTGCACCATTAGAATTGTTGCATATGGACCTCTTCGGGCCTATCTCTACGAAAAGTATGGGTGGCAAATCGTACTGCTTGGTTGTGACGGATGACTACTCGAGATTTTCTTGGGTTTACTTTCTTGTAACCAAGGATGAGACACCTGAAATTCTGGTTTACTTACTTGATAGTTTGGAAAACCTATGCAACTTGAAGATCAAGAAACTGCGAAGTGACAATGGTACTGAGTTCAAGAACTCTACACTTAAGATGTACTGTTTAACCAAGGGAATTCATCATCAATTCAGCGCTGCGAGAACTCCTCAACAAAATGGAGTTGCTGAAAGGAAGAACAAGACTCTCATAGAAGCTGCAAGAACTATGCTTTCTGATTCTAAATTGCCCATAAGCTTTTGGGCTGAGGCAGGTAATACAGCTTGCTATGTTTTGAATCGAGTACTAACGGTTAAGAGGCACAACAAGACAAGTTATGAGCTACTTAATAACCGAAAACCAAACCTTCAGTTTCTTGAACCATTTGGCTGTCCATGCTCTATTATGATCACAAAAGATAGAGTTCCTAAGCTTGGTGAAAAGGCTACCGAGGGATTTTTTCTTCGATACTCCGTTAATTCTCCGAAGAAAAGGGTCTTCAACAAGGCAACGGGCAGAGGAGCATTTCGAGGTTAAGTGTTTTAGATATACTGAGGCTCCACTTGGAAAGGGACCTGATTGGCTTTTTAAGTATGATGATCTCTTCAATTCTTTTAACATTCCAGATATTGATGAGGTTGAAGAGGTGGTTACATCACTGCATGGAGTTGATCTTTCTCATGCGACACCATCAACTTCTAAACCACTTACTTCTTCAACATCTACGGATGCTCCTTCCATTTATGGAACATCACCCACTTTATCAGAACGTCCTGATCATCAGGATTTGCCTGATCTATCTACGAATGAAGAAGAGGAAGAAGAAGCAGCACCACAAGATTTGCCATTAACTGAAGCTAATACTACTGAAACTGGGGGAGATCACACAAATTTGGATACAGTCATGGTGCCTGACTCAATTCCACAAACTCGTATTCATACAAATCACCCCACTGACAACATCATTGGTGATTTGAATGCTGGAGTGCAAACGAGAAGTAAAGTGAACGAATCTACATCTGAACAGCTGAGTTGTCTTGTAGCTAGGATAGAATCATGTTTTCTATCTCAGGTTGAACCAAAGAATGTGATTGAAGCATTTAAAGACTCTCACTGGATTAATGCCATGCAAAAAGAGCTTCAGCAATTTGAAAAGCTACAGGTTTGGAAATTGGTTAAAGTACCGAAGGGAGTTCACCCTATTGGTACTAGATGGGTTTTCCGTGTGAAGAAGGATGATCGTGGGGTGATTATTAAGAATAAAGCTAGACTTGTGGTACAGGGGTTCACACATATTGAAGGACTAGACTATGATGAAGTTTTTGCTTCGGTTGCTCGCTTAGAATCGATCAGAATATTTCTTGCTTACGCCTCGTACAAGAAATTTAAAGTGTTTTAACTGGATGTGAAAAACGCGTTTTTATATGGAAAGTTCAATGAAGAGGTCTATGTTCGTCAGCCTCCTGGATTTGAAGACTCTGTTCATCCAGACTATGTGTACTAGTTAGACAAAGCTCTGTATGGTCTTCATCAAGCTCCAAGGGCATGGTATGAGACATTATCACAGCATCTACTACAGAATGGATTTACTCGAGGGCGGATTTTCATTCGCAAAGGATTTTCTTTTGGTACATGTTTATGTGGACGACATTATTTTTGGGTAAACTAATGAGAAGCTCTGCAAGGAATTTGAAGAAATAATGAAATCCAAGTTTGAGATGAGTGCATTGGGAGAAATGTCATTCTTCTTAGGTCTGCAAGTTGAGCAATCACTTCACGGTATTTTCATTCACCAGTCAAAGTATGTCAATGACATTTTGACTAAGTTTCAATTGCTTGATTGCAAAACCTTTGGCACTCCTATTGACATAAATCACAAGCTTGGACCCGCTGAAGAAGAAGAAGATGCTAATCAGCGAGACTATCAATCAATGATTGGCTCGCTTATGTATCTCACAGCTTCCAGACCGGATATTATGTTTGCCGTATCAATTTGTTCAAGATTTCAAGCAAAGCCTAAGCTTTCTCATGAGAAAGCTGTTAAGCGAATTTTCAGTTATCTAAAATGGAGACCTAATCTTGGTCTTTGGTATTCAAATGAAGATAACTTTGCTTTGACAGCCTACTCCGATTCTGATTACGGTGGTTGCAATGTGGATAAAAAGTCTACGACTGGAGGGTGTCAGTTTCTTGGAAATCGCTTAGTTTCCTGGCAGTGCAAGAAGCAAACTACAGTTTCTACTTCAACAGCTGAAGCTGAATACATTGCTGCTGCTAGTTGTTGTTCTCAGGTTCTCTGGATTCAGCATCAAATGCGTGACTACGAGTTACTCTTAACTCTTACTCCTATTCATATTGATAATACTGCTGCTATCTCAATCACACGCAATCCCGTACAACATTCTAAAACAAAACATATTGAAATACGTTTTCACTTTATACGGGATTGCTATGAGAAGCATTTAATTGACTTGGTCCAAATCCATACCTCAAAACAAAACGCTGATATTTTCACAAAAGCTTTTTCACGGTCACGATTTGAGGAGCTTGTCTCTATGATCGGGATGCAAATTCCTGATCAGCATTGATACATGACTTGGAAACTTTCGTTTGTATATTATTTTCTTTACTTGTTTGTTCTATTTGCCCTATTTTAAAAAAACGGACGTTGGGTTTTGTCTGTAAACAATCTGGGAAATGATAGTACATCAAGGGACATGCATAAAAATAGAAATTTTAAGTTTTTATGTTTGATGTGTCTGTAGATTTATGTAGCATATTTAAACCCACTTTTCTAAACATTAGATTCATTATGTGATGTATTGGTAGGCATTTTGTACTTAAGCTTCTAAACTATTTAGAAAATAACTTAAACTTTGCATATTATTTTATATAAAACATATTATTAATGTATGACATTAAGTCTGAAATATGACATCACGTCCGATATTTTGACACATAGCCTTAATAGTATTTTAAGCATGTAGTCTTAAAACTTGAACAGTAAACATGCTATGATCTATGATTTATAGTCTTAATATTGTTTTATCTGGGAATGTATTGGTTGCCTTCTCTGTTGTACTTTGTACAGACCTGATTGCAACTCATATATTTTTGAAAAGAACATAGGTACGTAGTCTGTATCAAGTTAGGACAAAATTACGAACCCGTGGTAATCCTGCACTCATAATATTGTACTAAGTACATGAATAATTTTTAAACAAAGGATTACCTGGTGCTCGTATATTTAAAGTGAACAAATATACTGATAATCGAAATAAAAACTACTATTTCTTAATAAACGCATGTCAACCTGATATGATCCCTTAGCAGACCCAAAATAATCTTGTCCCCAAAAATACTTTACATTCTATATTTTACTTTCAGTATTGCTTATTTCTGTTTTGATAAAAGAAAATTCAAAAAGATTTTATTTCTATATTATTTTCTTCAAGTCATGTATTATTGCGTAAATCGTGTACCGAATTCTAAACGTATAATCAAATCTGAAAATTGAATCCGAAAAAATGAAAGTGTCATCTTCCGACACTAGCCCAGTGTCGCAAACCTGGTCTAACGAGTGTGGCAATCGAGTGTCGCAATCCAACTTGAAGGTATATATACTTGGTCTCTACGGCACTTACCTTCACACACACATACACTTTTTAGCGACATTTACTGCGACACTTCACTGCGACTTGCGACACTGGCTCTCGACTGGTTTTCATCGGTGGTTTCGATTTTGGACCGTTCATCTGTGGATTTCCTGTTAGATTTGTGTTCTCCTTATTTCAATCTACTGATTGCTTTCAGATGGCCGAATTAGCAGTGAATGTTAAGCTTGTGGAGCCCAGGCACAACAATACAACATTTTTGGATGATTCTCATGCTAAGTCGACGCCGTTTCGCGCGATGATTCAATTTTTGCAACGGTCTCGTATTCATCATGCATTGACGGCCACCGCTACAACATATATGAATCAAATCAGGCCATTTTGGACAAATGCAGTCCTCAACACCAAGCTTGAACATCCACAAATCATGACCAATGTTTTAGGTCATAACCTGGTCATTACTGAGGACTCTATCCGCCAGGTCCTTCAGATTCACGATTCTCATGACATGCCGGTTCAGTTTGCCAACGACTTCATTGTTGCTGCCTTCATATGTATAGGATATCCAGGGGTTCCCTCGGACCAGTATCGAAAACAAAATTTGACGCGAGATGCACATCATGATCGTGTGCTTGTCTGGACGCAAAGCTGGTTTTGTAGGCGTCAGTCACCAATGTACAGAGTGATCAGAAATGGTTTCTTTATCCTAGGTTTGTTCAACTATTAATCAATGCTCAAGTTCAGAGTATACCGGCAAATGAGGAGTCTCTTCTCCGTCAAACTCCTATGAGATTACGTATTTTTGAAGATTGTGAAAGTTATAGTTGTGTGGTACCAATGCCTGAGGATGTTCCTCTATTTGGGCACATAGTTGATGAACACTATGTTGCACCGCCAAATGACGGCATTGATGATATTGATGACGAGGATACCAGAACAGAGGAGAACGCGGAGGATTTACAAGCTGATCAGCCTAACCTATCAGATGACAATAATGATGCAGAAACAGTACGGGCTACCTCCTCTGAATCGACTGATGAGATTCGTGAAGATCCTAATGAAACACCTACCGATTCTGATGGCGATATTCCTAACGATCGTACAATCGAGCACCTTCGCATTCATGATAATAAAAGATATGAAAGTGTGACACCCGGTGAATTAGGCCGTCATTAGTGATTAATCGTAATTTGTTATCCCTTGTAATTAGTGTGAAATAGGACTAATTATGGAACATTTTGTATATTATATTATACACTCATACGTAATTTAATTTTTAATTACGCAATTTCAATCGGATGGAGTCCGACCCGAGTTATATGGACGTTGGTGAAAACCCTTTTTCATAAATAACGTAAATCTATTTTATAATTAGATAGTAGTTGTTTACATTATATTATTATTATGTAATAATATACGAACACTTTACGTTTTATGCAAAATGTAAAATACGTAACGCGAACCCGCTCGAAATCGTGATGAAAACATAATTTAAAATGTAACAATCTTAAACAAACAATTGAATTAAAATAAAAGAGAAAAGTAAAAGAGATCAGGTGGAGCCCACCTTGGTTAAAAGTCTCACACAACCTAGACACCCTAGACCGGCCCCATACATACCCCAATGCAAAGTTATCATATTGGTTACTTACACACACAACCTAATCTTTCATTAGTCAAAACTTTCAGAACTTTAACCAAAACTTTCTCTCATTTCTCTTCTCACAACAAACACAAACAGAAAGCAGTTTCTTTCATTTTACTCTCAAATCTCACCAAAAACCACAAGAAAGTTAACGGAGAATTAGGAGTCAAGCTTCACGATTTTTCACTCACAGCTTACTCATCGCATACTTTTCTGGTAAGAACACACTTTCTTCAAACTTTCCTTGTTATTTGTAAGATTTTGTGGATTTAATGTGCTAGCAAGTTCACTCACAAGGTCCGAAATGAAAACTTACTTGAAACTACCTTAAAAACAAACATTTTAAAAGTAACCTCCCGGGAAATCGTTGTATTCTGCCCCAAGAATCGAACACCTTCGGGTTTGTCAAAAATTTATAAAACTTACCTTTCACAAAGTATTGAAACATTGAGATTTAAAGTGTAAGGATTTCGGGTAAAGATAAGAACGTTAGACCTTGTCATAAAAACCCTCCAATACAGACTGAAAGTTGAGTCTGTGAGTTCAGTCTGTGGACTTAGCGACACTAGCTTTAGTGTCGCAGCAATCGATCTCAGTCTGTGAAGCCTTCGTTCTGTGATTATAGCGACACAACCTTTATGTCGCAAAACCCTTGAGTTTGAGTCTGTGCCACCCAGACTGAAGCTTAGCGACACAACCCTTGCGTCGCTACCTTTGAAACAAACAATTACACTAGCAGTATTAACTAAACAATTACACTAGCAGTATTAACTAAGGAAATGCTCTAGCAGTATTAACTAAACATTTACACTAGCAGTATTAACTAAGGAAATGCACTAGCAGTATTAACTAAGGAATTGAATTAGCAGTAGAAACAAAGGAATAACAAACTAACAGTAGAAACTAACGAACAGTAGAAACAAAGGAAGAATGAACCAACAGTGGAAACCATGGAAATTACATTAACAGTGGAAAATAAGTACATGAACTAGCAGTATTAACTTGGTCACCAGTAGAAACTAAACGAGCAGTAGATACCAAGAAGAGCAGTAGAAACGATGTGAAACCCCTCAGTCTGTGAAACACCTTCAGTCTGTGAGCAAGTTTTCAGTCTGTGAACTTTAGAGATAACCTCAGTTCGCTTCGCAACATTTGAATTCACTTCGCCACATTTCAATTCGCAACATCTCGGTTCGCTACGCAGATGAATTCAAAACATATTCTCACAAAACGTGTTACTCATAATAATACATGTAACTACGTGACCAACTCACTACTTTATTTTATCATCCGTAACAAGCAAAGTTAAATACTTACAGAGACAACTTGGAGACACCTAAAGTTCATCAACCACACCAATTTAAAACACAAAACAATTATGATAATATTAATTAGAGAATTAATATCCTTTTCAAACGTTTCACCAACGGGCCATACATGTTTTGTAAACGCAAACGATGAACAAACACTTGGACATAACTAGTTGAGTGGACAACTAGCATGAATGATCTTTTGAGACATTCACTCATACATAACCTTGTGCGTTTAGGGCGCCAGAAGGTTACACTTTGGATAAACGTTTATTGACTTAAACGCACACTTCAAGACTCAGGTGAGTCTCATAGCCCCACTTTTACTGTTTTATACTATGGGGTGAGATTACATACACTGTTTATTATAATCACAAGTAACTGAAACAACTCTTATACGGATTGCATGAGACCTTTAATCCACTAAAAGTCCTCACTTTATCATAGTTCGTTAATTGTATAAGCGCGAGTATTATTGGATAGATCTATCGGGGATTGACATCCCCGTCCGGGCTAGTCGCTCTAGCCGACCCACGGACGCATTAATATTTGACTGTTACAGGTGTATTGGATTACACGTCTGCCCGAGGCAAAAACTAGGTTAAGCGTCGAACTGTGAGACTCATGGCAATAGTATACTCTTATTTTGCACTCGTGCAACACTGATTAAATCTTGTGATTATTACCAACTTTTGATAACTGTTTCAAACCTATGAACTCACCAACATTATGTTGACCGTTTTAGTACGTATTCTCAGGTTCACAACATGAGTAGGACTACCCCAGGACACGATAGCTCGAGTCGCATGCTTATAAACATCAGAGATTTTCTTGCATTACTATTTTGTAATATTGGTCATGTATTAGAATCTCTTAAACTATTCGCGAAATCAAATCTTAATGTAAACGGTTGAATTACTAATGTAATTACTTTGTATTATTTACAAAACGTCTCATATAGAGTCGTTTGCCTTAACTTTGTGTAATGATCCATGATTAGTCGCGCCCCGACCCGACTTCCGCTGCATCATAATTTGGGGGTGCGACAGATTTGTATCAGAGCCATAGTTATAGCGAACTAGGTTGCATTAGTGGACCTAGACTATAACTTTTAGGTAGTATTCCACATTAGGCATAACTAGCTCAGGAATTTCATCATTCAATTTTAATTAACATAGCCTGATCAACTATGTACAATTAAAAGGGAATCGATGCAGGACTTGACCTGGTTATGGTAAATGGGAATACATTAGACGACTTTGATAACATTAGAGGCAGGACAAAAGTATTCCATGCTATACTTATTAGAGTATTGGGTGTCATACGTATATATATAGTTCTCACGTACTAAAACTCTGACCACAGAATGGCAGACTTTCCTAACCGCATGACTATCACTGAGGGAGACGAAACTCCAAACTCATCCAACCGTGCTCCTTCAGGGTCCCGTCGCCCACGCACCAGGAGCGATACCAGAGCCAACCAGGCCAGACCTCGGTCGAGAAACGCCGCAGGCATTCGAGTCAGAGACCACCGTCAAGCGGGAACACGCGAGTGGGACTGGTTGTCAAACGCACTAGAGACCTGGAGACACGAGGAAGGGATCCAGTCAACCGCAGAATCCATGGATATTTCTCCCTACACTCAGGAACCCGCTCATCACACTGTTCCAGTATTAGCTGTGAGACTTCACCGTCACGAGAGGAGACTCGAGACAATGAGAATGGAGCAAAGAGAATTAAGGGGTGACATAACCCAATCCCTCCAGAACCAGGAGGATATAGCAGAAGTCGTGAACCTCACAAACGACCTAGCAACGGATACGAGGGACGAGCTTATGGAGTTGCGGATTAGAATGCAACAATGTGAGCAGCGTTCCCAGGAGGCTGAACAGCTCTCGCGTATGCTAGAGCAACGACTAACGCTGGCCGAAGAGACCTCACGACAGGTTGGCAGACTTGCAGAAGCAGTCGATCGGATCATCACTCTGCTACCGCAGGCAGATCGACGTCGGGATTAGGGTAGTAACTGGCATGTAACAAATCTATTAACCACTTGTAATTCGTCCGGGTGCGATGATACCCGGCATCTTTTGTAGACATTGAACTCTGTGACCTTTTGAACTATAATTTTGAGTGGTTACAATTCTATCGTTCCATCACCGTTAATTGACACTTTGTACCATTTTATATTACCCTATGCATATACCTCTGTGATAAACACGCTTCTCGTACAAACTGTCTCACCTACATTAATTTCTTTTCATTTAAGAATCATGCCGCCAAGAAGACAAACTTTCAGCGCTGAAGAACTCGCACAATTCATCGCTCAAGGAGTAGCCGACGCTTTGGCTGCTCAGGGAACAAACCAAAATATCGGATCGAACCCACAGGTTGGCAGCGAGAATACCTCGAACACTGTAACCCCAGCCAAACCTTGTTCCTACAAGGAATTCATGAGCTGCAAACCCTTAAACTTTAAGGGTACTGAAGGAGCCATCGGTCTGCTGCGATAGGTTGAAAAGATGGAATCCGTATTCCGTATCTGCGACTGCACCGAAGAGTGTAAGGTCAAGTACTCCACCTGCACCTTCTTGGACGGTGCACTTACCTGGTGGAACACCTACATGCAAACTGTGGGAATCGACACTGCCTATCAACTCCCTTGGGAGGATTTGAAAAAGATGATGACGGAGGAGTATTGCCCCAGGGAGGAACTACAACAACTGGAGGTAGAATTCTGGAACCTCACAGTTAAGGGCGACGACATCGCCAGCTACACCACCCGTTTTCACCAGTTGGCACTCCTTTGTCCAACAATGGTGGACCCTGAGTACAAGAGAATCGAGAGATACATCTGGGGACTCCCAGCAAAGATCCAGGGAATGGTAACTGCTTCAAACCCTGGAACCATTCAAAGTGCCGTCCGTATGGCACACAGTTTAATGGCTCAGGTGGTCCGACGTGGGACACCTGCTGTGAACACGGGGAACCGGTCTGGGGATAACAAAAGAAAATGGGAAGGAAACCCCGTGGAAACTAAGTACATGAACTAGCAGTATTAACTTGGTCACCAGTAGAAACTAAACGAGCAGTAGAAACCAAGAAGAGCAGTAGAAACGATGTGAAACCCCTCAGTCTGTGAAACACCTTCAGTCCGTGAGCAAGTTTTCAGTCTGTGAACTTTAGAGATAACCTCAGTTCGCTTCGCAACATTTGAATTCACTTCGCCACATTTCAATTCGCAACATCTCGGTTCGCTACGCAGATGAATCCAAAACATATTCTCACAAAACGTGTTACTCATAATAATACATGTAACTACGTGACCAACTCACTACTTTATTTTATCATCCGTAACAAGCAAAGTTAAATACTTACAGAGACAACTTGGAGACACCTAAAGTTCATCAACCACACCAATTTAAAACACAAAACAATTATGATAATATTAATTAGAGAATTAATATCCTTTTCAAACGTTTCACCAACGGGCCATACATGTTTTGTAAACGCAAACGATGAACAAACACTTGGACATAACTAGTTGAGTGGACAACTAGCATGAATGATCTTTTGAGACATTCACTCATACATAACCTTGTGCGTTTAGGGCGCCAGAAGGTTACACTTTGGATAAACGTTTATTGACTTAAACGCACACTTCAAGACTCAGGTGAGTCTCATAGCCCCACTTTTACTGTTTTATACTATGGGGTGAGATTACATACACTGTTTATTATAATCACAAGTAACTGAAACAACTCTTATACGGATTGCATGAGACCTTTAATCCACTAAAAGTCCTCACTTTATCATAGTTCGTTAATTGTATAAGCGCGAGTATTATTGGATAGATCTATCGGGGATTGACATCCCCGTCCGGGCTAGTCGCTCTAGCCGACCCACGGACGCATTAATATTTGACTGTTACAGGTGTATTGGATTACACGTCTGCCCGAGGCAAAAACTAGGTTAAGCGTCGAACTGTGAGACTCATGGCAATAGTATACTCTTATTTTGCACTCGTGCAACACTGATTAAATCTTGTGATTATTACCAACTTTTGATAACTGTTTCAAACCTATGAACTCACCAACATTATGTTGACCGTTTTAGTATGTATTCTCAGGTTCACAACAGGAGTAGGACTACCCCAGGACACGATAGCTCGAGTCGCATGCTTATAAACATCAGAGATTTTCTTGCATTACTATTTTGTAATATTGGTCATGTATTAGAATCTCTTAAACTATTCGCGAAATCAAATCTTAATGTAAACGGTTGAATTACTAATGTAATTACTTTGTATTATTTACAAAACGTCTCATATAGAGTCGTTTGCCTTAACTTTGTGTAATGATCCATGATTAGTCGCGCCCCGACCCGACTTCCGCTGCATCATAATTTGGGGGTGCGACAGAAAGAATTCAGCGAAGGATTCAATTGGGCAAAGCTAGAGCATCCAATCATGGCAAAAGTCCTATTGCAGACGTTGATCCTGACTTTATTCAGGAGGAGCCGCCTACTCGACGTCAAAGGATTTCTTCTCAGCAGCTTTTGGCTCAGGCTCCTCCATCATCCTCAAATGTACAAGCATCCCCTGCTCAAACTTCAACTGGTCCATCCGAATCTAACGCAGAGGTGCTTGCCCAAGTGCTCTCCACTCTCACCAACCTTCAGGCCTCTTTTGATCGTTAATCTGCATTGCTGCTCTCTCAACAACACCAAATATCCTCGCAAGCAGAGCTGATCACCGCTCAATCTGAAAGAATAGAAACTTTAGAGCGTGAGGTAGCTGAATTAAAGACAAGGTCTGCAGTTCAAGGGGGAACTTCTGGTTATAATAATGATGATGATGATGATGATAATGATGACCATCAACTAGGAGACAGTGCTAATAATGATAATAATGATGACCTTCCCCAGCAACAATAACAACAAGAATGATGAACCGGCAAACTTGTCAAGGGCATTGGTTGTGTATGAGCCTCCCGTCAAAGCAGGTCAAGCACTAAATGTAGACGATTTTTCAAGCATGCAGAATCTACTCTACATAGGTGTTACTGATATAGAGGACGAAGCGTATGAAACAAATGAAGGGATGGTTTTTGAAGAAGAAGGAAATGAAGAAAATGATGAGGATGTAGAGGTTAAGGAGGAGCAGATGAATGATGATGATGAATTAGTCGATGAAGTTGAAAGGCAAGTTATTGAAACTGAAAATGTGATAGAATCAGAAAGTGAGTCAGAGGCACCTGAAACGTCAAACCAAAGAGCTGAAAAGTCGAAATGGTTCAAACCTTTAAGAGCATCTCCCAAGAGTGCAAATTTTATAAGGTGGTGGATAATTGCAAATGCCCGATCATTAGCTGGAAGTTCGATGCTAACAATGAACTGATCGTGGTAAAGAGAATGGATGGGATTCCGTACTTCAAGCCGAGATTTAAAGATATTTGTACGCTACCAAAGTGTGAAATCAATAGGTTGGCTCAGCTTGACTTAATAACATTCAAATGATGACAATGCAAAATTTATTGCGTGTACGATGAGAGAGTAGGTGCCTAGTGGAATATATAACTTGCTGAAGCCGACTCTGGGAAAAAGGTACATTTACAAGAAGAGGATCAACCGATTGACGAACCGACCACATGTGAAGTTAGTTTACCCTCCGGCTAGGACGTTGAAGAAGATTCCGTTAGAAAAACTGCCAGTGAACTTTCTGGGTAAATTTAAATACTGGTACTACAATCTTGCTACTGGAGAGGCGTTGATTGAAGTTAAGTCTCAGGAGGAGTCAGAAGGTGATCAAGTTTGGGAAATGGTGGAGACTGAGAAGACTTATGTCTACGATCCTATCAGCTTAATAAATCTCTCAAGACAAGACTTGTTGACTCTTCATACAAATAAGATTCTATTTGATATTGAGAACAAGTCAGAAGCCGAAAAGTTTCAAAAAGTTGTGGGTATTTGTTTAGAGAAAGGAATACATGCTGGTGGAAACTTTCCAGCAAATTGGAGCTGAACAGAAGACATCTGAAGACCAAGCTGATGACAAGGAGGAGTTTGTTGGTGCATATGTGTGTGTCAGTCAGTTGGTCAGAGTCTGTAGTCGTTAAATTGTAAAGAATCAATTTTGTAATGAAAAGTTAATATTAGAAGTATACAAGTATAGACCTGCGACACTTGTTTAGTGTCGCAATTTGGGACACGCGACAAATTAGGCCGTCATTTGTACCTAAGCTAGGCCATTATTACTTGTATTTAGTATGAAATAAGACTAAGTACAGTAACATTTTGTATATTTTTATATACACACGTACGTAATTAATTTTAATTACGCGATTTCAATCGGATGGAATCCGACACGATAAATACGGACGTTGGTGAGAAAAATTTTCTTAAATAATGTAATTATATTAAATAATCGTTATTTCACTTATATTATTGCGATGATATATTTTACGTTTTACGTTTTGTATAAAACGTAGCGTACGCGACGCAAACGCGCGAATCGCGCCCGACAACCGAACGAAGCTCGAATTAAATTTCAATAACTTAAAATGAAGTATTTGAAATAAAACTTCAATCAAAATTTACGCGAATAAATCGTTAACGAAAAACATAATTAATAAACGTTTAACATTTAAACGAACGACGAAACGAACGGGTAAACGAGTATGATGTAACGTAAAAAGTCATGTTTTTACATACATTATTACTCGCTATTTGATCTATTCTTTAGTGAAAACATCTTAAAACAATACTTATTTACTAAAATTCACTAAAGTGGTTCAAATAAAGACGTTGCAACAAAAATCAGTTAAAACGATCAAATAAAAAGCAAAACAAAGCAAATAATCTGCACCTGATTCCTCCATCAAATATATATCCTATGATATACATATCCTAACTTATTTCATATAATTCATAGGTAGTTACGAGATCAATGAATCAAGAATCATGCGAAACAGATAGAAGACGGAGAAGATCCGGCACCCGAAAATCAACAGAACGCATTCCGAGCATCTACAAGCTACACACATCCAAAATTCATGATTTTGGTGTCATTAGAAGCGTAACGGGATTTCGAGAACATAGGCGAAAGAATCAAGCAAAACGGACAAGAAACGAAGAAGATACGCGCGAAACAAGCAACGAACGAAGCACCGAACAATGGGTAAAGGCCAAACGGCCTAGGGGATACCGTATATGGCCTCCCCTATAATGTATACGGCCCCTAGCATACTGTATACGGACCCTAGGGTTCCGTATACGTTCCCCTTGGCCCTCCGGTGATGCCGTTTTTTGGTTATTTCGCGATTTCGTGCTATTTCGGGGCTTGTATCTTGTGCATAAAGAATTGTACGGGTTGCTAGGGACTTTTGCGTATAAATAGGGAGCCTAACCTCCCAATTTCATAAAAAAAATCATCAAAAATCACCTCACAATCTCACAAATCATTCCACACTTATACTTGTTTCTCTCTCTAGTTTCTCTCTCTAGAGAACTAGAGAGATTTAGTTAGCCGGTTAGAGTCTAGAGGAAAGTTTTAGCTTGGTAATCTCATTGTAACGGCTTGTAAGTTTAGACTATTGTAATCCTCAGTATTACGCTGCTTAATTCCCGGTGATATCTATTTCTCTCTCTACTGTTATAATGTCTACTTTTCATGTTATTTCAGTATGTGTTTTGATTATTGCCATGGTAATTACTTAGCTTAGTAATGTGATTGTTGAAATGTAGATATTAGGAGTAAGGATGATGTTAAATTAATATCTTAATCATGTACGATTGGAAATTGTTATTCTATGTATCCGATTAAACTTATCCTAAACTTAAACCTAATTTCCCATTCACCCTTTCCAGTTTTTTACGTGACTATTGCCTTAGTTAGAATCTGATCAATCCTAGCTACGAATATATAAGTTATCTCTGTTACAGTATGAAGCTATGAGATCTCCGTAAAACGGCCCTGTACTTAGTATAGCGTTGGAAATATCTCTGGTAGAGTACAAATACGTGGAAGCTAAGGAAATGCCGTAGGTCCATCTCATCGTGAATTACCTAGAAGTTACCCTTCTAGAACATGGCCTAGGGAACATAAAGCTGCGGAAATGCTTATCGCATTGTACAGCGTGAGTAGACTTAGGGATGAACGACTGATGGCAAAGGAGGGTTTAATTCATGACAGAAGTATTTGTGCTTACAATAATTGAATACGGAGTTCTAAAATGAAAGCAAAGACTCGGCTGTAGTCTAAGATGCTTAAACAGCTTAACTCCACATAACCGATAGTTTAACTTACATAGAATACAATTAGTGTTAGCCTTGATAAAATCAATTAGACATAGGTGTTAAGAAAGGTCAGAAGATTAATTACGGTCTGTTGCCTCATTCCTGCACCCCGGATGTAATCATCCTCAGAGGGTCACTTGGTCTCTTAAAGACGGTGAGGGGGGTTACAAAACAACCTGGTCTGATCAGAATCACGATAATTAGGATTCAGTGACATATGCTTTTAGAACTAGACTAAAAACGTAGGGTCCTAGTGTTTACACCAAATGCCTGTTGGTTTCTCATCAAAGAAAATCTCCAATCAACTTTATAATGAACATCATCCCGAAACCCTAATTATCAAAGTTTCAGCAATCACTCTCTACCTGTCTGCTAAAACTCTATCTTTACTTTCCGTCATTTATTTTATGCAATTAGATAATTTAAAAAACAAACCTACCTATCTTTCAAACCCATCCTATCAAGCGAACTTGTCTTAGGTAGTCCAATTCAATTCAATTCGTTCTGATTTTAAGAACGACACTCGAGTTATATTTACTGCTTACTCAAAAGGTAGGAAGTACTTATAGTTTGAGCCCCAGCTCATATAAATATTAAAACTTTCACACACGACGCGGCCGTTCGGCGATCGCGACTCCCTCACGACAAGGAGTCGATAAAACAACCGTTAAGGCGGCCCGACGCCAAGTTTTTGGCGCCGCTGCCGGGGATCGCAGAACGTCACGAATTGAATTTACCCTAGATAAATAGCCTTTAGGAGAACCTTTCGTTTAGGATATCCCTTCTCGGAAGTTTATTGCTTTCTTAGTTAAAATAATCTTTAGAAAATACAAAAATATGAAAAATCTTAGCCCACCTTCTAGCCCCATCTCTCCCTTAGACAATATATCTATGGAAGAAATGTTAGCTATGGATGATGCCGAATTTTTCGATTGTCTGGAAAGAGAATTAGAGGCAGACCTCTATTATTCCTCATCCTCCGATACCAAAGAAATCCCGGTTATCCAGAAAATAGATGTTAGAAACCTATCTGACTAAGATCTAGAAATCGATAAATCTCAACAGAATATTCCTTCTTCTGTTACTCTCGAATTGAGTGGTCAACCCGAACTTGACCCTGAGATTCTATCACTTCTATCTAAGTATCCTCATTATGTCCGACCACCAGACTTACCCGAAAACATACCATTCGGCATTGAAGTATTCTTTTACCCGCCTGTCCCATGGTTGGATTTAAATGAACGCTTGCATTGCCTGGATGAGTACTTTGAGTACAACCTTCTCGATATTCTGCGAACCTATCCCACTACTCTTGTTTCAAGTGTAGTCGAGGATAAGAGTCTCCAATATCTAGGAGAAAGTCACTCAAACATACCTACCCCTAATACAATCGAAATTACGGATATCCCAATAGAAATCGAAATTTCACACACGACGCGGCCGTCCGGCAATCGCGACTCCCTCACGACAAGGAGTCGATAAAACGACCGTTAAGGCGGCCCGAAGCCAGAGTACCGCGCGTAACGTAAACTTGGGAAAAAAGATTTAAATCAACTACACCATGTGGGGCCCCATGAGGGCAGCCATACTCCCTCCCCATGCCATAACCCACACCCCCTTTACCTCTTTACTCATTTAACACACAAACACTTTCACACAAACACACTCCATCTCAACTCTCCACTCTCTCTCCCTTTCTCTCCTCCTTTCTCACGGATCCAACCACCATCACCTGTCCATCACAGCCCCACCATCAACCACCATCATCACCATCATCATTCATCATCATTTCAAGAAGAAAATCAAGCCGAAACACAAGATCGAGCACTTTTCCTCACTTTTCTCTTCTAGATCATCGAATCTCCTTTGTAAGAAACATCATCTCCCTTTTATTTTACTTGGAACATACTTATAAACATGTTATAATATCCATTTAACAAGATCATGTCCAAAAACAAAGTCGAAAAACGTTTTTGAAATCACAAAACATCAACAGTTTGCTGGGCAGAAAATTAATCCGATTTCAAGGAGACTTTTCGTACCTAAAACTTAACGAAAATGGACGATTCAAAAGACAAAAATTAATTTTAAGAAGTTAGCTTTCATTTCCAAGTGGTTTCGTAATTTTATGACACCTCTTGATACCCGAAAACGATTTTCCAAAAACATGTCGCTAATCTGTCTCGGATGACAATTTTTGTGCTAAATTCTCGAGCCCATAACTCGAGCTACACAACTCCAAACGACATGAAGTTTTCGCCTAAACCTCACAAATTTTGTTAGTTTTAAAAGTAGTATGATTACACTCTCTGAAGTTTTGTAAATTTTTCTCAGTAATTAAAACAATGGGCATGTGTTTAGATTCATGACGGTTGGACCTCAGAGGACAAGTAGAATTATTAAAAATACTTAGACTTATCCAAAAATTCTAGAAAAATTACCGAAAGTAGCCAAGACATAGGGGAACAACTAGTATTTTTCTTGGATTTTATCTCGACACTTTGACTAGTCAAAACGAGCCACGAAAAACTTATAATTTTGAAGAAACTTGCTAAGGGACTGTTTTGTTAATAAATTGGAAACGAAACTTTCGGATTAATCGTAAAACGTAACTCTTATTTTTATACGTTCTAAATACATATTTAAGAATCATGTAAAAGTTTCGGTTCAAACCGAGTACGTTTGACCAAGTTTCCGAAGCCGAAAACACAACAGACCCTTAGTGTCGCACCATGCCAAAATCGGGTGCGACACTAACCCTGTGTCGCTACTTTTAAAAATCAGCAGCATTAAATTGTTGCAACCTGCGACACTAACCCCTGTGTCGCTCACCTATTTGAAATCACGACCTGCGACACAAACCTGAGCGTCGCACACTTATTGATTTTCTCGACTGCGACACAAGCCTCAGTGTCGCAATAAAATTAAATACTTCCCACCTGCGACACTAAGCCAATGTCGCAACTATTTCAAGTGTCGTAGTAACCTGCGACACTAACCCTCTGTGTCGCTTAAAACAGTTTGATCAAGTCTATGTTTTCACAAAGTATTAAACACGCGTAACCACAAATAACAACGAGTATTTATATACGACGTTACACGCAATACATATACCCTTATAAGTATACAATGAAACAAACATAATAATAATGTCTTCGGGAATTATTATTACAAAACGTCACCAACGGGTCGTACATGTTTTCTAAACACAAACGATAATCAAACATTTGGACATAACTAGTTGAGTGGACAACTAGCATGAATGATCTTTTGAGACATTCACTTACTCATAACCTTATGCGTTTAGGGCGCTAGAAGGTTGCATTATGGATACACGTTTATTGTTATAAACGCTTGCTTACAAGACTCATGTGAGTTTCATAGCCCCACTTTTTACTGTTTTATACTTACGGGATGAGATACATTGCTTATATTTACATATGAACACAAGTAACTAATAAACTTTTATACGGATTGCATGAGTACTTTTATAATCCACTGAAGACCTCCTATCATAGTTTCGTTAGTTATGGTCTTAAGCGCGAATATTAGTAAATGGATCCATTTGGGATTGACAATCCCCATCCGGGGTAGTAGAGCTACCACGAACCGTTCCGTAGAAACGGACGACTTGTATTTGTTTCGTACGAGTGTTTGGATTAGACACTCGCGAGGGCGCAAACTTGTACTTGATTGTATTGTACTTACTTACTGTTAAGCTTCGACTATGAGCTCATGGCAATGGTATATACTTACTTACATTTTGCCTAATTGCAAAACACTGATGAAATCTTGTGGTTCATACTTACCGATTTACTGATAAACCTGTGAGCTCACCAACATTCGTGTTGACCCATTTTAGCATGTATTCTCAGGTTCACAGCAGGAGTAGGATTACTCCAGGATATACTAGCTCGAGTCGCATGATTTACAAATATCAGAGATTTCCTTGCATTACTATTTTGTAACATTAGTTATGTATTAGAATCTCTAGGATTATTCGCGAACTCATTGTAGTCACTTGGATTATCAATGTACTATTCTTGTACTGTTTTTCAAACGATGCATATAGTAGTCGTTCAATGTAATCTCATGTAATGATTTCTGATTAGTCGTGCCTCGACCCGACTTCCGCTGCACAGTACATTTGGGGGTGCGACCGATTGGTATCAGAGCTAAAGGTTATAGCGAACTAGGTTGCATTAGTAGGCCTAGACTATAACCGTTAAGTTAGTATTCCTCATTAGGTATAACTGGATCAAAAATTTCATCATTCGACCTTAATTATACATAACCTGATCAACTATGTATAATTAAAGAAGAATCGATGCAAGGTCTGAAATGGTTATGGCAAACGGGAATACATTAGAAGACTTTGATGACGATAGAAACAGGAGCAAACTTATACATGCTATACTTATTAGGCTATTATATGCTATATGTATATATATAGACCTCGCGTACTAAAACTCTTGCCGCAGCAATGGCAGACCTTCCTATTGTAGCTCCAACCGACTTAGAGAGCGAAACTCGAGCCTCACCTATCCACACTTCTTCATATTCACGAGTTATACGCACCGGTAGGAGGACTGTTGGCTCTCCTCGGGCTAGTCCTTATCCCAGTACTTCTACTGCTGATAACACCACTACCAGAACCCGCCGTCGAACAGACGCTCGCCGATGGAATTGGCTACCCACTACGTTAGATACTTGGAGATCCGAGGAAGGAACACGGGTCACCGCTGAACCCATGGATATCTCACCGTACACCCAAGAACCCAAACATCACACTGTTTCGGTGCTAGCAGCTAGACTGCACCGTCATGAGAAAAGACTTGATGATATGGAACTAGAACAACTCGAAACACGTTCAAGCTGGATGCACATGGCACAAGGCCGAATCGGACAAATCTATCAAGATCAAGAAGATCTAGCCGAAACCATGAACATTACCCATGACCAAGTAGTCGAGACAAGGGACGAGGTCACCGCCTTACGATTACGACTAGAACAATGTGAACTACGCTCACATGAAGCTGAGCAATACACTTGCATGCTGGAACAACGGTTAACTTTGGCTGAAGAAAATGTCAGACAAGCTAGCAGACTTGCAGAAACTGTGCATCACCTCCTCACCCTACTACCACAAGTAGATCTACACCAAGATCAGTGTAGTAATCGTTATGTAATCTACCTATTAACCGCTTGTAATTCGTCTGGATGTAACAATTCCCGGCATCTTTTGTAAACATCGAATTCTGTAATCTTTTGAAATCGCATCTTAAATGATTACAATCTTATTATCTTACATCGTTGATTGTCACTTTGTGCTGCTGTATATTACTCCTTATATATGCATCTGTGATAATCATAATCCTCATACAAACTATCTCACATTCCTTTTATTTCCTGTCATTGAAGAATCATGCCGCCATGAAGACAAACTTACACCCCTGCTGAAATAGCTCAACTTATTGCTCAAGGAGTAGCCGATGCGCTGGCTGCTCAAGAAGCAAACCGAAAAAGTGGATCGAATCCACGGGTCGACAGTGAGGGCACAACAAACACAACAACAGCAGTCAAACCATGTTCCTACAAGGATTTTATGAACTGCAAACCCCTCAACTTCAAAGGCACTGAAGGAGCCACCGGTCTATTAAGATGGTTCGAAAAGATGGAATATGTATTCCGTATATGCAACTGCGCTGAAGAGTGAAAAGTAAAGTATTCCACCTGCACCCTCATGGATGGTGCACTCACCTGGTGGAACACCTATGCCCAAACCATGGGAATTGATGTCGCCTATCAACTCCCGTGGGAAGATCTGAAAAACATGTTGAAGGACGAGTATTGTTCCAGAGAAGAGTTACAGCAGTTGGAGGTAGAATTCTGGAACCTCACCATTAAGGGTGACGACATTGCTGGTTACACTACTCGTTTTCACCAGTTGGCACTCCTCTGCCCAACCATGGTGGACCCTGAGTATAAACGGATCTAGAGGTACATCTGGGGACTTCCCACAAGGATTCAGAGAATGGTAACCGCCTCAAACCCTGGAACAATTCAGAGTGTCGTCCGTGTGGCACACAGTCTAATGGCACAGGTGGTCCGACGTGAGATACCTGTAGGAAGGGATGCGGAGTCACGAGCTGGTGACAACAAAAGGAAGTGGGAAGGAAACCCCAACCCGAACCAACAGTCAAACAAGAGACCTGAGATTGTTAAGGCCTATGCTTCAGGTTCAGACGAAAGAAAAGGATACAATGGGAACAAGCCCTACTGTTCTAAATGCACCCGCCACCATGACGGTTCGTGCCCTTGCAGCAAGTGCAACCGGTTTGGGCACCAGGCCAAGGATTGTAGAACCCCCACTACTGCCAACAACCCTAATACCCCAAAAAATATGTTTCGAGTGCAACGGTACCGGGCATTTCAGGAAGGATTGCCCGAAACTGAAAAACAAGAACAACAACAACAACAACAACAACAACAGGAACAACAACAACGCTCGCGGTAGAGCTTTCGTGATGAACTCCGAGGAAGCCCGCCAAGACCCTAATATGGTCACGGGTACGTTCCTTTTCAACAACTAAACTGTTTCAATCTTATTTGATACTGGCGCCGATAAGAGTTTCATATCCGATGAGTTTAGTCCTTTACTCGATATCACTCCCACTGCCTTAGATGCTAAGTATATCGTAGAATTAGCAAACAGCAAGCTAATTGAGGCCGAAAGTGTAATCCAAAATGTCACTCTAAATCTAGCAAACGAACTTTTTCCCATAGACTTAATTCCCATCGAAATCGGGAGCTTTGATATCATCGTAGAATGGATTGGTTATCCAAAAACCGCGCCGAAATTGTTTGCTACGAGAAAATCGTCCGTGTTCCTCTCCTCGCCGGTGGAACCTTAATCATACAAGGGGACCGGAGGATCGAGGGTAAACATCATATCGTGCATGAAAACAAGGAAATATCTGAGAAAAGGATATCAGGCCCTTCTGGCACACATAACTGAGAAGAAGTCGGAGGAGAAGAGACTTGAAGATGTGCCTATCGTGCGGGATTTTCCTGAAGTCTTTCCTGAAGACTTGCCTGGCCTCCCACCACCCAGACAAGACGAATTTCAAATCAATTTAGTGCCCGGCGCAGCACCCGTGGCACGAGCTCCTTATCGTTTAGCCCCTTCCGAACTTCAGGAGTTGTCTACTCAATTACAGGAACTACTGGATAAGGGATTCATTCGACAAAGTTCCTCACCGTGGGGAGCTCCGGTCCTTTTCGTGAAAAAGAAAGATGGATCTTTCCGAATGTGTATCGATCACCGAGAGCTGAACAAGCTAACCATAAAGAATCGATACCCACTCCCTCGAATCAATGACCTATTTGACCAACTTCAGGGGTCGAGTGTTTACTCAAAAATTGACCTACGGTCAGGTTATTACCAATTGCGAGTTCAAAATGACGATATCCCGAAAACCGCATTCCGAACTCGATACGGTCACTACGAGTTCCAAGTCATGCCATTTGGCTTAACAGTCACACCCCGCTAAAGCGGAAACACAAGGTGTAACAACTGAGGAATTCACAACACAAAGATATAGTAACAATACCATAAATTTAAAAAGTCGCCTTAAAGGCAATTAACAATACATCAGTTTGTTCATGGTTACAAAAGTACTGTTACAAATAAGATCATAAAAGTTTCGTTCAAAAAGTCCATGCATTATAGCTTGATTGATATGATCCCATGCACTTGCCCACACATGATCCATTCTTACCGGCGTTCTCCTGAAAAGCATGTCAAAACAAAAGGGTCAACTATAGCCATAGTTGGTGAGTTCAAAGTTTGTAACTGTTAAACCAAAGATGTGTCCAATCGGGGACATAAGTAAGGGTATAGCCGTCCAATCGGGGACGCTATCACCCATGTGTTCGTCCAATCGGGGACGTAAGTATAAAGAGCATTTGGTAGTTAATTGTTGATGTAAATAAACATGTGGTAATAAAGAGAGAGATGTTCAAGCCTTGAGACCACTACTAATCCGATTATCCGACCGAGGTTTGCCCCAAATGCGCCATGTTCTTCAACCAACATGGGTAATGGCGATATTATGCACCCACGTTGAAGTGTGAGTGAGAGATGGTCTACCCTAAATAGCATGTTACCCATAATATCCACGGCTCGTCGCTACGAGTTAGTTAGTAGTGAATGAGTTGCAGGGGACTTTATACAAGAATTCTCAACCTTAACATAATGACATACCACAGTTTGCGTAAAACAGTTCAAAAACAGTTAATAACGTGTAAGAGTACAATCAAAATTTTAATGTAAATTCATGCTTTTCAGCCCCAAAACAGAAAACAGAAAAGGGGGACAGTGAACTCACCTGATTATGATAAGCAACTAGCAAATAAACGAGCGAAGTGAGTATCCAAGTGCAACCTCCTAACGCCCTAAACGTATGAGGTTGTGTGTGTAAGTAGATGTCTCAAAAACCATCTATGTAAGTAGGAGGTTAACGTTCACTTATGTAAGGTTCACTCAATTAGAGATGTCCATTTGTTCGGTTATCGCTTATGTTTAGTAAATATGTACAGACCGTTGGTGATATTTTTGTGAAAACACATATTTGATAAATTATGTTACGCATTTTCTACTTTCCGGTTATGGTTAATTGATTAGTGCGACAATGGGCGAAGCCCATTAATGACGGGGGTCCGGGGCAGCGCCCCTGGTAGCGGGGTCCAAGGGGTGGCAACCCTTGGCGGGGTCCAAGGGGCAGAGCCCCTGGCTGGGGTCGACACTGGGTTCTGTGTTTTTAACCAAAAACGTATGGGTTCTGTGTTTTTAGCGACACTGGGTTAGTGTCGCTATATGCGACACTAAGGTATTATGCGACACTAAGGCTTGTGTCGCTAATGTGACGATTCGGGTGTTATGGCGACACAAAAGCTTGTGTCGCTAATGTGATGATTCGGGTGTTATGGCGACACAAAGGCTTGTGTCGCTAATGTGACGATTTGGGTGTTATGGCGACACAAAAGGCTTGTGTCGTAGACTACTGGGCTTCTGTGACATAGAGGCCTGTAACAGGTCAGTTTTGCACGCCCGATTTTGGGTTCCAAATGTTCGAGTTAAAATTTAAGAAAAATATATGTTGTTCTTTTATGTTTTAACTAATTTACATAATTTTTACAGAATTTTTGGGTATGTGTATGTATTTTTAAAAATTACATTTGTCACCTGTGGTCAAAAAGTGATCAATCATGATGCATGCAAATGTCTCGATTTTCTGGGAAAAATGCGTACACTTTTAGACAAAATCATCTAAACGACTTTTGTACCTAACAAAATTCCTGAAGTTTTGGTGGTAGTTTCAAGTCATTTGGAGGAGTAAATCTCGAGTTATGGTAAAAACAATATGGGTAAACTTTCAGAGTTTTCTGGAAAGATTATGTCACATTTTTGTAAAAATCATTTCGGGTATCAAACAAGCTCCAAAAATCGTGATATCACTTGGAAATGAAAGCTAACTTCTTAAACTTAATTTTTGCCTTTTGAATCATCCATTTTGGTTATGTTTTGAGGGAGAAACAGCCTCTCAAAGTCAGACCATTTTTCCGATCAGCTTGCATGTGACGTTTTTGACACTTTTAACCATGAAAAACGGGTTTTATGTTATGATTTGGACATTTCCTTGTTAAGTGAACTTTATAACATGTTTATAAGAGTATTACAAGTAAATTTTTGAAGAGTTAAAGTTCTTGCCACGTTTGTGAAACCGAAAGAGGAGAAAGGAAGCTAGTTTTTCCCGTTTCGTGCTATTTTCCGAATGGCGGCTTAGGGTGGTTGGATGGCGGCCTTGTGGTGGCTGGAGAGAGGTGTTAGGTGGCTGTGGTGGTGGTGGTAAGGTCTGATTGCAGAGAAAATAGGGTGTGTGTGTGTGTGTTTGTTGAGTGAAAATGAAAGAAATGAGAAGAGTTAGACTTATATATACATGGGCTAACTCCATTTAAAGAAAACCGGGAGCAAGAATCTGGATGATGATAGTGATTCCAGTCTGGGTTTTGATAAAAGTAAGGTGAAGTGCTATAACTGTCAAAATCTTGGGCACTTCGCTAGGGAATGTGAGAAGGCAAAACATCCTGCTTCTGGCTTCTCAAAACCATCTGCCTACACAAGACCATCTCCGAGGACTCCAGAGAAAACGCCTGTTTCAAATGCTCCTCTTATTCAAAATGAAGAGGCATATGATTGGAGTGAAGAAGCAAATGATGATCAAAACAGTGCTCTTATGGCTGAAATCTCCAGTGTGCATGAGGTACCCATTGAAGAACCATTCTCTTGTATATCATGCATTAAATTAACTGGTAAAATTAACAGATACTCTGAGGATAACCAACACCTGAATACTGAATTAGAAAAACTTGCTAAGGCTAATAAGATCCTAAAAGATAATGAAAAAGCTTTTGATAAGAAATTAGATGCTGCATTTTCTGACCGAAAGGAACTAAAAGCTAAAAAATTTAGTCAACAAGATGCAATTGATAGTTATCTTAAATTACTAGCTGATCTAAGAAAGGAACTTGCTGACTCACAGTCAGAAATAATTAACTTTAAGAGAAAACTTTCTAATTTCTCAACGTCCTCACTTGTCTTTGATGAAATTCTTCAAGGGCAAATGTATGATACCACAAGCAAGGCTGGCCTTGGTTATCACCAAGTACCACCTCCTATAAACTATCTACCTATGCCTTCAAAGGATGAAGCCAAAGACTTTGTGCCTTCCTTTTTAAAGGAAGTCATGAAATTTGTTAATGAGCCAGTTAAGGATTCTAAGCAAAGTGTTGAGTCTAAATCTGAACAAACTACTGCTAATGAATCTGTAAAACCTAATGAGACTAAGCTTGTGCCTGTTACGAAACCTGAATTTGTTAAGATCAAGATTACAACTGTTGAGACATGTTTTGTGACAACAGATCTAGCTTGTTATAGCTTGTATTAGTACTTTTAGTAATTGTAATCAAGTTTGTACATTGGTTTTGAATTGTAAATGAAATATATTGCTTGGTAAACATTTTAGAGATAAATATCAAAAGGCTGAAAAATGTTGACCAAAGTTGACCGCGAACCGAGTCAGTTCGCAAAACAAAAGTGGTCTGCGAACCGAGTCAGTTCGCAGGACAAGTTTGTGCTGCGAACTGACTCGGTTCGCGGTCAACTTTGGTCACGCTTTTTCGGGTATTCCTGCGGGAATGATCCGGAGAGGTTCCAAGCTGATCATGGATCCTGCCTTAAAGGGCAAGCGCAAAGTTGATGATATGGATCCTGATTTTTGCATGCTTGACGAGGACACAGATGTCGAAGAGGATCACTCTCTTCAGACACAACGCCGAAAGCGCATTCGTTCTGCTACTTCTCAGCTGACGATTGGCGATTTGGCTAGTCCAGGTTATTTTTTAACCTTATTATTCTCTATTGAATGTTGCGTGTTCTGTAACAACCACCAAAAATACCAGGTTAATACTTAACTTAATCTCCACCTAAATCTGGACCCGACCTTCTTAAGAATTATAGTTAATACTGCTAATCAAAAGTTAATACTGGTAGTCGCAGTTAATACTGTTGGTTAGAAGTTTATACTCCTTACCGGGTTAATACTGACAGTACAAAGTTAAGTTAATACTGCTAGCACAAATGCCTCAGTTAATACTGCCAGTACAAAGTCAAGTTAATACTGCCAGTACAATTCCTAAGTTAATGTTGTTCGAGAAATACTTCAGTTAATACTGCCAGTGCAATTCTAAGTTAATACTGTTAGAGCAAATTCTTCAGTTAATACTGCCAGTACAAAGTCTAGTTAATACTGCCAGTACAACGTCAAGTTAATACTGCTAGTACAAATTACCTCAGTTTCAACTGTTGGTCAGTTTCTACTGGTAGTTGAGTTAATAATGTTCTCACCTTTCATGGTTAATACTGCTCTCATAGTTAACACTACTCTTAATAGTTACTACTGCTCTCATTGTTTCAACAGCTAGCTCAGTTTCTACTGCTAGTGAGTTTCTACTGGTAGTCGAGTTACTACTGCTTGTGTTACAACTGCTAGTCAGTTTCCACTGCTAGTTCAGTTACTACTGTTAGTCCAGTTTCTACTGCCCGCATTAATTAATACTGCTTGACATTCAGTTACCACTGCTAAGTAGTTAACACTGCTAGCACAAATCACCATTTCCACTGTTAGTTCAAGGTTTCCACTGGTAACACATTAATGTCCCGAACAAATCATGAAATACTAAGTGTCAATCTATTACCAGTGAGATGCTTAAACGATTTTAAGACCAATCAAGTGTTGCCCACACACACAGCAAAACCTCCTGCCCGATTTAAATACTTTCTAAATAGTCTAAAATGATAAGTAACCATTCATATTCTGTAAAAGGAACATCAATATTTGAAATAGAGTTAAACCGTGCACGCAAAAAGGGTTATGATTACCTCTTTTCTCTCAAAATCGGCCAGCAAACCTATTTCCCATAAAACTCAATCAATTAACTTGCACTCCCCATAAAATCACCTCCACCTTCACCCAATCACATTCCTGGATAATAAACTTATACACTCCACCTCTTATTCTTTTGTTAACACCAGCAGAAAATTTTTCATTTACACTCAAAACACTCTCATCTATCTTCTTTCAAACACTCTCAACACTTTCACGGTTTTAACAAAAGATACCCAGATCACTCATCACCTTCATCCAGTATCGATCACTCCAGAAAACCTGCTCAAACTCAACCATTCTGTGGACAGAACCTCATCAATCCAAACATACATCCCTGGTCGAAGAGGTAATCATAAAGTGCAAGAATGTTTACATTCTATTCTGCACAACCCACTTATTTTCATTCCATTTACTGTTACATTTCTTAAAATATGTGTGTATTAGGGTTTTTGTACTTGAAATATGATAATGTTTTGCAAATAAAACACACACCTAAAGTTTGTTCGAATCATTTACATACGGATTTTATAAAAAGTTATGTGTTCTTGGTAAAATAATAAAATTGGACAACTTTCTGTCCAGATTTTCAAGTTAACTTTGGACAACCGTATCCCCCTCTATTCTTCATAAAAATGGTGACTCTAAACTGGGAATGACTTGCTTTTGAATCTTTCACACAAAACCTAAATTATACACCAATGACCTAGTATTTTGAGGTGTATTAAGAGATGCCCAGAACTGTTTTAAGCTTTGCTAAAAAGAGTCACGAAACCAACCACACAACCCCGGGTAGATTCATCATTTAAAATTTCGGTTAACAACTCGTATGAACTCATGTATTAAAGCATATCACTAAAAATTAATGGACACATTCTTACTGGACTAGGTCACGGTTAGAGCATCATTTCCGGATTTGTAACTTGCTCACAGAATTATACTCGTTAAACTCAGCTCACAAGGTGAGTTCATTGTCCCCTCTTTCTGATTTCTATTTTTGGGGCTGAAAGCATGCAATTACTTTAAACTTTTGGTTGAACTTTTACGTATTATCAACTGCTTTGAACTGTTTTACGCAAACTGTGGTATGTCAACATGTTAAGCTTGGGTTTTTCTTATACTCAAAGTCCCCTGTAACTAACCCACCACTAATTAACTCGTAGCGACGAGCCGTAGATATTATGGGTAGCATGCTATTTAGGGTAGGACCATCCCTCACTCACACTTCAACGTGGGTGCATAATATCGCCTTTTACTCATGTTTGTTGAAGAACATGCAGCTCTTATACTTTGGGGCAGCGGTCAGATAACCGGATTAGTTGTGGTCTCAAGGCTTATACATTCTCTCTTTATTACCACATGTTTACTTGCAATATCTTTATCAACCAAATGCTTGTTATAACTGTCCCGATTGGACAAACACAGGGATGATAGCGTCCACGAATCAGACGGCTATACCCACACTTATGTCCACGATTGGACACACTTTCGGTTTAATTATTTCAAACTTTGACATCACCAACTATGGCCATAGTTGACCTTTTATTTTGGCATGCTTTTCAGGAGAACGTCGGTAAGCACGGATCATATGTGGGCTAATGCATGGGATTATGTCGACCAAGCCATTTAAACGGACTTTGAACTAAATTTTTGTAATATGTTTGTAATAATGCCGTATACTTTGAACAATTTGATGTACTTTTGGATGCCTCCAAGGCTGTTTTATCTTAATTTAAATGGTATGGTTGCTATATCTTTGTGTTGTGAAATCATTAGCTGTGACACCTCGTGTTTCCGCTTTAACGGGGTGTGACATGTTCTACATATGAGAAACTGAGATAGATATTTCTATAACAGCCGCTCAAGATACACAACAGCAGGCGAGACCTGCGGTGCAACGTCCGAGAGCTCCGGTATCTGAAACCTCAGAGAAGGTTAGAGATACGAGTACTTATAGTTATTCAGAGATTGAGACGGTTTATTCTGTTACTTTTACTGATAACTATTGTCTAACAGGAGCCTGCTGCTGACGTTACCGCCACGATTCAGACTAATGAAGCTAGTAGAATCGTAGCTCGCTTACTCCTGACGGATGTTGCCACCCAGATTGACCAACATAATGTTCAACCTGGAACCACACCTACACCCCAGGCTACTACTTCTGTGAGAGCTTCTGAACGGATTTCTAGTTTGGAACTTCGAGTTCGGATATTAGAGACTCAGAATGCTACTCTTGCAAAGGAGCTTGCAACACAAGGCGAAGCCTACACTCATCTCCTGAAGTCTCATATGCTTTCTATCAGAGAGTCTGAAGATCAGCAGAAACAGCTTGATCGACTGCAAGGCCTTGTCACAAATTTATTGAAGGGCAAGTCGTCTCAGGGGGAGATCTTGCTATTTAATGAGGCATGCAGAGAAGATGAACTGAGAAGGAAGAGACGAGATGATACAGACGATGATCCCAATGCACAGAAAGATAGAGAGTCGACTGGTCCTTCAACGACCGGTGAGCCGTCTATAATTCAGGGGGAGTCTGAGCCTGCTGGGACAAGTGGTGTTGGTGGTGATGGTACTGGTACTGCTGCTGGTGCTAGTAATGTTGGTGAGAAATTCACCACAGAATAATTTTTTTTATATGTATTCTTAGATTGATTGTAATAACTCTTATAATCAATGAAACACTTACATTAAAAATTATTATTTGTTTCATGTTCATATAATATAAGATTAGTTATATACGATTTAGACCTGAGATGTTATGTTACAGGTTAAAATGATATAAGACTAATTATATAATACTAATTATATAAGATTTTGACTTGAGATTTATCTTGACAAGTTAAAATTATATAAGATTAGTAATCGATAGTGATTTCGTGAAAGAAATGATAAAGAAACTCTTGATAAAAGAATTTATATTATTCATTTGATTCATGACATATATATCACTTGTAGATATGAATGATGAAAGCGATTCTGACACTGAAGTCGAAGAAGAAGTAGATTACGATCTAGAGGAGGGAGAGTTTGTACCTCCTGAAGATTGGACTTCTATTTCTTATGTTGGGTTAGACGAAGGTGTAGATCCCGATGCTAATATCGATGAACACATCGTGAGCCCTTCAAAGACTAAAGTCGTTATTCAGGAAGAAGACGGAGAAAGAGTGATTGATTTAGATGAAGATCTAGATGATTCGACTGATTCTGAAGATGATCTTCCTGATAGGCTAAAAAATAATCCGATGTTTAGGCCTTTGGAGAAGAAGAAAAAGGAGAAGACTGGGATTAGTGAAGTGGATATCTCTGGAAAGCGTATACCTAGAAGAGGTATTATTGGTTGGTACTTCGACGCAGATTTGCAGCTTTTTGCTATAAAGAGATTTGATGGAGTTCAATACTTCTAGAAAAGGCTTGCAGTCTTCAGTTCTTTGCCTAGGTTTGAAATCCGAGACTTGGCTAGATTGGAATTAAATAACCCCACTAATGATCCGTTTGGCAGATATGTTGAAAAGATTATTAGGACTGAGGGTAGGACAATGAAATTTGAGCGTATTAAGCCAAGAGTCGGAAAGACCATTAAACTTGATGAAAGAAGCAACAGAACTGGAAGGCGTCGTAGGAAAAAGATATATCCAGCTGCAAAATGCATACAACAGATCCCTCTGAAAGCTATGCCTCAAGATATCTTAGGTAAGCTGAAGAGATGGTCTGTAGATTCAGTGACTGGTGAAGCTCTCATGTTTGTACATGATGATGAAGTTGAAGATGAAGAGAGAGAGAGATCTTAAAGATTTATGATCGTCGACATCTGATGAACCTATCAAAGGCTGACCTATTGATGTTACACAAGAATAGGATCACAGCGATTGAAGGTTGGGAAGATGTTGCACGAGATTATCAGTCAATGGTGAAGACATGCATTAAGCTGAAGATATATGCAGGTAGCAAAATTTACAACTGATTACCAAAGACAACTTGAAGACAAAGACTTAAAGATGCTAGAGCTATTGTCAAGGGGGAGTCTGTTGAGACATGTTTTGTGACAACAGATCTAGCTTGTTATAGCTTGTATTAGTACTTTTAGTAATTGTAATCAAGTTTGTACATTGGTTTTGAATTGTAAATGAAATATATTGCTTGGTAAACATTTTAGAGATAAATATCAAAAGGCTGAAAAATGTTGACCAAAGTTGACCGCGAACCAAGTCAGTTCGCAAAACAAAAGTGGTCTGCGAACCGAGTCAGTTCGCAGGACAAGTTTGTGCTGCGAACTGAGTGAGTTCGCTGGGCCGACATGGGCTGCGAACCGAGTCAGTTCGCAGAGCCCATGTATCTGCGAACTGAGACGAATATAAATTAGGGTTTTCATATTCACAACTTTTGCTAATTCACTGAACCCGACGACCTGCGATTCCAGAGACCTCCAAGAAATTCTAAAGGCTAGGTATTGATTGTTAACACTTGTTATAATTGATACAAAGCAATTAGACAATTGATTCGCTAATATATTGCGAAAGAATTTGTTATAGATCCTATAACTAGTATTGAGGGATTCCGCACCTTAATACATTAGATAACCTCGTTATCGATCCAAAACAATGGGACTTACAACAACCCTAGTTAGTGAACAGGAAGTAGTTGAAGTTGAGGATTTGACTGAGGAAGTTAATGTGAAGATTAAAAAAGAAAATGTTAAGCCTGAAAATCATATAATAACTACTGAATTAAGTGACATGGCTTTTCAAAGAAAAGGCAAAGCTACAGCTGAGCCTCAAAAGAAGATTTTAAAAATTGATAAAAAGAACAAATCACCTGAAAAATCTTCTCAACCTGTTGATGTCTCGGATAAACCATCAACATCCTCACCATCATCTAACTCATCGTGTACACACAAATGTGCATGTTCTGTTAATGCTTCATTTAAACAACCTCCAGTGCTTCATCCTCAACCTCAACCTTTTGTTGAAAGACGATCTTGTTTCTATTGTAGGAAACAAGGTCATCTCATTAATGTTTGTCCGTTGCTTTCTAGACAACGATTTGGGAGATCCACGCCACGAAATTCTTTATATAGAAATTCATTTAATAAATCTCAATCGAGGCGTAGCTCATCATCTCCCTTACCTTTCAAGAAAGTCAATAAGATTGTGCCTTGTAAACCTAGTGTCAAACAGCACAATCCTATAGATAAGCAACCACCCAAACCTAAACAGGTTTGGCAGATTAAAAGGTCAACCAATGACCTGTCATCCTATAATAACACATCAGGAAACACCACTGATTTGTTAAAAGATAAAGTTTTAACTGATGTTGTTATTGTAGATGACCTTGGAAGACCCAAGTCTGTGAAGGCTTGGGTCTCCACTACTAACTAATCCATTCTTGCATTTTGTGTCTGCAGCAGTCCGAGGAAGTGAAAAATAGTAAATGGTATATCGATAGCGGCTGCTCACGGCACATGACTGGCAACTTAGCCCTACTTTCTGATTTGAAGCCATATAATGGGAGTTATGTTGCATTTGCGGGTGATAAGGGTGGAGAGATTACTGGTCAAGGAACACTCACAAATGCGCAAGTGAGCTTTGAAAAAGTGAATTTTGTTGAACAGCTGAATCACAACTTGCTCAGCGTTTCTCAAATGTGTGACAAGAAGTATATTACAGCATTTACTGATGTAGAATGCTTGATTCTGAATCCAGGATTCATGATTCCCGAGGAATGGGTGCTAATGAGAGCACCAAGGACAAAGGACACGTATGTACTTTATATGCGTACCGTTACATCCACAGAGCATACCTGTCTATTGTCTAAAGCTGATGAAAAGGATTCACTAATGTGGCACAGACGAATGGGACATCTTCATTTCCGCAAGATGAATTATCTTGTGAAACATGATCTCGTGTTAGGCATTCCTAAACAATCTTTTGGATTAAATGATAACTGTGTTTCCTGTCTCAAAGGGAAACAACAACAAAAAAATCCACAAGTCTAAGTTAGTGAATTCCAATGAAACACCTCTTGAGTTATTGCATATTGATCTTTTCGGACCAGTGAGCAAACGGAGTATAGACGGAAGTTATTACTGCTTGGTAGTGACTGACGATTATTCTCGATTTTCTTGGGTTTACTTCATATCTTCTAAAGATGAGGTGCCTGACATTTTAATTTATCTGTTTGAAATACTGGAGAACTTATGCAATCTGAAGATAAAGAAACTGCGGAGTGACAACAGAAGTGAATTCAAGAACAAAACATTAGAGATGTACTGTTTGAAGAAAGGAATAAATCATCAATTCAGGGCCGCAAGAACTCCACAACAAAATGGATTCGCTGAAAGAAAAAATAGGACTCTCATAGAGGCTGCACGAACCATGCTCTCAGACTCAAAATTGCCTATCACTTTTTGGGCAGAGGCGGTTAATACAGCCTGTTATGTTCTCAACAGGGTTTTGACGGTGAAGAAACGAAATAAGACATGTTATGAGCTATTTAATAATCGTAAACCAAACTTGCAGTTTCTTGAACCTTTTGGGTGTCCCTGCATCATCATGAACACACGCGAACGAGTTGCCAAGTTCGGTGAAAAATCAAGTGATGGTTTCTTCTTGGGTTATTCTGTTAATTCTCCTAATAAGAGAGTTTATAATAAATCAACGAAGAAGATTGAGGAGCACTATGAAGTTAAATGCTTACGATATACTGAATCTCCTCAAAGCACGGGACCCGACTTATTGTTTAAGTATGATGAATTGTTTGACTCATTTCATCTATCTATGGATGATAATGTTGATCAGGTGGTGACTCTACTGCATGGAATTGATATGTTTCAGGATGTATCTATTCCTCCTAAAGCCATACCACCCTCAAACAATGATACCCCTTCCACTTCTGGAACAGCTACTAGTGTATCTAATCCTGAGATGCCGGGTTTATCCGATGATGAAACTGAGGATAAATCTGATGAAGCTGTCCAATCGCCTGAAATTAATGTAGTTGAGGGAGATTTAAACAACTTGGATTCTGAGGTTGTGCCACCACAGATTCCACAACAACGAGTACACACATCTCATCCGACTAATAATATTATTGGTGAGTTGTCTAAAGGTGTGCAAACAAGATATACAGTTAAGGCCACTACATCCGACTCTTCTTCTTGTCTTGTAGCTGAGATGGAATCATGTTTTCTATCTCAGATTGAACCGAAAAATGTGAAGGAAGCATTAATCGACTCTCATTGGGTCGAGGCTATGCAGGATGAACTTCATCAATTTCAAAAGCTACAAGTTTGGAGTTTGGTTCCGCTCCCGAAGGGACAACACCCTATTGGTACGCGTTGGGTGTTTCGTGCAAAGAAAGATGATCGTGGTATTGTGACACGGAACAAGGCTAGACAAGTGGTACAAGGTTTTTCTCAAATAGAAGGTCTCGATTATGATGAGGTGTTTGCTCCGGTTGCGAGGTTAGAATCGATCAGAATATTTCTTGCCTACGCCTCATACAAGAAATTTAGAGTGTACCAGCTAGACGTAAAAAGCGCGTTTCTTTATGAAAAGGTTAGTGAAGAAGTGTATGTTAAGCAACCTCCTGGATTTGAAGACTCAGTGCATCCGGATTATGTTAACAAATTAGACAAAGCACTGTATGGACTTTATCAAGCTCCAAGGGCGTGTTACGAGACGTTGTCAAAACATCTTCTGGCTAATGGATTCACATGAGGACAGATTGACAGCACACTTTTTATTAGAAAAGTTGGAAACGGTTTGTTACTTGTGCAGGTATATGTGGACGACATTATCTTTGGATCTACCAATGAGAAGCTGTGTAAGGACTTCGAGAAAATCATGAAGGACAAGTTTGAGATGAGTGGAATGGGAGAACTTACATTCTTCTTAGGTGTACAGGTTGAGCAATCTGATAAAGGTATTTACATTCATCAAACTAAGTATGTCAATGACATCTTAACAAAATATCAGTTGTTCGACTGTAAGACCTTTGGAACTCCCATTGACATAAATCACAAACTTGGTTTGGCTGAAGACGAAGAAGACGTAAATCAGCGAGACTATCGGTCAATGATAGGATCACTTATGTATCTCATAGCATCAAGACCCGACATAATGTTTGCTGTGGCTATCTGCTCAAGATTTCAAGCAAATCTGAAGGTTTCTCATATGAAGGCGTGATAGTCCCGTTTTACTTCTAATGCAAATACAACTTGAACAAGCTTTGAATTATTATTGAGAAGTTGCGGAATCACACTCAACAATATTAGAAAGATCAAAGATAAATATTTAGATAACAAAACACAAATATCAAAATCAAAGCCTCAATCTTATTAATATGAATAAGACGAATACACTTTTTGTATTAGGGTTTACACCTTGAAGCTGCGCTATTCTATTCACTAATTTTCGTTTTTTCGATCTAGGTTCTAAGGATCTCTATTTATAACACATAGAGTCCTGTACAATCTCCTATTATTATGGAATTAGATAACTTCCATAACAAACTCATTCTTATCACAAAGTCATAAACAGTGTTAACTACCACATTCTAACATTCAGTGGAAACAAACTTCCATCAGTGGTAACTGCTTCGTTTATGAAAGTCTCCAAGTATAAACAACTAACAGTGTTAACCACTTGTATACACTAACAGTCTTAATTACATAAACAGTGGAAACTACTTGCACAATCAACTAACAGTTGTAATCTCCATAGCAGTGTTAACCTTCAGTTCTTCAAACAGTTGTAATCTTCGACCAGTGTTAATCCTCAACAATCAGTGGTAATCATGTTAGTCTTTAGTGGTATTTGTCTATTATCAGTGGTAATCTTCAGTGATAACATTGATCTCTTCAGACTTGATTAACAGTGGTAATCCAAACCTAAATCAGTTTATCCCAACAATCTCCCCCTAAACTTAATCTGTCATCTACAACATTAAGTTTCCTCAAATTCTCCATCTTAGCTTCTTTGAAGATGCTTTCAAAACTAATTCTTGGATTTCTTCCCCAACTGTTCTTTTCTGTGAATATGATTTAATATCATATAAATCAATTCCTTAGCAACTTCATTATATACAGATGAATGTAATTTAGCTAATCTTAAACTCCTCAATAAACTTAAATTCATATTATATTCTCTATCTGTGAGCATATGTAAGATGTCACCATCTTCTAAGATAACCTGATGTACTCCAGGCACCTCAAAATAGATCCACATCTTGACCACCTTGAATGTACCAAATCGAAAAGGAAACTTTTCTGGCTCATACATCATTTGAATCCAGTCCCATGTGACTTTCTCAATGATATTATCAATTCTTTGTCCATCCAATTTCATCTTCCCAATCTCATACATTTTATTCAGATCAGCTCTACTCATCTTTCTTAAAATATCCTTAAATGACTTCCAGAAGGATTCACTTCCATCAGCTCTGACAATTCTTATTTTCTCCTCCTTCTTAGGTATAAGCAATTTGACTACCATCCAGTCAACAATCTCAGGCAAATCCTGATTTATTGGCTCTGCTTCAACTGGATGTATAATCATCAAATCATTCAACTGCCCTTCATCTTTTTCCAAGTCATTAACCACCTCTTCTTTCTTTTTCTTTTCTTCCTTTTCTTTTCTCTGACTCTCTTGAAACGGCACAAATATATCTCTTTCATAAGCCCTGGCCATCTCTTGATATGTCATTTTCTTTAATACCTCAGCAGGAATTGTGCACTTCAACTTGTTATATAAGTTTCTTCTTTTCTGTGCAATGGTCATTGGCTTATTTGCTTTCTTGATTCTTGCTTGTTCAGCTTTCTTCCTCTTCAGCTGATCTACCAAGTATTCCACAGATTCCTCTGTCTCTTTTCTGAGCATCCACTCATCGAATTGGTTAACCTCTTCCTTGGTCATCATTACGAATTTACCAGGTTCAACCTCAACTCTTATCAAATCCTCACCCATCTCTGCATTTAATTCAACTTGTAGCCTCTGTGCATAATCTTCATCATTAGCAGTAGCAGCAGCAGGCACTTGCTTTGATTTCTTTTGTTTAGGCTCCTCAACTAATTTTCCTTTCCCTTTGTCTGTTGGATCAATCTTGGGTAAGTCTGCCCTTTGGAATGTAGGTGTTGTAGCAGGTTCTCGGATTGTGAAACCAGGCAAAGATGGTTGTGATGGTTTCTTCTTATGAGTTTCAACCTTCCTTCCTGTTCCTAATTTCTTAGCTTTAATCTGTGGTATACTTTTCTTCCTACTGAATTTCTGAGCAAACCTATCTGTAACAACCTTTTCAGTTCCAGCTATTTCCTCAGCCATATTCACCTCTTCACCCTCATCATCAAATCTTAATTCCTCTGTTCTTCCATCCAAATCAACTTCAACAGTATTATCATCCAGATTTATACTTTCAGTCTTTGACACTTTTTCTGTAACCTCAGTCTTTTCAGTCTCTGTCTTATGATCCATCTCCATCTCCTCTTCTACTCCATCACTCAGTTCATTCTCCCCCTTTTTGAATGCATCTTCTGAAAGGTCAGGGGAAGATAGAACTGTTTTTGCTTGGTGAGCAGGAACTGTCCTTTTGTACCTCTGCTCAGTGATGTAGTACTTTCTGCCCTTCTCCAAAACTAACCTTTTCAGGTTCTCAATCTCCTCTTGTTGCTTCTGGATGACTTTCTTCTGCCTGACTACCTCAGTCCACATGTACTCTATCATGGCCGTTAATTTTGCATAGTGACTACTAGCTCATCACCATTGGAATGTGACTCCCTAGGTGAATCATTGGCAGAGTTACCATCTGACTCATGCCTAGCATGATCATCAGATGACCCTCTGTTCTTGGTACTAGGTCCACCAAAATCACCTTCTTGCAAAGAATCATGTTCTGGTGTTGCCTCTGTTTGGGTCTTATTTATGTTGCTTCTGTCCTGCTCTGCCATTTGGCCAGAGGCAGTAGAAGCAGCCCTCCCAGAATGGTCATCCCACTCCTTATCGACCACATGCTGTGTTGATTCAATTGACTGAGACACCTGAGCAGCAAGAGCCCCAGATGCCTGTGTTTTAGCCCTTTTGGCTTTTGCAGTGGTTGGTTTTTGGGTCCCTTGTTTTCTTTTGGTACCCCCAACTGCTGTGGGTTGAGAGATGATGGGTGTGTCATCTCTCTCAGCAGATGGTTCAGCTGTAGTGGGTGGAACTGCAGCTGTGGTGGAGGGTGCATGAAGCATTGTTGGAAACAATGCTGTAACCCTCCCAGAAAATTTGGAGTCTCTCTTCATATTTGAAAAAACTTTAGGTTTGTGAGAGAGAACACCAATTACAGTATCCAGGTCTGGTAGGTTTTGGATTTGAGCATTTAAAATTAACTGCACAAACCTAGGATACATTAAAAATTTTAATTTTGGTTGCTCAATGTTTCCGAGCATACCAGAAAATATCAGATTTGAAAAATTAAACCTTTGTCCGGTGGCAAGACACACAGTTGCATATGCAATGTTGCTGCCGAACTGTTCAAAGGCTGATCTTTTGGATGAGAGGCAGTGTAAAAGAGTATGTATTAAAAACCTCCATTGATGGGAGAAAAGAGTCTTTTGAAACGTAAAAGTATCTAAAGATCCTTCATAACCCATCAATCGAAAATTTGCATACAATGTTTGACTAGGTAAAGAAGTAATACCTGCCTCATCATCAAGTTGTAAAGAAGCACGAACAGAGGCTTCAGTGATAACTACCCTGGTGTTGGCCACCATGGAGACTATGCTCTTAGTCCCCTGTTCGTCTTCGATGGTTGCATTTACCCAGAAGTCATTAATGTGATCTTTGGAGACTCTGGGTGATACTGTAAGAGCATGGTAGATGTGAGAGGCACGTAGGAAATCAATAATTTGGGTGAAGTCCTATGCCTCTTTGGGTTTCATGAGGTAGGCGATCATACTATGATTCTGTCCTGTTGCAAGTGAAGTGGAAGAGGAAGTGGAAGCCATTGATGTACAATCAATTGGAATTTGAGGTTTAGATGGTGATTGAATGCTTAATCGCAATAGTGTAGGTAGGAATTGAGAGCGTATTCAAGAACGACAAGTGTTTGGGTTTATATACTGTTCAATTTAGGTCAGTGGAAAAATCCCCAATTTTAACACTAACAGTGTTAACGGGTGAAGTATTACTAACAGTGGACACGGAGATATTTCACCAACAATGATAACTGTCCAAACACTTGGTTTTCTTGCGCTTGCCTATCTTATTCTTAATAGCGCTAGCAGTGCTAACTTGTATAAGCAGTACTAACCGACCAAGGCAGTCACAACTTAATACAGGCAGTACTAAGAATCTAACATTATTGAGTAAAGAAAGCAGTGGTAACTTGGTTTTTTTTTTTTTTTTTTTTTATATCAACAGTACGAATTTGAACGTAAGCAGTTGTAAGCTTCCATAAGCAGTACTAATTCGCCAAGCAGTGGAAATTATACCTGCACAGTGTTAACTAGAGCAAACATACAAATATAGACAGTACTAAGTTACCAAAGGCAGTGGTAACTTGTTTCAGTATTAACACTGTCAGTGTTAAACATAACTAACAGTACTAACAATACTTGGCAGTGTTAAAATGCGCCAGCAGTGTTAACACGAACAGTGGTAATTAAAATATCAGTATCAATCCCAAGTTTAAGCACTTAAAATTTTTTTGTCAAAGATAGTGAGAAAAAGTTAAGACAGATTCATCAATCCAATGTTGGTAATCAAAAATGTAAATCTGCCCACATCAAATGCTTTGGTAAACAGATCTGCATATTGATCATCAGTGTGAACTTTAAAAATTTGTATTAGCTTTTTCTCATTACAATCTCTAATAAAATGATATCGAATTTCAATGTGCTTAGTTTTTGAATGTTTAACAGGATTGTTTATGATACTGATAGCAGAGTTATTGTCAATGAATATAGGAGTTTTAAGAAAAGTCAAACCATAGTCTAACATCTGATTCTGAATCCATAGCACTTGAGCACAGCAGCTAGCAGCAGCAACATACTCAGCCTCTGCAGTTGATGTAGACACAGTGGATTGCTTCTTGCATTGCCAGGAGACTAACCTTTCTCCTAAAAATTGACAACCCCCTGAAGTAGATTTCCTATCCAAATTTGCACCTCCATAGTCACTATCTGTGTAAGCCAGCAGATCAAAAGAACTGTTCTTTGGGTACCAAAGGCCTAGTTTTGGCTGGCCTTTTAAATACCTAAAGATTCTTTTCACTACATGCAGATGTGACATCTTTGGATTGGATTGGAATCTTGCACACACACACACAGCAAACATGATGTCTGGTCTTGATGATGTCAGATACATGAGGGAGCCAATCATTGATCTATAAAGATGAACATCAACATCTTCCCCCTCAAGATCTGCATGTAATGATTTGTGTGTCTCCACAGGTGTGCTTGCAACCTTTGCATCTTTGTAGCCAAATCTCTCCAAAATGTCATTCACATATTTGCTTTGATGAATAAAAATCCCATCCTTCTGCTGTTTGACTTGTAAGCCCAGAAAGAAAGTTAGTTCTCCCATTGAACTCATCTTGAATTTATCATGCATCAAAACTTCAAACTCCTTGCAAAGACTGTCCCTTGTAGAACCAAAAATAATATCATCTACATAGATTTGCACTAGTAGGATATCATTTTGAATTCTTTTGGTAAACAAGGTCTTGTCTATTGCACCCCTTGTGAAGTCATTCTTCAGTAGATATTCTGATAAAGTGTCATACCAGGCTCTTGGTGCTTGATGTAAGCCATAAAGAGCTTTATCCAGTCTGAGCACTTTATCAGGATACTTTGAATCCTCAAAGCCTGGAGGCTGGCATACGTAAACTTCCTCTTGAATAGTGCCATACAGAAAGGCACTTTTCACATCCATTTGATAGACCTTGAATCCTTTGAAAGAGGCATATGCCAGGAACAGTCTGATAGCTTCAATCCTAGCCACAGGAGCAAACACATCATCATAGTCGATCCCTTCTTCCTGTGAATACCCTTGAGCTACTAATCTAGCTTTGTTCCTAGTCACTATTCCCCTTTCATCTTTCTTGTTCCTGAACACCCATTTTGTGCCAATTGCTCTTTTGCCTTTGGGTAGATCCATCAAGGTCCATACCTCCTGTATTTTGAATTGAAGCAGCTCTTCTTGCATAGCTTCAATCCAACTTGGATCCTTTAGAGCCTCTGTTACCTTCTTTGGCTCCATCTGAGATATAAAACAGGCATATAAAGAAGTGTGGAGTCCTTCTTTTGATATTCTAAGTTGATGCCTTGTTTGTACAGGTCAACATCACCAACCACATTTTCTAGAGGATGATCCCTATGAACATGATAGTGTGATGTTGGTGACACTGGTATCTCAGATTCCAAGTTTGTTGTATTCACATCCAGATCTGGTTGTTGTGTATCTGATGTGATTCTTTCCCTAATCTGCCTTGAGGGAGTAAAAATGTCATCCATGATTCTCTGTTTTATAGTTGATAGATCAGTTGAATCTGCAACTGCCTTATCCACATTTTCACTCTCACAATCTTCACTATCTTCTTCTAAGGCTGGCATATTAGGATCATCAGGCCAGTTTGTTGATGTTGCTGAACTCTGGGTGAACTGCTGTGATGTGGAGTCAAATACTGCTGGAGGATCAGGTGACCAAACAGGAAAGATAACATATTCTTGTGGTTTGTTTTGCTGTGTAGTTGATATATCTGTTGATGAAGTACTTGTACCTGTATCTGCATGTATACCTGCACTTGATTGCACATTTGTATATCTGAAAGCATGGGTTAGTGCATCAATATCAAACAAAGATTTTGGTCTTTTTCCTACAGTATTTTCAGTATATTCATTAAATGTGATATCCATTGACTCCTCTATGATTCTGGTCTTTTGGTTGAAGACTCTATAAGCCTTACTTTGAATAGAGTAACCAACAAAGAGACCTTCATCAGCCTTACTTTCAAACTTTCCTAAATTACTTTTGGTATTTAAGATGGTACAAGGACACCCAAATGGTTTTAAGAAACTAACCAATGGTTTTCTCTTAAAAAACAGTTCATATGGTGTCTTGTTGTGAGGCTTGACAACTAATACCCTGTTTTGGACATAACAAGCAGTGCTAACTGCTTCTGCCCAAAAAGACATAGGTAATTTAGACTCAGCTAACATAGTTCTTGCAGCCTCAATTAGTGTCCTATTTCTCCTCTCAGCTACCTCATTTTGTTGTGGAGTCCTAGGTGCACTAAATTCTCTCTTAATACCTTTGTTTTCACAGAATTTATTCATCTCATAATTTTTAAATTCTGTACCATTATCACTCCTAATGATTTTTACTTTGAGATTCATTTGGTTTTCAATCTTAGTTATAAATGATCTAAGTGTTTCACCTGTTTCATCTTTTGTCCTAAGGAAGAATACCCAGCTAAATCTAGTAAAATCATCAATTACTACCAAACAGTATAATTTCTTCCCTATACTGCTTATGTGTGTTGGTCCAAATAAGTCCATATGTAGTAAGTGTAATGGTGAAAAGTTTGTGTTCACAATTTTGGACTTAAAAGAAGACTTGTGTTGCTTGCCTTTTTGGCAGGCAACACAATGATCATCACATGAATATACCTTTTCAGGTAAACCTCTAACAAGTTTGCTTTTGACAAGCTTATTAATGGTCTTATAATTCATGTGACACATCCTTCTATGCCATAGTTCAGATTCATTTATAGTTGCTTTGCTTATAAGACAGTTTAGTTCAGGTTGAGGTTCCATATTTGCCAAGTCACACTTATATACATTATGCTTTCTAGGAATTCTCATTAAAATCATATTTTCAGGTATTTTAAATTCCTTGGAAAGTATAAGGCATTCAGTGTCAGTAAAATGAACTGGGTTCTTTTTATCTGTGATTTGACTCACACTTAGCAAATTGTACCTCAGTTGTTCAACAAAATACACATCCTCAAAACTTATCTTATTGCTGTGCACTGTTCCTTTGCCTGTGATTTTTCCTCCTTTGGGATTGCTTCCAAAAGCTACATATCCTCCATTAAATGATTTGAAGTCCTGCAGCATTTTCCTATCCCCTGTCATGTGCCTAGAGCAGCCACTATCCATGTGCCATAAGTTTGCTGGCTTGCCCTGCACATCAAATTGAAACTATAATTAGTTTCTCTTGGGAACCCAAACCAATTTGGCTTTGGGTTTCCCATGTGCATTCACAAAGTCAACTTTCTTGAAGATTATTGATTGTGATGCACAGTTGGTATTTGGACCTTTTGATTTATCAGTTTTAATTGGTGTCCAAATCCAACTTATTTTAGGCTTAACAGTGGAAATTGATCTAACAGTGTTAACTGTTTTATCAATCTTACTAACAGTGTTAATATTGTTAACACTGACAGTTTTAGTTTTTACCACTGTTTTTGCCTTGTTACTATTGGCTAATTTTTTAGTTAATACTGATGCAGTAGAAATAGTTGTAGCAGTCAACTTATTAGCCTTGACAATTTTCTTCTTGGCAGTAGTAATGCGATCAATTTTTGATTTAAAATTTTGCTTATTGATCATATCAGTTCCTGTCCATGGTTGTTTTCTAATCCTTTGAAGATTCTTAGGATTATAATAACAATCATGTTGAAGATGATTGTTTCTGCCACATGTAAAGCAAGATTTCTCCTTTACCACTGTAAAATTCTTTCCCAACTTTTGTGAAACCATTTGGTTCCAATTTCTTTGATTTCCTCTGGGTTTTAATTTGTGAGAAAGTGGTAATTGAGAAATTTTGGTTTTACATTTACAGTCAGCACAGTCAATATTTATAGATTTTACATTATTAGATTTATTAACTGTTTTAACTGAATTACTAATGTATCCTAGACCAGCTCTAGATTTATTAGCAGTGGCTTTCATGTTTTCCAAATTATTCTTTTTCTTTTCCTGAAACATTTTCTTACCCTCTTCTAGTTTATCACTGTTGAGTTCTAAAACTAGACCAGTATCTGATTTCTTGATATTCTCACATGATTTTTCAGAATTTAAGCTATCAGTTGTTTCAGAATTAGAATTGTTATTATTTTCAGATGAATAATCCAGTTCATCTTCCTCACTCCATTCTCTAATTTCAACCTTATCAAAGTCAATTTTATTATCCAAGTTAATAACTGGATCAACCTTTGTAACATCAACTGTTATTCCTGCCTTTAACTTATTTAAATTTAAATCAGTTTTAGGAGGAAAATAGTTGTTATTATAAGGTGGGGAAACAGAATTATATCCTAACCCAGTTTTTATCTTGTCATGAATTTGAGATTTGATAATTTGATTTACACTTTTAGAAGCATGTTCAAGATCACTTACTGTTAATTTTATATTATCTCTTTCACATGTGACCTCTACTAATTTCTGATTTATTGCTTCTAACTTATCTTTTAACACATCTCTCTCCCATCTGGCATACTTAAGATCATATTCATATTGGGTTACATTCGTTTTATATGCCTTTATTTGATTTTCCAAGTTTTCTATTGCAGCTGTAGTATGTCTACTTTTAATCTCACATTGCTTAAGTTCCTCACAAAATTTCATATTATAATCTCTATAATGTTTAACAGTTTGTTTGCATACAGGAGAACATAATTTGATTTGTACCTCATAAGGAACCTCTGATGGCTTGTTTTCTTCAGCAATGGCCATTAAGGCTTGATTCTTCACTTCATGTTCTGCTTGATCACTCCAATCAAATTCAAGCCCATCTTGAGAAATTAAAGCATTTGATGTACTCTCCTGCACTGGTATGTTCCTTCTCTGAATTCCATTGCTTCCTGCTCTCTGCCCAGTCTGCTCTTGCCTCTGACTTCTACATTCTCTTTCAAAGTGCCCCATTTTATGACAATTGAAGCACTCTACCTTGCTTTTGTCAAACCAAGCAGCATCATTCCTTTGGCTTGTAAAGTTATTTCTTCCTGTCCTTTGCATAAACCTTTTGGCTCTTTGAGTAATCAAAGCAATTTGCCACTTGATATCCATCTCCTCCAGATCATCAGAATTTATCTGCTCCAAATCTTCATTAGTAAGTGAAGAGTTCACATTACTAGCAAAGAAGGATTCTAATATTTGATCATTTGAGTTGTTTTGAGATGTTCCAACTCCTGCAGCAATATAAGCAGATCCTTGTTGATTTGAATCAACTTGAGATCCACTTACTGACATAAAAGCAGCATTATGATTGTTTCCTACAGCCTGCTTTTTGCTTTCAACTTCTGGCTCAAAGTTTCTCAGATCATTATAAATATCTTCAAGCTCCTTCATCTCCAAATCTGCACTCTGTCTTAAACCTACAGTGTAGATTGTCCATTCTTCACTTAATGATCTCAGAAACTTCCTGTTCAGATCATCTTTATCAATTTTTACCTTGTGATTTTCTAGGTCTCCAACAAGTTTTGAAAACCTGTCAAAGGTTTGAGTTAGAGTTTCAGTTTTTGCAGAATTAAAGTTCTCATATTGTTGCTTTAATAGAGATCTTTTGTTCTTCTTGGTGCTGTCATTACCACCAAATCTCTTCTCAATAGCCTCCATGAGTATTTTAGCATCATCACATGCTTCAAATCTTCTTTGGTACTCATTAGGCATTGATAGCAACAATGTGCTGAGGGCTTTAAATTCTATAGATCTGACTTTTCTTTCTGCATCAGTAGTTGGTGGTGGTCTCTGTTGCTTGACACCATCACCATCTACTGTAACTGGAGGACCATTAACCACAACTTCCCACATCTGATAATCTGTGAGAAGCATATATTGTTTGATTCTGATTTTCCACAGATCAAACTCATCAGGCCTAAGCATAGGGATTTTAGTGACCTGGATTCCTTCATTGCTTTCTGTTGCCATTGTTTTTAATATTCAATCACAAACTTCACCTTAAAAATTTAGTTAATCTTAAATCCCAGATCTTTCTGTATTCAAAGCTTTCCAAGCTCTGATACCACTTGATAGTCCCGTTTTACTTCTAATGCAAATACAACTTGAACAAGCTTTGAATTATTATTGAGAAGTTGCGGAATCACACTCAACAATATTAGAAAGATCAAAGATAAATATTTAAATAACAAAACACAAATATCAAAATCAAAGCCTCAATCTTATTAATATGAATAAGACGAATACACTTTTTGTATTAGGGTTTACACCTTGAAGCTGCGCTATTCTATTCACTAATTTTCGTTTTTTCGATCTAGGTTCTAAGGATCTCTATTTATAACACATAGAGTCCTGTACAATCTCCTATTATTATGGAATTAGATAACTTCCATAACAAACTCATTCTTATCACAAAGTCATAAACAGTGTTAACTACCACATTCTAACATTCAGTGGAAACAAACTTCCATCAGTGGTAACTGCTTCGTTTATGAAAGTCTCCAAGTATAAACAACTAACAGTGTTAACCACTTGTATACACTAACAGTCTTAATTACATAAACAGTGGAAACTACTTGCACAATCAACTAACAGTTGTAATCTCCATAGCAGTGTTAACCTTCAGTTCTTCAAACAGTTGTAATCTTCGACCCGTGTTAATCCTCAACAATCAGTGGTAATCATGTTAGTCTTCAGTGGTATTTGTCTACTATCAGTGGTAATCTTCAGTGATAACATTGATCTCTTCAGACTTGATTAACAGTGGTAATCCAAACCTAAATCAGTTTATCCCAACAAGGCGGTTAAGCGAATCTTCAGTTACCTCAAATTTAGACCATTTCTGGGTCTCTGGTATTCTAATGAGGATAACTTCGCTTTAACTGCCTACTGCGATTCAGACTTCGGTGGTTGCAATGTGGACAAAAAGTCTACGACTGGAGGATGTCAGTTCTTTGGTAGTCGCTTAGTCTCGTGGCAGTGTAAAAAGCAAAACACAGTCTCTACTTCATCTGCTGAGGCTGAATACATTGCTGTTGCAAGTTGTTGTTCTCAGGTTCTTTGGATTCAGCATCAAATGCGCGATTACGGGTTACTCTTAACTTTAACTCCTATCCATATTGATAATACTGCTGTTATCTCTATCATACGCAATCCCGTACAACACTCAAAAACTAAACATATTGAACTTCGGTTTTATTTCATACGGGATTGCTATGAGAAACACCTGATAGACCTTGTCCAAATCGATACATCTAAGCAAAACGCTGATCTTTTTACAAAGGCCTTTTCACGATCTCGATTTGATGAACTTGTCTCTATGATAGGGATGAGGTTCTTTGTTAAAAATTAATTTATGACTTGGAGCGTGTATAAAAAACAACAAAAAGGCAACTGCCACTCTTTATACTTGTTAGTATTAAAGAAATGCAATAGGTGCAACATTGTTAAAAATAGACGTTGAATTGTGTTTGTAAACAATTGGAAAATGATAGTACATCAGGAGACATGCATAAAATGGACTTTTAAGGTTTATGTTTGATGTGTCAGTAGATTTATCTAGCATACTTGAAATACCTTTTATAAATATTAGCTTCATCAAATGATGTATTGGTAGACATTTGTTCTAAAGTTACTAATAAGCTTAACTTTCAACTATGCATATTATTTTATATAAAGACATATTAATATGTATGACATTAAGTTGAAATAAGGGAAAAATTGTCCGAAATAGTTTGACTCTTCGTCTTAATATTTGGATGATAAACATGTTATGATCTAAAATATAGGGTCTTTGTATGGTGTTATCTAGGGGAATATATTAGTTGTCTCCTCTGTTGTATGTCAATACAGACCTGGTTTCATCTAATATATTCTTAAAAAGAACTTAGGTGCGTAGTCTATGTTAAGCTTTAGACAACTATTACGTACCCGTGGCATTCCTACAATTCCCAAATAAAATGTACAAATGTACAGAAAAGTTATAAAAAGATTGTCTCGTACTGGTTTGTGTTAAACTATGGTACTCTGTTGTACGAAAATACAGACCTGTACCCTCTAGTTTAATTGTTCAGACTGGTGTTTTCAACCCGAACTATTGTTTATGTGACTCTGTTGTACGAAAGTACAGACCTGTCACCGCTAACTTGGTTCTAAAGATACGTCCATACCTTCACCTTCTATATAGAAAATACTAACATGTTTTGATTTCAAATGTATATTTTAATGTGAGTTATATAATATAATATGTATGCTAATAATAACACAAGTGGTTCATCTCATTATGAGTTGAAATCATATACTTAAGTACAAATGTTTAGATGGATAAAATATCAATAATCGTCTTGAACTAATCTTTATAACAGGTGATTTAAATATGCTAAGTAAACTTAAAGTGGACAAACATACTGATAATCGAAATAACACTTACTATTCCTAATAATTGCATGTTATCCTGATATGATCCCTAACCAGACTTAAACATTTCCGTCACCAAAAATATGTTATGAAGTTTCCGTTGATTGTAAAATTGAATCAACGATTTTCTTTTTGTATTATCTCTTAATTTATTTGTAGCTTAGTTAGTTTCTTCAAGTCTATAAATTAATATCAGATCGAGTATCGAACTCTGAAAATCGAAATCACATTGGAAAACCACCAAGTGTCCTTCTGCGACACAAGCCTGTGTCGCTCTCTCTGTCGCTGCCTGTGTCGCAGGCTATGTCCTATGTAGGGTACGGGTATAAAAGACAAACCCCTGCGACCTTAACGTGTTTACTATTCTTAATTAACTGCGACATCACCATTAATCTCTGCGACACAAGCACCCGATATAGCGACACAAGCAAACCCGTGTGATTTTCTCGATTGACTTTGATTTCCTGAGCTTTCTGTTCCAATCAATGCATACAATCTCATTCTCCTTACTTTACTCGATCTAGTGGTATAAATCTTTCCCTTTTTCACCGTGTATTTTGCGTTTAATAGTGAATTAAAGTCACGGGTATTTTAGGGGTTTCGGTTTGGGATTAAATTGAGGTGTATGTGTGTGCTTAACTTGATAAAACGGATATTTTCTTGTTCCTAATGATGCTACGCATCTTGTGGTCGCTTTGGTTTGCAAAAACCCCAAAATTTTCGACCATCGGGATCTGGGCACGGTTTGATGTTCATCTTTGCGACACAACCTGCGACAAAAGCCGTTGTGTCGCAGGATTTGTCAAATCAATTTAATGTCAGACTTTGGGTGCGACACTAAGGTTTGTGTCGCCATTTCATGCGACACAAACTCTTGTGTCGCTTGTCTATCAAACTCAATTTCTTTCTGTCGCTTAAGTTAATTAATTCCAAATTAATTGACAAATGCGACACAACCTTTTTGTGTTGCACTTTTAAGTTGCGACACAAGAGCTTGTGTCGCTTACCCAATTTCAATTAATTAACTTTATCTACTGCGACACTAATGCCTATGTCGCCACATCTGTGCGACACAATCCTTGTGTCTCTTCTACAGATTGTTAAAATTAATTAATTATTGCTAACGCTTCTGTAGTGTTTCCTTTCTTGTGTATTTTTAGAAATGGCAGGGCAAGATGCTTTTCTGAGGTTGTTCGAACCTCGTCACAACACCGTCGCCTTTCTCGAAGACGACAGGGATTCAACAATCCCTTTTCGCCCAATGATCCAGTTCCTGAGGTGTTCCAGGATTTTTCATGCTATCTCTGCAACCCCAACCATTTACAGAAACCATGTTGGTCCTTTTTGGAGAAATGCGGTTGTAAACACCGAACTGGAGGAGACCAGGATTATCTCTACCGTTTTTGATCATGAAGTTATTATAACAGAGCAGTTGATTCGCGAAGTTCTCCGATTTAATGATACTTCGGACATGCCCACCCAATTCTCCAACGTCTTCATTGCTGGTGGCATGACAAGAATGGGCTATCCAGGTGTCCCCTCTGATCAGTACCGCAAGGGGCACCTCACTCGGGTTTGGAGATTTTTGATGCACGTGCTGATCGTGTGTTTGTCTGCACGGAAGGCAGGGTTTGACGGGGCTAGCCACCGAACCGTCTCTGCTATGCTGGCCCTGGTCTATAATAAGCCGTACAACTTCTCTGGCTATCTGTTTCGCGAGATGGTAGATAACGCCAAAGCCGAGAATGATAAATGGGTTATGTACCCAAGGTTTATTCAGCTGCTGCTGAATCATTTATTACCGGATCTTCCGGTGAATCCTGACGCAACCTTCCGCCAAACGCCTATGAATTTGCGGATTTTTGCTATCTGCAGCTCTTATGGTAAAGGAGTTGCAGCTCCGCTAGATGTGCCGCTATTCAGCCATATTATAAATGAGGGCTATGTCCCTCCAGCTGCTGACGCCTTTTTGGATGATCCTGCTGCTTCCATTCGCTCCGAGGACGCTTTTGTAAATAATCCGGTCCAAATCGAGGGTGAGACTACTCATGATTCTTTGCATAATATTTTGCAGGACATCAATAATTTCCGAATAGTTGACGAGACTGCTGATGCGGACTCGGATGATACTGTCTCCGTGGATTTGAATGACTCCCCCACCGACTTCGAAGGGGATGTCCCTGACGCCAGGACGTGCGACCGCCTGCGTATACATGATACCAAGCGCTTTGAGCGTATTCAGCGCCGAATACGTCAGGGACGGGTCCAAATTCCTAAAAACACTGGCAAACGACCCATCCATGATCCCGAATACGAGCCAGAGCAACCGGTTCTCAAACGACCTCGCACGCAACTGATTATTAACGAGCCTCCGGTTCGTTCTGTTGTTCCATCAACTCCTCAGCCACAACCTCCAACGCTCAATCACATCATGGCGCTTCTCGATAGATAGAACAAGCAGTTGGCCGATCAAGCTGCTGTCATTGAAGTGCAGGCTGCTAGAATTTCAGAGTTGGAAAGCTCTGCAGCTAGGGTTCCGGGTTTAGAGTCTAGATTGTTAGAATTGGAAGCCCTAGCTAATGTTACGGGGGAGTCAGGCCCTAGTGCCTTAGAAACATCACCTAGGACTTCCAATGATAATGTAAATAATGATTCTATCAATGAAAATATCTCTTTAGATTATTTCGCGTCTTCTGCACCAATACCAGGACAACCAATTGCCCTAAATGTAGATTACTACGAAGCCAATCTTAAGTATCTACAAGGTCTATTGAATGAGGAAGAGCAAAGTACAGAGAATGATAATGAAGATTTTGTTTATGATGATGAAGAGGTTAACGTTGCAGAAGAGAATGTTCACGAAGACTTTGTGAATGCTGACGAAGTAAATTTGGGAGAAGAGATGGACAGTTCTGATACAGAAGAGGTTATTGAACCTGAACAAGTTGCAACTTCCACTCCTGCTCCGGCTACTGCTGAAACATCTACTTCCACTGCTGCTGAGCCTAATCTGTATACGGTTAAGTGTGTTCGGTTATGCGACACAAGGGCTAGTGTCGTAGGTAGCGACACAGAGCCCAGTGCGACACAAGGCTTGTGTCGCAGTGTCGGGCAGAAAGTTGGTTTTTAAAGGTTAATTGTGTAATTAAGTATGAAATTAAAATAAAACTATTTTCCAAAATATTCCAGAAACCAGAATACAACTCCAGGGTTCATATGTGTGTATGTGTTGAAAATTCTAGAGAGAGAAAGTGAGTGAAAACAAGAGAAATCAAGAGAAATCCAAGAAGGTTAGCTTTGAGTCCTGATTCTTGGAACATATTTCTATTATTGGAGGTAAGAGGCTTAAACCCTGATCGAATTTAAGCTTACCCTTATGTTATTGATAAAAGAAATTGAGTTTTAATTGAGTTTAAAATAATAAATTGGGGTAAAATGTTATGTGGGTTAAAAATGAGTTTGGATGTGTTTGAGGTAAGTCGTGTATATGTGATAATCATCTATTGAAACCAGATTGAACTAAATATGTTGATATAGCTCAGAAAATCGTTAATCTCAGAAAGGTTCTGCTGTCCTGTTCGTCATTGCGACACAAGGCTTGTGTCGCAGTGATGGTGTCGCAAATTAAAACTGTTGCTTTAGCGACACAAGGATTTATGTCGCAAGTTTCCACTGCTAGTTAGTACTGTTGCTATAGCGATACTAAGAGCTCGTGTCGCAGCTTGTGTCGCTGGTTTCCACTGTTAGTTGTAATTGTTATTTTAGCGACACTAAGAGCTAGTGTCGCAGGTTGTGTTGCCATAATGTATTAAGCGACACTATATTAGTGTTGCCATGATAAGTAGCGACACTAGGGGGTAGTGTCGCAGAGGTTAATTAATATTTTAATAAGAGTTAATTAATACGAACGTCTCGACAGGTATTTCGGGTAGTAAGTCATAAAAATCTGAACGTCGTCCTCGAGGTAAGTAGTAGGAAAGTAAAGGATTTAATTGTATGATTTTGTTAATAATGATTATGTTACAAGGTTACATTGAATAACAATACTTAGATCACGTGTGTGGTTAGGTATTGAATAACTGAGTATATCTATGAGTTGAGTGGCTAATTGCTGAGTGAACAATTGTGCCCATGAAAATGAGTTGAGTGGCTAATTGCTGAGTGATCAATTGTGCCGTAAGAGTAACGAGTAGGCCAATTGCTGAGTCACCAATTGTGCCAATTGAGTATATGCTGAGTGCGTTAATTGTATGAGTGAATGATTAAGACATGAGATGTCTAGTTTGTGATACTGTTGTGAATTAAATCGCATTCCTTTACTTACTAAGCGATGAGCTTACGTTTTGTTGTATGTTGTGTTGATAGGTATGTCTAAAGGAATGAGAGGCGGGAATATGGGCAAACAACCTGAAGGCTGCTAGTGATGGACTTACTATGGTTGGATAGTAAGGAGACGGACTCGTAAATCATGCTCTGTATAAACATATGATATTTTGTGAAGATAATGTACAAGTTGTGTCGAACAAAGTTAATGTTTGTTTAAATTAATATATAAAGTGTTTTGTAAAATTTAATTGAGTATATATATATATAAAAAAAAAATCTGGGACGTTTCACACGAGATGGACTAGGCAGCTGTTCGTCCAAGAGTTTGGACTTGAGCGTTCCACCAGGTCAATGCTTTTTCAATTAGTGTGCAAGTAGCATACTTCACCATGCAGTCTGGTGCACAGTTGCTGATGTCAAGCACTGACTCCATCTTCTCGATCCAATGCACAATTCCTATGGCACCCTCGGTTCCACGGAAGTCGCTCAGTTTGCATGCCAAGAAAGTTTTGTACGAACACCCTCGCTGGGTTTTTTCGGGTTCTCCAGTCGCATTGTTTCTCCCTTCAACGTTCCCGGTAGTCCCGCTACCATTTCCTTCATTGTCGCGAACGTGACTTGCCTCATACTGGGCGATAGCTGCAGCCACTCGTTAATTAACGAGTTCTTCAATCAGATCGGCATTGGGAGGTGCGGTGCTCCCCTGGTTGTTTCGGGTGTTTCAGCGAGTAGGCGGCATGATCTCGTTCTACTATACAGAGTGAGATATAAGAATCAATGCCCATGCAAGGAAAGCGATTTCAAAGCAAATAGAGTCGAGATTTCTCGTCGTTACGCGACGTTGAGGCGACACATTGGTCATTCGGATATGGTTGTATAAACACATATGTGTCGTGATACCTTTGCAATTACGTCGGCCACCATAATTGTTAGGGTATCCTTTCACGTACGTACTTATTACCAGTTCTTATATCACAATGTTCGGAATGTTCGACCTCGTTTCCTATATGTTCAGGTCTAGGAGTGGCGGAATTTTAACGAATGAAGCTATGCTCATCAGAGGTCGCTCTAAAGCGGAATGATAGACTTTCGTACTCAGACGTGTCGTCGTTATTATAGTCGTGCTCAGTTTGTTCATCCTCGGTATCATTCACGAAGATGAAGTATTATTCAGTCACGTAGTGATTATAGTTTTCGCGTGATGAAATAATGTTATGCAAATGCATGAATGAATGAATGTCCAAGTCTAGGGTTATAGTCTAGGTCTCTAAGACTTCTAGTTCGCTATAACCAATGGCTCTGATACCAATCTGTCACACCCCCAAAACGGTAAGTTCGCGGTTAGCGAGTGATTAGTGGAAGCATTTGTGTACGAGCGGGGGTCGTGACGGCATAGGATCATTACAACACAGTGTATAATTCGTAGGAACGCATTCCTAAATCGTTGTTCGTAGGAAGGCATAGACGGGATCCCCCGAAAGGTGAACTAAACCTCACGAGTTAAAGTAACGCAACCCAACCCATAATCAAGCCACGAAACAAATTCGTTGTTGCCTAACCGGACATGTAAATATACGCTCCGCTCTTAGTTAAAGGGACGTCACCCCGATAGTACTATCCGTATATTCAGTGGCTAGAGTCACCTAGCTAATGATTATGGTTGTAGCCATAAGGTCTTTGATGCACTACACATGTAAATTGTGGTTCGTACTAGGATTCGTTGTCCATGCTCCCCAAAATAGTATGCAAATCATTTCGTAAACAAATAGTATTTCGTAATCATATAAAAGCATTCATAAGAAGTCAAGTTTTCACATATAGTATCAAAATAGTTGCTATGTTTTCCACCCCTAGTTTAAAAGCAGTAAAATTGTAGGTTCCCTTGTCTTGGACCTAACCGGATCAACACAAACAATCGAGAGGCGGAATTCAAACGATTGTATAAAGTACGTAAAAACACAAACGAATCAAATGCAAATCAACTTGTATATAGATATATTTGCCAATTAGCTTGATACACTGAAATGCTTTACAAATGCTCTCTGAAACCCTGGATTCGTCAACCTCACAAATGAGGCCGAAATGCTCTATTTATAGAGAAACCGAAACTGACCTGCGACACAAGCTCTGTGTCGCACAGTCTACTCATGCGACACAAGCCTTGTGTCGCATAAGCGACACAGGCTCTGTGTCGCCTAAAACACAACTTGTAACATTACATAGAATAGACAAAACGTCGTAATTTCATATCAAACTATTACAAGCTAAGACCAACTGACAGACATACAAATATGTACCAACAAACTCCCCCATGTCTTCAGCTTGTTCTTCAAAAAATCTTCTAACAACTCCAGTCTTCCGAGAAACGTCCACCAGCGTGGATTCCCTTTGACACACAAATATTAACTATCTTTTGAAACTTTAAAGCTTCAGCTCGATCTTCTATTGTGTATTCAATCTGCTTTTTGCTTAAAGCTTTTAGATCATTCTCAGACATATTGATCAAGCTAATCGGATCAAAAATGCGAATTGTCTTCTTAGATAATCCCCAATTCTCTTCTGGCTCTGAATCTGGAATAAAGACGATTTCAGCTTCACCAGTGATACTGTCGATATACCAATAACATAATCTACTCAACACATTCAGTGGTAATATCTCCAGAGGGATCTTTTTCAAACAATTTGCCGGCGGATAAATCATCTTGACGACCGGCTGTCCTGTAACAGAGTCAAGCCTTTTCTTTGATTTTTGTCGTTTTCCCAAAATAGGCTTTATCATGTTATATCTCTTTGAGTATACTTCACGCCTGATAATTTTCTGAATGTAGTCGGCCTTTCCATCTCTTCCCGGATTAATGAGCTCCAGTTGAGCTAATCTGTTTATTTCACATTTTGGGAGAGAACTCAACTTCTTAAATTTCGGCTGGAAGTATTGAATGCCATCTGATCTCTTTATCATAAAAACATTGTGATCACAATCAAACTTCCAACTTCTTATCAATCCCGTAAAATCACCTTTAACTTTGTAAAATTTTTAGGTTGGTGGAGCTGCTGCCACGGCCCTTATCTAGTCTGGATGTTCCCTAAACATTTTAGGAACAGACTGATTTGACTCATTATTTGGCTCCTCATCACTCTCAGACTCTTCCCAGTCTTCAATAACAGGCGCATCATCATAGACTTCATTTTCACTCAGCACCTCTTCTTCAACTTCAACATCATCACCAAGATCCGAATCATACCTCGGATGTTCATCTTCATTTAATATGCTTTGCAAATATTCAAGATTGGCCTCCGACTAATCAATATTAAGTGCGATTGGTTGACCAGGAATTGGTGCAGAATACGCAAAATAATCTAAACTGATATTTTCATTCATAGCTTCATCATTTACATCATCTGTTTGTGTTCCGGCGGAAGTCCTTTCTTTTGTTTCTATGGCACGCAGGCCTGACTCCCCCGAAACAACTGCAAGGGCTTCTAATTCTAAAAGTCTACTTTCTAATTCCGGAACCCTAGCAGCTGAAGTCTCCAATTTAGAAATTTTAGCAGCTTGAACTTCAATAACAGCAGCTTGATCAGCCAACTGCTTGTTCATTCTGTCTAGAAGAGCCATTATATGATCCAGCATTGGTGGTTGTGGCTGAGGAGTGGATGTAGCAACAGAACGAACCAAGTTATGTTGAGTTCGAGGACGAGGATGGGGCTCGGAGATATCATCATCAGAGTCCTGTACGTTCCGGGACCGTTTTCCCCGGTTAACCAATCGCACCCGTCCTGCCCTAATTCTGCGAAGAACACGCTCGAATCGTAAAGAATTGTGGACTCGGAGGCGTTCAATGGTTTTCGGTGAAGGGACATCACCATCCGAATCCGTTGGGGTGTCATTGGGATCCCCGGATACAGTATCATTCGAGGCCGCATCAGCAGCAGTCTCGTCAACTGTTTGGAAATTATCAATATCCTGCAAAACACTATGTAATGTGTCATCTATTTGTGTATACTCGGTTTGAACCGGGATATTTACAAAAACATCCTCATGTTGTGGAGGAGCAGCAGGAGTATCCAAAAAATTGTCGTCAGCTGGAGGGAGATATCCTTCATTGATGATATGTCCAAATAAAGGAACATCTTCTGGTACAGGGACACCTTTGGCGTTTTGAGCACAAATGGCAAAAATCCGTGTGTTCATCGGAGTGTGACGGAAACGATGAGCAGCAATCACCGGCACCCCTCGAAGAAGATGATTGATAAGCAGCTGGATGAAACGGGGGTATAAGTTCCATCGGTTGTCCCCCGCATGGACATTTTCCACCATTGCTTTAAAAAGATAGCCCGAGAAGTTGAAGGGCTTGTTGTATACCAGAGCCAGCATGGCAGAAGCCGTAGAATGGCTCATGCCGTCAAATCCTGCCTTCCTGCTGGAGAGGCATACGATCATGATATGCATGAGGTACCTCCAGACCTTTGTGAGGTTGGCCTTCCGGTATTGATCTCGAGGGATACCCGGATAACCTAGACGGAGCATGCCGCCGTTGATAAACGTGTTGGAGAACCGAATTGGCAAATCCGGGTGATCAGCAAAACCAAAAAATTCACGTAGCAGTTGCTCTGTAATAACCATTGCTCTGTCATCTACCCTGGAAATAATACGTGTGACTGGCAGATCAGAGTTGATCACAGCTGAGTCCCAGAAGGAACCAACTTGATCCTTGTAAATAGGGGCGTTGGCGGAGATGACAGTAAAAATGCGGGAACGGCGCAAGAACGCAATCATCGGCCTAAAAGGCGCGGCCGAATCCCGATCATCCTCGAGAAAAGCAACTATGTTGTGCCTCGGCTCCCAATCATTTACATTAACGTTGATACCTGCCATAGCTACATACACAAAAATATAGCTCGAAAAGCGTTAGCATCAATGCACGTAGACAATTTTTTTTTTTTTTTTTTTTTTTTTACAAAAATGCCATCTGCGACACAAGGGTACCGTCGCAGAGAGAATGCGACATATGAATTTGTGTCGCTAGAATACGGTGCGAAATAACAGAGGGTGTCGCAGAAATCAATTTGAAACACTATGCGACAGAAGTGCTTGTGTCGCTAACAAACTGTGCGACATCAAGGGTTGTGTCGCATTTTGCAATAAATTGATTTAATTCAATCACAGCGACAGAAGGCTTATGTCGCACAACTTGTGTCGCTAAGTAAGCAACACTAAAGCTTGTGTCGCAAGACAGCAATGCAACAGACACAAGTGCGACACAAGGGTTTGTGTCGCATATTGTGTCGCAATGACGAACAGATGCAACCCAGAAAAACCCGATGATAAAATTTGGGGGTTTTTGAAATTGAGAACACCAAATGAGGCGCCAATTTTACCCCATGAGTGTTAACATGTTAGCAACATATCCCGTGTCCAATTTTACCCCAAACCAAAAACCCTAGCAAACTGTATGTTGCATTCAACGATTAAACAAAACTAGACGGTGGAATTGGGTAAAAATTATACCTATAAGTCGAGAATGATGAGGAGAACAAGAAGCACGGAATGGATTGCGAAGAAAAACGAATTTTTCGACACTGTTTGATACCCGAAAACGAATTTACAAAAACATGTCGTCGGACTGACCTGATGATCAGATTTTTGTACTAACTTCTCGAGCCCATAACTCGAGCTACACAACTCAAAACGACACGAGGCTTTTTCCTAGAGGTCACAAATCTTGTTAGCTTTAGAAGTTGTACAATTGCATTTCGTGAAGTTTTGTAGAACTCGTACAGTAATTAGATCTTTGAACGTGTATCCGAATTCGTCATATTTGGACGTTAGGGGATTTGCCTATTTATTTGACCGACTTAACGATAACTAAAAATTATGGAAAAATTATGTTAATTAGCTAAGACATGGGGGAATGTCTAGAAATGTTCTCGGATTTTATCTCGACACTTTGACTAGTCAAAACGAGCTACGAAAAACGTATAAAAACTGATGAAACCAAAACCAGGGGCTGTTTTGACATGCTTTTAAAAAGCACAATTTCGGATTTATCAAAAATTATAAAACTTACTTTTTATGACTTTTCAAACATATTTAAGGCTTGGATAAAAGTTTCAGGTCAACCCGAGCACGTTTGACCAATTCAACAAAAACGAGACTCAAAACGATAAACGCGAACCAACTTATAAAGCGTTAAGATTTTAGCCCGAAATGAGTTACGAAAACAACTTGGAAACACACGACTTATACTTTTACAATGTATACAACGAAACATGAATAATAATAATATCATCAAGGATTATTATACCGAAAAAGTCACAAACGTATCGTACACATTTTAAAAGACACCGATCTTTCGAAACGAGTGAACAATTAAGATAGTTTGGCAGTTAGCCAACTACTTATATAAACTATCTCTTGCGTTTAGGGCGTTAGGAGACTTTATTTGGGCAACCACTTGCTAGCTCTCATACTTTAGCTCACGAGGTGAGTTCACAGCTCTTACTTTTACTTATTTTACTGCTTTTAAACTAGGGGTGGAAAACATAGCAACTATTTTGATACTATATGCGAAAACTTGACTTCTTATGAATGCTTTTATATGATTACGAAATACTATTTGGTTACGAAATGATACTATAACGAATCCTAGTACGAACCACGATTTACATGTGTAGTGCATCAAAGACCTTATGGCTACAACCATAATCATTAGCTAGGTGACTCTAGCCACTGAATATACGGATAGTACTATCGGGGTGACGTCCCTTCAACTAAGAGCGGAGCGAATATTTACATGTCCGGTTAGGCAACAACGAATTTGTGTCGTGGCTTGATTATGGGTTGGGTTGCGTTACTTTAACTCGTGAGGTTTAGTTCACCTTTCGGGGGATCCCGTCTATGCCTTCCTACGAACAACGATTTAGGAATGTGTTCCTACGAATTATACACTAGAATGATTTTCCAAACGTTTACGAATGGATGTGTTTACATCTCGACAACGAAACTATACTTGTGGATATCCTGCGGGACTCATGCGGAACATATTTTGGATATGCGTTTCCAACGAAACTTTTGGATAAACTCCAACGAAAACGAAATTTATATGACTGGTATGTCAACGAAAACGAAACTTATTTGACTCGTATGTTAACGAAAACGAAAACTATATTTGATCATTAGTTGATCACCTTTTTTTAACTTGTACGTCAACAGTTTACAAACAACTTGGTTTAACAATGATACTAAACCTGTGAATTCACTCAACATTTTTGTTGACGATTTCTACTATGTTTTTCAGGGAATTAGCGCTCATGTAAGACTTGCATGCATATTGGAATGACAACCCCCCAAGACGAATTAGGAGGCCACTTTTGAGCCATGTTTACGAAATCCCGGATATAAAGATGGTGACCATTTAAACTGATGTATTTCAACAACACTACTACTACGACTTGTAAAGTCGTACCTTTTGTAACAACTATATTTATGGCATCTTAATCACTTTGTTCTTCGATAATCATATGCTCTGTGTTGTAATGATCTTATGTTTGTATTTTATATTTTCATTTGTATTATTTAAATTTTGTTATACACTTATACTAAATTCGAATCCGGAAAAAAATCGAAAAAAACTACAGTTCAAAACCGAAAAAAATCGATTCCAGACATTTAAAACCGAAAAAAACCGATTCCGAGAAAACCGCTTTTAACCGAAACCAATCTTTCAAATAACTGATTTTTTTAAAACCGGTTTTAAAAAATCGAAAACCGAAAAAAACTGATGTTTTTGCACCTCTAACCCACATGCTGAGGAAGCCAACTAGGTAACCAACCAAGACTCCAAGGTGGCATCGAACCAAGACTCCAAAGTGGCATCGAACCAAGACTCCAAGGTGGCATCGAGCCAACCTTCAGATCCTTCTTCGGTGAAGGAACAATCTCCTGTCGAACGACGCGGCTCCATACCCTGACTTGTAGTATAGGAAGAACAACCGTTTTACTTTGGCACATGAGGTGGCGGGTCTAGACCATATTCTAGAAGGGTGACTTCTAGATATTTCACGATGAGATAGACCTTCGACATTTCCTTAGCTTCCACGTATTTGTACTCCACCTTAGGTGTTTCCAACGCTATACTAAGTACAGGGCCGTTTTACGGATATCTCATAGCTTTATACATAAACATAGATAACTATCTACCGTAACTAGGGTTTCGTCAAATCCTACAACTAAGGTGATAGTCACGTGAAGGACTGGAAAGGGTGACACGCAGGTTAAGTCTAGATTCAGGATAAGTTTAGACAGATAACAAAGCAAAACATCATTCCTAATTACAACTATCTTTATCATGGCAAACATACAAACAACTAGTCACAAAGCATGGTAATAAACATTTGTAACATTAATAAATCACAAACATCAAACAAGAACATTATGACAAATTAATAATAGAAAGGATAGATAGTACCCGTACAAATTGCGAGCAGAATAACACTTGTATTTATTCTACTAATTAAACTACATAACTAATCTAATAGAAAAGAGAAAGATTCTCCCAAAATATTCCCACTAGTTTCAAGGATTAAAATCCTAGAAAGAGAAATTAGAGAGAGAGACTAGAGAGAGAAAGAGTGTGTGTGAGAGATTAGAGAGATGTGTGAATGAAGGGATGATTGAAATGAGGAGGGTGAGAGAACCAAAGAACCCTGTACAAGCTCCAAAGCACGAAATACAAGCCCGGAACAGCACAGAACCTCAATATAACTGGAAAAACGGCATCACCGGAGGGCCAAGGGGGCCGTATACGGCAACCTAGAGGCCGTATACGACATGCTAGGGGCCGTATACGGTATCCTAAGGGCCGTATACGGCATCCTTGATGTCGTTTGATCTTTACCCGTTGTTCGGTATTTCGTTCGTTGCTTGATTCTTTCGCCTATGATCTCAAAATTCCGTTATTTCTAATGATACCAAAATCTTGTATTTTGGATGTGTGTACCTCATACTGTACGTGCTCGGAATGCGTTCGGTTGATCTCAAATGCCGTATCTTCTCCGTTCTTTATCCGTTTCGCTTGATTCTTGATTCTTGATTCCTCGATCTCGTAATTACCTATTAATCATAAAATGGTGTTTAAGAAGTGTAAATAAAAGTGGAGGAATCAGGTGAAGTTTATTTGCTTAGTTTTGCATGTTATTTGGACGTTTTTAGTGATTTAGTAAATAAACATTGATTTTAGATGTTTTCACTAATTAATGTACGTAAAAACATGACTTTTTATGTTACATCATACCTGAAGTACCCAATGTCCCACTAAACGCCGAATGTTCAGCCGTCCTAAAAAGTATCAACCTCTCTGGCGATACTGGACATTTTACCCTTCCTTGCTCCCTTAACCACTCTGGCGATATTCGTTCTGTAGCAGATCCAGGAGCAAGTATCAACCTCATGCCAGATTCGTTATTTACAAGACTCGAGTTAGGTAACCTAAAACAAAATGAGTGTCCAGCTAGCTGACCAATCCATTAGATATCTAAGGGAATAGCTGAGAACATCATGGGTAAGATCGAAAAATTCCTATTCCCGACCGACTTTGTGGTATTGGACATTAAGGAAGATATAAACATCCAATAATTGATGTAGATATGTCACTACTCGGTGTTGTCACTTATGTGACAATTCGATTACGTGAAATATTTAATGGTTTCCATGCTAGATGCTAGGTATCGTGAGATACTAAACAAATTGATTCATATCTTCAAAGACTCTAACTTTCCCTTCACCCTACATTAGAACCAACTTATCAGAAGAAGCATGTATCAGTCTACAAACGCATTGAAGGAGATCCTTACGTTGAAGAGTTTGAAGATCTAAAGATGAAGTTCCTGGAATTTTATGGATTCTATCAGACAACAGCATCCGATTCGAGAAGTGATCGAGACACTCAACCACGGTGACCAATCCCAAGAGACCAGTCACTAAGGCGATTGATTTCATCACCGAAGATTTTATAAGCTTTTTTCAGTGTTAGTGTATACCACCCCATGACTATCTAATTCAGTCATAAGCTTCTAATGATAAACCAAGACGTATAACGATTATACAAAGCTTTTAATGATTATGAATACGGATGATCGACATATATTTGCATTACGATGGGCAAATGTTTCAAATAGATTTTGGTTTCGAATATTTAAATAGGAATGAAGTAATGTTGTGTTCAATTCGGCCAAATG